>JARFIX010000294.1:0-213180 GCA_036346125.1 Lycocerus yunnanus | reverse complement strand
GAGTTGATGACTGCAACAATAGAAAAGGTTACAGGCACATTCCCCAACCCGGACTAAGCAGCTGTGGGGTCTTAATGCTTAAACCTTTCTCTTGAAGAAAGAAGCTAATGCCCAAAAATGGGCGGAAAAGGCTAACTAAGAAGAAGAATATTATATAACCTAGATTAGTAATAAGTAAAAGAGAAATTACCTATGGCAAGAGTTAAGTTACCTGTGATAGGTGTAAAATAAAGGTTTTTACTCGTGACGTGGTGTCAACTCAGTCACTCAAAAACAGTGAGTAATTAGATATTGCATCCGATCTGAATAGATTTACTCAAAAACTATTTTAATGAGTTTCTATAATTGAGTCGCTAAGTGCAGAAAAGGAAGAACTGACAAGTTCATCAAAATTGAATTATAATTTTATAATTCAAGTTGTCAGTTCTATTTTTTTAAATTACACAGCACCATTAGGTGAAGAAAAAGAAGTGCATTAAAACCTCGATATAACGAACTAATTGGGAAGAGGGGATACCCGTTAAAGCCGAAAGTCCATTATATAAAAATAGGTTTAAAATAAATCAAAAACCTTTTTTTTTTTAAATACACTGTATGTACTACAGCCGTGCTCAAATGTAGTAAGCCACCCCTGGATTTGCCCATAAGTATCAGGCCGTTCCGAATTTATAAATATATGTTACCTGTACATATACCTGATAACCGTTAAAAAGATTTTCTTTCAAATTAGAACCAAAGGGCACTAAGATAAAGCACATTTTTGTAATAATGCAAATTTTTAATGTTATGGTATATTAGTACCTGTCGATAACGGTATTTCTATTTTCTGTAAAGAGTCAAAATTTTACAAAATCAATTTTTAAATTAGTTTAGTGAAGTGATAGCAACAACATCATGCCAAAACGACCGCATTTAAGAGTCGCTGTTCGGGACCAAATCGCCCTGTTGAATTCGGTGGGTATGTCGCAACGAAAAATTGCCTAAAAATTAAAGTGTTTGAGATTAGCGGTTCAAACCACCCTAAAACGAAAGGCTGAGACTGGCTCTATAAAAAATGTACCAAAAAGTGGAAGAAAACAAGTAATAACCCCAGACAGGATCGATTTTTGGAAGTAATGTCGCTAAAAAATCGCCGGAAAACGTCGAAAAACTTAAAAATTGATTTTCAACAGGCATGTGGGGTTCAAATATCTTCACAAATAGGTAGATGTTGGTTACAGGAAAAGGGTTACACGGTCGTAAACCTCATAAGAAGCCTCTTTTGAACGAGAAGCCAATTAGAAAACGGCTTTAATTCGCAAAAAAGTATGAAAAGTGGAGTGTTGCTGATTGGGCAAAGGTAATTTGGTCAAACGAAAGCCACATAGGGGTACGTATTTTGTAAAGGATTTAATTAATATTTTTTCATAACTACACCTAAAATTTTTATTTTAACCATTTTTATTAATTAATATTATATATTGTTAATTTTAATATTAATTTTACAACTTTCGGTCAGCCTGGATCAACGTACGTAAGAAGAAGGGTTGGGAAAGAATTTTACCCAGATTGTATTGTGTCTACCGTCAAATTTGGTGGTGGTAGTATAATGATTTGGGGTTCAATGTCTGCCAATGGCGTCAAAAAAGTAAAAATCTGCGAGGGATGAATGAATTCGAGCACCTACATCTCAACTTTACAAGACCATTTAGAGGCTACTATTGTAAAACTTTTCAAGAAGATAGCCCTAAATATGTTTTTCAACAGGACAATGCTCCATGCCATTTTTAAAAAAAAAATAAAGCAATGGTTTACAGAAAACAAGATTCCCCTTTTGGAGTGGCTGCCACCGAGTCCTGACCTGTCGCCCATTAAAAATTTTTATTGGCAATATTAAAAAAGGTTGCTCATTGTAAAACCACTTCAAAAAGAATTAAAACAAGCAATTCTTGAAGAATGGGCAAAATTAACCCAGACGTCTGCTTCAAATTAGTAGCTACAATACCTAATCGCATTAAAAGCGTCCTTTGGGCAAAAGGTGATTCTACAAAATATTAAAAATATTTATTAAAAGCATAGTTTTAATTTATATTTGTAATTAGTTTTATTTAAAACCCTTCAAAATTCCTGAAACTTACAAATCTATGGGTGGCTTACTACATTTGAGCACGGCTGTATTTAAAATACAAAACACAAGTGTTTTGTTGTTTGATATCGACGCGCTTGCTTTCGATAATCCTGCTTTGAAAAAAGAATCAAGTTTTATTTGCACTTTTGAAATCTGCTATTTTTTAGTAATCAACTCTCACTTGAATTTAAGCATGTATAATATTAACAGGACATCTTTAATTCTTTTACATTTGACCGGATTTTTTGTCCGTTATATCAGAAGACTGTTAAATAGAGGTCCGTTGTATCGAGGTTTTACTGTACTCCAATACAATCAATAATTTTTATGAAACATATTAATAAAATAATCTTTTTTTAACTTTCCCAGTAGCTAAAAGACAAGAGCGAAGAATGTATGAGGTTGAAGATTATAGTTAAACATTTATACAGTTTAAATCGATTACATCAAAATGAAAATTTAGTAGCTTCTTTTCTGCACTTAGCGATTCAATTATAAATCAAAAAGTAGAAGTACGTTATTCGTTTTTAATTTCCCATTTACGTAGTAAAGAAAAGTATTTTCTGTTATACTCAAAAAGGGATTCTTTATTGAAAAATATTTTGAAACTGTAATAACTCGAAAACTTTCAATAATTTTGTCAATGTTAGGATGGTTGTTTTTGCCATGATCACCTTCTTGGCGAGTTCTTTCACTGTTAGCTGGTGATCAATTAGTGCTTTTGCTTTGTCTCCAAAATCTCCAGAATGAAATTTCATAAACCAATGTTGACAAGTGCGTTCTGCCAAGGAAGTTTCGTCGCATACTGCTGATGTTCCTTTGCGAGTTTCTGTCGGGTTTATGCCCTCGCGAAACAGGAAATACAAAATATGGCACAAATGTTCTTTATTGTGCTCCAATTTATTTTGATTATAAACCTTGTTAACAAATTACTCATTTTGCCTGCAAGGCTTGGAGTAAAGATACAGAAAGATGTGCAACAAAAATTAAATTTATTTCACACATTTTTAGACCAACTAAGAAAATGTGTTGTTTAGATTACAATTCTTGTTTCGAATTTTTATATCATTTAGATATAGAAAATATGTTTGAAATTTTATAACTTAATCTGTTGATTGAACAATAATTGTTAGTTTTGAGTGATTTACTTTTACCCCACTTGAACCTATTTCTTATCTTATCTTTAAAAAACCTTAAGTTTTTGCCACTAGGAAACTCCTCCTACTTACTATCAAAATAATTTATTACTTTAATTATTAAGATTATTTATTAAAAATCAAATTTATATAAAACAACTCCCTCTTTTTATATTCTAAAACTTAATAATATTGCCAGCGGGAAAATAATCAACAATGACCTGGGAAAAAATTTTTCTTAAGGATAATTTTTGATTTTGTTTTTGATAATCATGTAACACCGCAGAGCAATCTCGTTAGAAATTTATTTGAAGCAAAAATTATCAATTAATAGAAGTTTACAAGTCGTTCTGTATCTTGTGTAAAAAAATAATAAAATCAAGATATATTAGTAGATCAATGTACACAATCTTACCATTAAAGCAGTTGCGATTTCCTGTTGTACTTTGTTTGCATATTCCTCTTCAGATAAATTCATTTTTTCAATGATAGGTAGGAAACGAAGAGTATAATTAGTACATGGTGAAAATAAGTATCCCATAATATCCATCCAATATGCACTATTAAAGGTTGATACTTTAAGATCTAACAACGGTCGACTAACTTCAAGACATATTGGTTGTACACGATCACAAACCTCAAAATACCAAGTTTTAAATTTTAAAACTGATTTTCCATTAGTTTGTTTATTTTCAGGTTGAAAATACAATGGAAATACATTATTGCTAATTGCTGCAATTAAATTTTTTTTCAATAATCTTAAATTTGTAGAAGGTAAACCAAAAAATCGAATTCCACATGATTTAGAAACAAGTGCATTCAAAAGATCTCGTCTTGGCTAAAAATGATAAAATGTATATCAAATAAATAGGTAATTCGGTCAAATTTAATTTTCTTACCGTTATAGATCCAGTAATTGAATGAACCACTAAATTATCAAATGGTGTAATGTAATTACTAACATAAACTTGTACATGCTCTTTCTTATTAAGATTTTCTACATATACAAATATTCCTAAAGACACTTGCAATAATTTGCATAAAAACTTTCTAACTATTTCTACATCTGGTAATATTAGTCCAAAACCAAAAAACTGAATACCAAGTATGATTCTAAGAAAAAGTAGAATGATTCCAAAAGGTAAATACAAAAGAAAAATTAGCAATCCTAAAAAGTGTTGAGGATTCCTTAAATTAATTATTGCCATTAATTATTTAATTTGATGTCTTATACGATAGTAACATACCTGTTGAAATAATAAAATTCGGCGATGTCGCTAATTGGCATGTTATAAATTTTCAATTAAAGTAATATTATTCACATTTGCACCATTGAAGGTTAGAGTATGGACGCGCGATGACGTTTCGTGTATTTTGACATATAAAGCCGCGTCCACACCAACCAACATGCATTATCGTACAATAGAACGTCAGACGGCCACGACAAAAAATTACTTAGCAAAATTCTACAATTATCAGTGGCGTCTCGTAGTTTCTTCAATGAGGACACAAAATTTAGAAAAGAAATAAAATGAGGTCGGCTATAAGAAACCCGGTTATTGGAAACTTTCGTTTCCATTCAACTGAAATCTATAGTGCATTCGTTTTAAGAATAATACTGAAGCAAGGTAAATAGAATACTAAATAGAATAGAATACTAGAATGTATTCTATTTATATGAATACTAGAATGTATTCTATTTACCTTGACATTAAAGTGGGAACTAAATTATTGAAATGTAAATTGTGATTGGTTGGTTGATTTTCACAAATAACTTTATTTGTTTACACTGCTATAACTTTGTTTCCATTGACAGCTTATAAATATTTTTTCGTAAAATTTCGTGTGGAATCTTTAGTAATTACTAGCGGATACATTGTCGTTTGAACCAAGAATACGTTAAATTCCATTTTTTGAAATATTAAATAAATTATTTAAATAACGACACGTTCCCAAAATTCGATCGAGCAGATGCAACCCGTTCTCACGAAACTATTTATCGCCTCAAATGCGCAAAATAATGCCGAAAACTGGCAATTTTTTAAAAATTGGCAAATAATTTTTGCTCTAGGCGCCTAGACCGGAATACGTACAGATTAGCAAAACTGACGCATACTTATATATTACCTTTCGGATCCCTCAGAAATGTACTCTCGTACTGCCGCAGCGCGCTTTAGTCAAAAAGGTGTCAAAATCTTCTGAAACGTAAAAGTCACAATAATTTAATTGATTTCCAAATTTTTTCAAGTCACACACAACGCGAGAGGGTACGATAAAAATGTTAGATGTTAAATGTTTGTAAAAATTTGCTGAAAACAAGAATTTTGTATTATTTAGTTTTATTCTACGTACTACGAACAGTTTATTTCACATTCAGGCCAAATAAGTAAATTATTGTCTGCAGCGAGTTATTCGCTAAAAACTTGAAGACGAAAAAAATAGAAAGTTAAAAGAGCGACCATTTAGGTTCATGGAATATCTATTTGCAAGTGTCATATGGAGTATAGTTGCTATTTCAACCACTTCCTTAATTTTAATTTATGATTTCGTCCGTCTTACGGACAGGGAGACAGTTCCTAAAATTAAACACGTTGACGTTTTGTATAGAAGATAACCTTATTTAAAAGTTTAATTTCTTTAAGAAATACATCTTCTTTTTAATGGTAGGTGTTTTGGAAAAGTTATGATTCTATAGTACTACAACCTGATTTGCTATGAATCGCCAAACAGTTCATATTATGACTATAGCTAATAGTATAATTGGCGTTAGTATACTTGCTATGCCCTATTGCTTCAAACAGGTAGATATTATAATAACTTATTTGTATTACAAAGAAAGTATAGCAAAATATTTTGTTTTTTTAGTGTGGAATTATTTTATCAGTTTTCGTTTTAATCATTAGTAGTATTATTTCTCGTTTGTCTTGCCACCTTTTATTAAAATCAGCAATAATAGCAAGAAGACGAACTTTTGAATTTTTGGGTAAGTTGATAATACTCAATGGAGTTGTGAAACTATTTTTGTTTTCGTTATTTGATTAAGGTGCATTTTTCTCGAAGTTCAAGTTTTATTTAATAAAATACTCTCGCGATATTTTTGAAATAATGTAAGGTTTACATTAGGCCCAGTTATCATAATTCACCCAACATATGCCCAAGCATAAATTTTGAGTGTTTTGTCGAGCTCGGTAAAAGAAAAACAAAACATATTTTTACCAATCATTTTTTACCAAACATATTTACTGATATTTAGAAAATAGGCAAAAAATGAAAATTAAATAAATAACAAATTGATAAGTCAGTGAAAAACGAACCTAGGAAATAATTTTTTATTTATTTTTCAACATAATCTCCTTTTAGTTCTATACAATTGTTTTAACGTTTTAGAAGTTTTTAAACCTTTAACATATTAGACATACTGTGTGTCTCAACACACAGTGCATTAGTTTTATTTAAAATTTTATAATTTGATGAAAATCGTTTTCCTCCAAGCCATTTTTTTAAGTTACGAAATAGAAAAAAGTCACAGGGAGCCAAATCTGGAGAATTTTGTTAATGAGGATGCAATTCGTATTTTAATTTATGTAATTTTGCTGTTCCAAACGTTGTTTAATGAAACGGCACTTTTTTTGCCAAATGCAGAGGTTTTTTCTTAATTTCTTTTTTCAAACTATCAAGTTATGCTGCATAATACCGTTTTATTGTTTTTCTTTTTTTTAAATAGTTTATGAAAATTACACCATAAACATCCCAAAAAACAGTTGCCATCTGACTGAATTGTTTTTGCTTTCTGCAGTGCACGTTTACCAGGGGAAGTCTACTGTTTCCATTGTTGTTTTGTCTGGTGTGTAGTACTGGATCCATGTTTCACACAAGGTTATGAATTATGTGTACAGTAAAAGCTCCTTATTCGCGGGGTATAGGTTCCAAAATTATGCCGCGAATAAGGAAACCGTGAATATGGAATAGTGATTTGTATGGAAATGCAAGGGTTGGGTTCCAAGGTACGAAAATAAAATAAAATAGATAAAAATAAAATCAGTTTAATCACATACCTATCATTATTATTAATTATTATTGTTTGAATTATTTGGTTTAAAATATTTAGTAATTTTTCTTGCTTTGCCGTCTTTAAAATGCCTTTTAATTCCGCATGGTATTCAGCTGTGGCAACTTCAATTTTCCTTTTAAAAGGAAGGTTTCTTTCCAAAACGGGTCAATTTTAATGAAGTGATCTCACAGTTCATTTGCCATTTGAAACCTGCGGTCTGGTTTTTAAGGTGATTGTCATCGTATCATTGTAAGATGTTGAAGCTTGAAGGGTTTTAACATTTCCTGCAAGTCGGCTTCACTTAAATCTTCATCGTGTGATTGAAGCAGCTCTTGAACGTCACTCGAATCTATCTGTTCAAAACCATCATGTCCTATTCCATTAGCAATTTGTACAATTGTGTCAGTTAATGTTTTAATTTGTTTAAATCCTCACTTTCACAGACTGTTAGATCAACCTATAGTTTTTCCAATATGATTGCAATGTGTATGCAATGCTTGAGCTCTTGTAACGATTCCTTTATGTTAACAATGCACATTGCTATGTTAAATTTTTCCAGAATTCCATAAAACTCACGTCAGAATCACATTCCATGATATCCAGAATGATTTTAAAGGTTCGCCTAATGTAAAAGAACTTCAAAGCTTGAATTATTCCCTGGTTCATTGGTTGAAGTAAAGTCGTCGTGTTCGGAGGCAAAATATCACCTTAATATTCGGATGCATAGTTTCAAGCTCACAAGGGTGACCCGGAGCATTGTCCAAAACAAGAACCTCCTTGAAGTCTAAATTTTTTCGTTTAAATATTATTATTTAATTTTGAGTTTTGAATATAAATTATAATATTCAAAATCGTAAATTATTAATCCGCGAATAATGAAATTTTCGGCCGCGAATACAGAAAGTGGTCTCAATTTTTCTTCCGCGAATACTGAAACCGCGAATAACGGAACCGCGGATAAGGAGCTTTACTGTATTACTCTTAACAGTTCCAAACAACGCTTTGAAGTGGTCATGCGATTGAGTTTTTGATCGATTGTTAGCAAACTCGGCACCCATCTTGCAGATAGCTTCTTCATATGCAGGTGGTCATGTAAAATGTTTGAAAGACGTTCAGATAAGATGCATGCAATGTCGGCAATCTCCCTAATTTGCACTCTTCGATCTTCCAATACGATATCACGTATTTTTTCGATCATTACTTAAGGTGTTACCTCATTTGGACGTCCTGAACATTGGGCATCATTTGTGTTCGTACGACCCCGACGGAACTTAGTAAACTATTTGTAAATCATACCAATTGATGGCAAAGAGTTGCCATAATATTTATTAGTTTTTTTGTATCAGAAACGCTTTTACTACACAAAATAGTTATTTTTGTTACAAGTACCTACCTAAGATGCTTTCTTAAAAAGTTCTTAAAAAATAGTTTGTGTCGTCATTCGCGCAAAAAACACTGTTTCAAAAATCATTTTTATAAATTTTTTGAGAAAACTGAAAGTCTCCTGAACTTTTATCTATGCAGTGCTGTTTACCAGCACCTAAAGTTTATAAAAAACTACTTCAAAATCATGCAACATCCTATAGAAGGTTATTACCTAATTTAGTTAATCACTTAAGCAAGTGATCTTTAAGAAAGTTCTAATCCATTAAGTCTAAAAATCAATAATATCAGACTATGGCTGTTTGAAATTATAAATTTAAAAAATTGCTTTAAAGGGTTTGGACTTGGACAAAAATTTTATTTGAAAATTTGTCTTAGAAAAGTGTTCTTTATCACCACCTCAAAAGTTCTCCACAGTCACAGAGACACCCTGTATTAGTATATTTCGTATACGAATATACTGTTTCGGCATTAAAGAAAAGAATAAATATGTCATCATCATCAACTGCAGTATAAGACCGTGGTCCGTTGTGTTACTCATAATTGATCTCGCCATCTCTTCTTGGGGCGATCTACGGATCTTTTCCTCTGGGTTTGTATAGATACAGTTTTCTTGGTATTCTGGAGTAATCCATTCTATCCAGATGTTCCTCCATGCTGCTCTGTATTCTCTTATTCTTTCATTTAAACTGTATATGCTTAGCTCGTTTCTTATATCCGTGTTTCTTTTTCTATCAGTTCTTTGATAACCGGCTACTGCTCTTAGGAATCTCATTTCGGCGCAAATAAATATGTTTAAAATGAATAAATATGTTTTGTAAATATTAATTTCTATTTATTGAACTAGTACAGATAATAATTAACATAATTAACTAAATAGTTTAATAACAGTATTTAATTTTTTTTAGCATATCACACATTTGGTGTCCTGGGAAAGTTTGTTATTGAAATAGGTATTATAGGATTTCTCTTTGGTACTTGTATTGCCTTTTTTGTTGTAATGGGAGATTTGGGCCCAGTAATTCTTGCCAAAGTAACCGGAACTGCTGCTACAAATACAATGAGAACTAGTATATTAATGGCACTGGCATTATTTTGTGTTTTACCTTTAGGATTATTAAGAAATATTGACAATCTAAGTAGTGTCTGTGCAGCTACTGTTGTATTTTACTTTTGTCTTGTTTTAAAGGTAAAAAAAAATTATTTAATCTAGATTTGAATTTAATTCTTTACTTATTTAGATTATTGCTGAATCTACTTCTCATATAATTGTTGGTGATTGGATAAATAAAGTGGAGTGGTGGAGACCAGCTGGTCTTTTACAATGTTTACCAATTTTCTCTATGGCACTGTTTTGCCAAACGTAAGTATCATAATTATTTTGTATACTATTTTTAGACCTAATTGTAAGCGCCGAAAGTGCACTTTTTCTGACGTAAGGCAAAATAAGAAGTTTTTTGCTTTAAAGCCTAAAGGTAATAAAAATTAAACAAAAACAAATTTTACTCGTTAAAACTTTTATACAAGCAGAAAATAAATAATTTTTTTCAATTTCCTGTATCAAAATTAAAATTTTTAATTACAATAAACGTTTTGCTGTTTTGAATTATTTTAATAGTCGCATATTTATTCAAAGATAAGAACAACATTAATAACAGTGACTAATTAATAATTATAACTATCTAGCGACCCAGTGAGATCTAAAAATTCGTCCATAATGGCTTATATAATCATCTGAGGACAAATATAAAAAATTAATGTAATTTACTAGGATGTAATTTACTAATGTAGTTACTTGAAGTAACGATGCAAAGGAATTGGTTGCTAAGATCGGTCATTTAGTTATTAAATATCTGGGGTGATAAACGCGCTAAGAATTTTTCAAAGAATAAGTTTGTGTATCTAACGAGGTAATTCTACTTTGGTGTTAGGGTCGATGACTACACAAACTGTTATGAACGAATTTTTCCATCACGCTAAATAGTTACGTAATAATTATTTATTTCTGTCACTATTATTAATGTTATCTTTAAATAAATATGTTTTGATTTAAAAATATATGGTTTAAGTTTTGAAATTATATAATTACAACATATATTTTCAACAAGTAATAATAAACATTTACAATTATAATTATATTATTAATCTGTGAAATTAATAGTAAAGTACAATTTTAAAAACTAACAGGTTAAATGAACGAACATGTTATATGAAATGAACAAATAAAACGAAATTATTTATTATCATTGGAAGTTTAAACATAATTGCTGAAAGCTCACAAGTAATTTTGTTTTATTGTTTATTTAACCTGTTAATTTTTAAAATTTAACTTTTAAGATTTTATTTTTGTTATAAAATCAATAATTATAGACAGGGTCGGATATAAAATAGGAAGGGGAGTAACTGCTTTATTATGATAACAAAATAATGTGAGTGAAGAAAAGTCGCCTTTTCAAATGGCAAAAAAATGCAGTTTAAAAACAAAAATAGATTTACATTCAAGTTTTTTAGGTGCACTTTTCACAATTTGCGCTGATAGAAATAAGTGTTCCTGCAAACTACGAAACGCTTAGCGCTATTCAATTCCATGGCCCACGTATAGAAATTAAAAATAATAGTTATCTAGTTACATTCTCTGCCAAGATCCAGCAGATGAGCTTTTATTTATAACTTCTTCCAGAGGTATAGTACTAACTGTTGACTTGACACCTTCAAAAATTTAATGGAAGTTTTCTCTTCTTAGAATTCTTTCTCCAAATCAACATAAAAAGTTCATTTTAATATATTTCAACAATTACTGTTATGGAGAAAATTGTTGCAAAATTTTGTAGCGGTTATAAAATTAGTAATAAAAGGGTATAGAATATCTGCGCAATGTGTTGCCTCGGTAATGCAGTAGCTTAGAGTTCGTATTCAGAGCCAGTATATTTGGGGATGAATGCAGATGAGGAACATCTTTTCCCCGCTCACCTCGATAAAATCCTAACAAATATTTTAAAAACGTTGAAGGAATTTTCATTTTACTATCATAAAATATCGTAAAATGTTTGTGAGTTTGATACCCGGAGATTTAGATACCCGTCCCATTCAAAAACCATAAATTATAAATAATAGCAGCGCCAAATTTGAATTTGGAGAAATTTAAAAAAATTATAAATATAATTTTTAGAAATTTTTAAAAATGCAAAAAGTGACAAACTCAGTCGACAACTTTAATTATTATAAACACTGCCAAATATTATAACACTTTCATAGTTATTGTTATAAATAAACTTTTTTCAAATTTATTTGAGGATATATGGACTTCAAAAGCACTTTGTCATTTTAGAAATGCATTTTAGGCATCAAAAAGTATTTTTGTAATTTACAAGTTATATTTTTATGACATAATTATATAGCTAATTTTAATAATACCTTTCTAGATCATAGTTTTTTCTAGAAGGTTACGACATGGTTTTGTCATCTTAAAAAATGAAATTCATTGGATCTGTGTAATCATCTGTGTTTTGAACTTGATTGAAATTTTTGAAGTATCAACATCTTTATCGGTTTAATGTTATTTAATTTATAGGCAAATTTTTGAAATATATCAAGCATTACCTAATGCATCATTAGAAAAAATGAACGATCTTATAAGAGTAGCAGTAAATATTTGTACGGCAGTGTACATTTTTGTTGGAGTTTTTGGATATATTGGATTTTCTAATCAAGCATTTTCTGGAAATATATTAATGAGTTTTTCCCCGTCTTTTATGTCAGATATAATCAAAGTTGGATTTGTTTTATCACTTGCCTTTAGTTTTCCATTGATTATATTTCCTTGTCGGGCTAGTTTATATTCTCTTTTATATCAAGGGGTAAGTATTTTAAAAAATTTATTTTTCTACAATTTTATTATTTTAATTTCTACGAATTTTAGCTACATTCATATACAGTACATGATGGAGGGGACAAATATATACCAGAAGGTCGTTTTAAATTGTTAACATTTATAATTGTTTTTACCTCTCTGGTTACTGGTGTAATGATTCCCAATATCGAGCTTGTTTTAGGTTTAGTTGGTTCAACTATTGGCATTATGATTTGCGTTTTGTTTCCAGCAATATCGTATATTTATATATCCACAAAAAAAACTAATGAACGCTTACTTGCACAGGTAATTTATTTGCGTTAAAATAAAATTAATATCAAATTAAGAAAATTAAACTATTATACAGCAGGCATGTTGAAAAAGAGAGTACTACTTCTATATAAACCAAAGTTTTCAAAATTTGTTATTAAGTAAATTTAAATTTGCAACCTTGAAACTCTGCGGCCATATAAACAAAATGGCGACAAAAGTCACGTTTTGAAATTAGATCATTTTCAATATATTATATAGTTTATATAAACTATTGGTAAGCTTTTTACCAATTTATAAAATCACCGGAAAGTTCATTAAACTTAAAATTATTAAATTTATTATTAAAACATAATTTTACAACTTAATAAATAAATAGTTGTTGAAACATCTTTGATGTGTGGACTTCTTTGTTTCACTAAACAAATTTTTTCCCCTGGGTTTATTTATGATCTCTCAGGATGCTTTTGCTTTATTATCGGCTTTGGATATACATGCATATTAAGCATTTGCAATTTTTTCACCTTATCAATTTTTATGTATATTTTAGCCTGTGCATTTCTATATTTTCATCATGTTCGAGTAATCTGGAATCCCTTGGTATACTGAAAACTAGTAGGAACCTAGTTATATACATATTTGCTTTGCTTTTGTGCCATATTTTCCTTAAACCACATAATTTTGATTTGCTTATTAGATTTCTGTTTAGTCATGGAAATACCTCATTTATCATGTTTGTTAGTATGTATGTCCAAAAATTGAAATTTATTTTCTATGCTTGACTTTGCGTGTATAAAACTCCATTCTTAATATTCCAACAACAGGTGTACATCACATTTTGCCCATACTAAGTTAGTGGTCGGTGCATATTCTTTCTAGAATTTTTAACGCTTCTGTTGTTTTCCTGTCGAATGCAATCATTTAATATGTTAGGATGTCCTTATTTTTATAATATATGTATGTAATTTCATTTTAAATGGTGACTCGTGCAAGCTTGCGCCTCCTGCACTTATTTTTACTTACTATCTTACAAAGTTTCTGTCATAAAATTAATGGCAAACTTGAATGAACATTTTATCAAAACTATCTTCCAACACGGGACGTAAAGCTCTGTTTACATACTGTATTCTGCGATTCAGTCAACACACAGACCCTATTCTATAATAATTAACTAATTGTTTTTTTTAGGTAATGCTTTTAATTGGTGTTTTTGTAATGATTGTTGGGACTTATGCAAATCTTTATTCTATTAATGAAATTGATGAAAGTTTTAATACTGACGTTTCATATTCTGCAGAACAAGGAATTTTTCACAAAGTAAATACCAATATGGGTGCCATAACGGATTCTGGTTAGTTTAATTAAAAAAAGTATTATTGTTTTAATTCAAATTCTTATTTCTTTTCTATTATAAAAATAGTTATTTATATACAAGACGATTAAATTTAATTTTATTGATGAGTGAAAATTTTTAAGTAACGAGGCGACTTGTCGCGAGTACATTAGTTTTCGCGAATCGATAATTAAATTTTATTGTCATGTATAAAATTTAATTTTTTTCTATAACAAATGTTAAAGAAAAAAGATATATAAGAATTCTTAATTTCAAATTAAATTATTATTCGACAGTTTTTATTTTACAATAAATCAAACATACTTTGATTTTAATTGCAGTAAAAAATTAAATATATTATTTAATTTCAGTAAAAGTAAAGTACTTTATATACCCTTCCTGTTAAAATATTACTTTACCTACTCTTGCGATTAAAGTGTAACTTGTTCTATTATTTGACATCTGCTATAGAAAAAAAATTAATGTTGATCTGTTAATATTAATTATTGTTCAAGTTGGGTGTTAAAATTAATGTCAACCTTACTATATAATGAATATTTTCTCTTTGAAGGATCTTAAAGGCACAATGAAGTTAATTTTTAATACCAATCGAAACTGGATCAGCAACCGTAAATAAGTAGATATACTATGGTTGCACAATATTTTTAATAGTCAGAAATTTTGAGACTAATACCCTGTCAGACACAAGCAAAGACTTCAAGATTAATACGTATTTCTAGCCACCCCAATAAGTTTGAATAAGTCGATAATAAGGCAGTCGAAAGTATGTTGAAATCGATGCAATTCTTTACAAAATTTTGAAGTTATTTCTTAAATTATCAATTTAATTTTTTTACCAAACTATGAAAATGTGTTATTGTAGGCGACTTATATTTTTATTCTTCTTCTAAGTCAGCCCATATTCGTCCACTGTTGGAAATAAGCCTCACCCATTCCCACCAAACCTCTCTCTAAAAGATTGGTTTGGTTCGACGATCAGAAAACAATTCTCATCCCATCCGGATTCGAACCAGGGTGCTCGTCTTGGTAATTGACGCACTTAAGCGCCAAGTCGCAACCGTCTCATTATTTTTTTATTAAGCTAAAAATAATAATTATTAAACTATTAAATTTATATTATATTGCGTCTAATATCTAATTATCAGTTTCAAGAAGTAACTTAATCGTCTTTCGTGTCCGCCATATTGCTAGTTTTATTTAACGAATTATGGGATTATTTTGCACCTTACACAAAAAGGATCTTAATAAAAAAAGTCATTAAAAATATAAAAAACTTAAAAATTAGATTTGATTTCTTTAACTAACATTTAACGTGAACTCAAAAGTAGATAATAAATAATTTTTTCTAAATTTTCTTCATAAAAATTTTCTTTGCTATTATTGTTTCCAAATTTCTCTACTGTTGAAAACACATTTGTAAACTTTTAGCGGAAAAATTTGTTTTTTGCTGTTTGTTTTGCTGTCTTACTTTTCTAACGTGTTCAGATTACTAATTATTATTAATACGTGGTAAATTTTTTAGCAAAACATTTTGAAATAAAAGTTCAAGTAAACGGATTAAATCAGAAGAACGAGGTTAAAAATCAAGATTCTGCACATTCAATTATCCCACAGCATTTGTCTATAACAGCTCAAGATAAAAAAGAATCACTTAATCAGAAAGAAATTTTACCGGAAAAAGGTAAATCAATTAATAATATATCATTTTAAAATAAAAAGTAATTACATTTTTTTGTGAAACAGCAGGTACCACACCAAAGTTAAATTATAATGACAAAAATTTACTCAAATTTACAATGAATTACATCACAAATATTAACACTGAATATGCAAGGAATAACTTTCTAAAAAAAAATAAGTGATAAGTTAGAGATATCTCAAAAGTTAATGAAGTTGATTCAAAAGCAATTAAAAAACAAGATCTGGAACATTTGGACAAAGAAAGTAGGAATTGGAAGAAAGATTATATATCAAAACAAATAAAAACTATAAAAACTGTTGAAGCAAAAAAATCGAAAGAAAATGAATTAAATGTGATACAAGACAAACAATTGCAGTTAATAGAAAATGTAATAAAGCAGGAGAAAGTAAAGGCCGTTAAAGAAATCCAAGAAACGGCTAGAAAAGCTATTGAAAAATTGAACAAAAATGAAGATTTAATAAATAAACAATTTCACACACAACATAGCCAACTACAAAACATTTCGAATGCAAATAAATCAGACAGTTCTCTAGTACAAGGAAATGCACATGAAAGTAACTTGAAAAACAAATTAACTAATCAAAAGGCTGTTCCTATACTAGCTTTATCCTCAAACAATTTTTCTCAAGAAATAAAAGTAACAAAATTTATAAATGATAGTTATTATTCAAACGCTTCCAATAAAGATAGTTTAAACATAGTAATAAATTCTAAAGCAGTGATAGATCAAAATAAAACTGCTAATCAATCTGTGTTGCTTAATTTTTTACAACCAAAAGCTGAGGAGAAATTAAATATTAAAGAGTTAAATAAACAAAATTATGGTGATAGGGAAATTCGAAGTGTTAATGCCAGTATTTTAGATTTGCTTAAAAGGAGTAATGTAATTGAAACGACTGCTGGTTTTCCACAAAAAGAAAAGGAGCAAACGAGCAATTTCATAACTGAAGACCACGACAAAAATAAAAAAGGTGATTTTATCACAGAAGAAAGCCAGAATAAGCATGTAGTACACTACAATTCTGTATCTGTAGACAATGTGACGATGTTGCCGATATTGGAATTAATTACATTAACTGTTGATGATGGTTCAATTTTAAAGCCATTACAGAGAGATTTAAAGAGTTATAAAAATAACAAAAAAAAATTTAAATAATAAATATTTTATAATATAATAGTTTTTGCTTATTTACTTTACCTTATTTTACTACCTCCTATGAATTTTATTATTTAAAAGCAGGTTCACCCTATCTTTTTATTAAATTAATATTATAAGGTGAATGTGCCTGTTCGCGGCCATGTATTCGTTTTCGACCAGGAAGGATAGAAAGTTAAATAATAGTAAATCTAGCCAACAATAGTTTTCACAAATCATATTAAGAGTTTTACATATTATATAATTAAATTTAATTATTACTTTGCCTACTTAACAAATTATAAACAAATAGATAAATGTTTCACTATGATGACGTTAAGATTTACGCACTTTAGTGTAGAAATTGATATAAACACGTTAACGCACAGTAGTATGTTGTCCGAGTTTTTTTGATGAAGCATTTAAACGGTAGAATATTTGTAGAAAGTAACGTCATTCATTCATTTATCATTGCGGGTGTGCCTAAGCTTATTGTGCCTCATCTTTGCTCACCCCACAAACTCGCATTTATGCTAGGTGTGCAGCTGTTAGGTGACCAGCTTGACTCCCCTATCGACTCATGCCTCTAACAGCGGCAAGTGTTATGAATAAAGGACCCCCCGCCTTGCAACCCACCAAACCAATGCTGTTTTGCATGGCAATGTTCACCGAAGGACCAAGTCGAGAAGCTCGGATTCGTACCCTACCAGTGCCAGCCTTTTGACCACGAACCCGACTCAACGCCCCAACTAGCCAGGTGTTGCGCAGCCAAGGGGCGATTTGCCTTCAAAGCAGGGGTACCGCCGGCTTTACGTGCCCTCCGAAGCACGGAGACGGTCAGAAAAAAAACTTTCCTTTGTAGACTCCTCCGGGCTCGAACCAGGCGCCTTAGCATCAGTAGTCGATCGCTCTAACTACTAGGCCAGTGATCGTCTCTTCAATAAACTCATGGTACGGTAGTAAACATTCTAACTTAAATAAATTTTACAAATTCAAAGTAAAAAATAGCTATTTTCCGACGTATCAAACATGAGATTTCTGTTAAATGGCCGAGAACGGGCACATTCATCTTACCTAGCGATTAAAAAAACAACTTAAAAATATTGAAATTATTATTATATTAAGCGTTGAATAAAAAATTTAAAATTTTTACAAGCTTAGTGAAATTTTTCGACTTATATTCTGGAGTTGGTGAAATTTGAAAATTTTCGAAGTTTTTATTCAATATCATTTTACAAGTTAATAAACTATTTACAATAAGCCCGTGAAAATAATATTAAAGTAATATTTTAAAAATTAACAGGTTAAATGAACTATAAAAGCGAAATTATTTGTGAGCTTTCAGCAATGGTTACTGCTGTCATCAGACGTTTAATAGCACTTAATAATAAAAAGTAGATCATCATCATGAAGCTTTTCGTTTCCTTGGAATAACTATGCTTACTTTCTTTTTATTGAAGTTTTAAAGATCCTTTTTATGAAGTGGATCAATCCTTTTTTTTCACTTCCTCTGGTTGATTATTTTATTTAAAGTGTTTTCGTCTCTTTTGCTATTGTTTTCCATAGCTTTGTGTCCTCAGATTTGTTTTTCCAATCCGTTATTCCCATTCTATTGCAGCCGTCTGTAGTTCTATCCACGCACATCCGGACATCATTTCAAAACTTGTCTTAAACGACTTCTAGGGACCATGGGAAAA
The DNA here is from genome assembly GCA_036346125.1 of Lycocerus yunnanus. Classification (NCBI taxonomy): domain Eukaryota; kingdom Metazoa; phylum Arthropoda; class Insecta; order Coleoptera; family Cantharidae; genus Lycocerus; species Lycocerus yunnanus. Next base: position 194,495 of record JARFIX010000294.1, on the reverse strand, counting down.
ATGCTAACTCAAAACTTTTTTACTCGATTACAATACTTTCCTTTACTACGTACTAAATGGGAAAGTAAAAGAACAAACCGTTCGTACCCGTAAAAATGACATGATGTGGGAAAAACTTGACGTAACTAATTTTTATTTTATTCTATTTTCATGCTTTAAAAATAGATGAAACACGAATTGTCTTTTGCTAATAATTTAATAAACACACTGTAGATTATACTTAGGTACCTACCTAAAATGTGTTTAAATAAAAACTATAAATATCTTTTACTTGTTCTACATTTATTTGCCAATATCGTTGCGTTGGGGTGTCTGATTTAAAGTACTTATCAAAATAATTCAGTTATTGAAGTGATTTTAGATATACATATTTCGGCACACATTTAAATTTAATTTAACGTAAAAGCTCAAACAGTCATCATTTTGGTATATATCCGGTTTAAAAACAGTGACAATTATTATTGCTAAGTTAAAAACGATGTTCATAGAATCCGATTTATATTATAAATAGACTCGAATAAAAGCATGGGTGCCAATGTGAAAACGTCGGGAGACAATTTACATAGAATAAAAGAATTTGAACTTGAAAAAGTAAGTGTTTGTATTAATATAATGTAATGAGGTGCATAATTGTTTTCTTATCTAAAGATTATTAACTAAAGAATAAAACCTTTCCCTGATAGTAATTTATTATGATGCATTTGTAGTACCTCCTATATGTTTTTTAAGAATACATTTTATAATAATCAAGTTAAGTAATTCATCTTATTAAGAAAAAAAATTGAAAAACAGTAGATAGTTGAAGAAAAAATGTGTTAAGTTATAATGAATCTAATTAAAATTGCTTATCTTGATTATGGTAAAATTCATTTTTAAAACATATTTTAAATCTTATTGTAACCTACCTAGATATTTGTTTAGATATTTTTGTACAATGTACCTTCATACACTATAAGATTTCAAGTATTACTTATTAAATAAAAAAAAAAAAGTTTTAAGAATGAATTTATAATAATAAACAACTTAAATTAACAGTCATAAATTTTATTTTACAACAAGAATAAATCAATAACATTTTAAAAAATGACCATTACTTCTTCTTGAAATTATATTTAAATGTCAAAGTTAACATCCACTGTTTCAAAAAAATTTAAATCTCAACGTATACTAATTACCCATATTAATTTACGAGACACAGCTACTCTGGAATAGATCTGGTAGAATGTTCGTAGCAAATGTCTGGCAACTCGAAGAACTAGAATATTAATTTTACCCAAAAATCCAAAAATTTTAATCGCAATTGGGTAGCTACTTATTAAAAAAAAATCTGTGTGTAATTAGCAAAAATTGATTTTTAGAATGCCCTGTATCATTTGTCGGCTCAAAAGTTTTACATATTAAACGAGAATTTCCGTTTTTCGACTTTCTTATTAATCGATCGATTTTAAATATTTTTTGTTCTTACCACACTTATTTTTAACTGCATTGGTTAAACTCCCAATGCAAAATTTATTGAGAAAGGTCAAATTGATTGGCAAGAAATACCTTTCTCGATAAATTTTATTATTTACAATATTATTAGTTTATTAATTAAATTCCTTGTATAGATAATTGAAAAAGTAACGTTTAGCATCGGTTCTCCTAAAATAGTATAAGCGTACGTTGCAAGTACATTATTGCTGTGATAAATCGCGTTATAAAGTGTTTATTAAAAGTTTTATGTTTAAAATATTATGTTGAATAAAATATTATAAAAATTACAAGTTTAATGAAATTTGAAAATTTTCCAACTTACATTTTAGTCTAGGACCCCGTAATTTTTTAAAATATTTTATTCAACATGTAAATACTAAACTGTAAACAACGGAAATCAGGATCGGCCGCGTATTTATCACTTATCAGATTGTATAACAGATTGTGTTTGAACAAATTTGTTTAAAATGAAATACTTCTACTAAAAATTCCAGAAATTTTCCAAAAATTAATTCATAGATATGTTGACTCACTTACATATTAACTCGTACTCATAAATAAATATATGTTGCAGAAAATGCAACAATTTTACAATAAATTAATGTTGATTCTTACGTTACGTACTATCCAGTTGTTTTGTTCCAGTTTTGCTCCAGTTATTTTGCTTCAGCACCATGCCTACATTAAAACCGAAAACTTTCCCATCCTTATTTACTTTTCTCTACATACCAATAATTAATCCTGATTAATTATTTTCGTTTTTCATTCATTTCAGGTAAATCTTGTTGATGAATTTGATATTCTACAAATTGTGGGTGAAGGATGGTTCGGAAAAATTCTTTTGGTAGAACACAAAGCAACAGATACAGAAATGGTTCTTAAAGCTCTTCCTAAACCTTATACTGCACTGTGTGATTTTTATAGAGAATTTCATTACGGGCTTTATCTAGGTATTCATAAAAATATTATAACCACTTACGATGTTACTTTTGAAACTCCAGGATTTTATGTATTTTCTCAGGAGTATGCTCCTTTAGGTACGTATACCAAATATAATAATGTAATACAATAAATATAATACTAAAAAATAATTTATTTGGAAATTATTTTCGTTATTTATTATAACAAAAATGAAAGAAACTGTCATTGGCCTGTTTGTTAGCGCTATCAACTGCTAACGTAAGACGCCTAGTTCGAATCCGGGCAAAGGGTTACTTTGTATGACCGTCTCCGTGCTTCGGAAGGCACTTAAAACCGGTGGTGCTCTCACAAGGTGCTAGCAACATCTTTGAGATATTAAATGCTAGGATACCCTCTTGAAAATAGAGAAATCGGAAGACGTCGTAGAACGTTATAAAGACCGATAGTTAGATAGATAGAAATGAATGAAATTATTGGTATTTTGTAATATTTGTAAATTAATTGTCGTGTAGTATTTTCCAGTCAAGTGTACTCGTTGACAAAATTACTCTCGGTTATTCGGTAATTGATTGCAATTCAAAATTATAAAATTTTAAAAATTAACAGAAATCTGAACAATAAAACGAAATTATTTATGAGCTTTCAGCAACGTCCGCTGTCATCTGACGTTTCAGATGTTATTAAATGCATATTAATTAATAATACGTTATAATTAATTAAACGTTGAGTATAATTTCAATAATTACTCTCTAGACCACATATGAATTTGTCCTCTAATTCTTGTGAAAATAAAATTTATTAGCTTTTGAAGTCGAATTCAAGTTGTGAAAATAATTTATAATTACCCCAGTTGACCATAATAATTAAGTTAGAAAAAAATTTAAATAGAAATTCTTTACAATTTACTGAAGGAAATAACCAAGTTTGAAATACCTCTGACATATTCTGTTAATAATTTTGGTAAATTGAAAATAATTTCCATTTAAATTTATTTCTAATTTGATTGTTAAATTAAAATTGCTTGTTTTCCCTTTTTATTTAAGTTAACAATTAAAATCAATCTTCCAATGCATCTGAAAATTAAAAACTTATGGAATGAATATACCCCTACTGGACTACATGGAAATTTTATTATGTGATTAACCTAGAGAAAACAGAAGCTGTTAGATGTCTAGCCCAGTATTTCCGTGAGAAAGTAGATAATATCTCAGATAAAAAAACAGGAAGGATATCTTATAATTTTATATAATTCCAGAAAAGTCTGCATAGGGGGTTCCACACATCTGGAATAAACTACGTGGCTAGTGCTTAGTAAGGTAATTATTGCGGTGGTAGCTAATAAAAGTTAATTTTAGACTGATTCAATAACCGATGAGTAAATGCACAGCCCAAATCAAAACAAATCGATTTTTTCTAATTTCGAATCCCCACTGGAAAAAAGAAAATGTTATGAGGGTTTCTAAATACCCCTGGTACCAGTTAGTTGTCAAAGTAGACAAAGGAAGCTGCAAAAGGAATTGGTATCACGTCAATCTGGCAAAAATTTATTAACTAACTGCAGCGATCTTCGCCATTTTCATATTTGGCGAAAGCCAATGTTTCTGAGCATAAAATAAAAAATTGACTGTATTATGTTATAAGATTATACAACTGCAATTTTTGTAAAACTTTTTTCCAATTGGATAAAAACCGTCATCCTAGCACCGTAAAAAAGAAATTGAAAATTCACCCACTATATAGATAATTATTACAAACTCAATGTTGGTACACAGAAAACTGCAGACCTCATTGTTTATGAAAATGCATAATGTGTAGGGCATAAGGCCAGCAAATATTACAAATTTAATTATTATTAGATAGGCAATTAAAAATATTGTTAATTAAGATTTACGATGAAATTTATGAAATGTGGTCTGGTTACCATAAAAATGAATTTAAAAAATTTAATTTATAAAATTTTAAATTTCAAAGTGACTTTAGTCAATAGATTTGTCATAGATAAATCCAGACATATCATATAGTATACCATTCACATTACGCCGTATCTAAAACAGTAGCATGATACATTAGCCAAGGCTGCGCCTTTTGCATAGAATATAAATGACTTGCAACCCAATCGTACTGGTTTAGACGATGTACGATTCATGATATCAACACGCAATCCGGACCAAGAACAGACAGTACAGCTCCACTCGTACGTATGCATCGACGGCAGCAGAGCACAGTAACTACAGGTGGACTTTGTTATTGTTGGATTGGATGGTTAACGCGGAAACCGAACCGCGGCATACAAAAGCCCTGTGTCGCCATCAGGAGTCGTGTATCAGCAGCCCCAACAAGCTACCTGCCTATTCCGACGCCTTAAACCAGAGCCTTTATACACTGGGTTTTCTGCTTTACGTGGCACCCTATCTACCATAGCACTACGGCGAAAATTGGTCGTCCCTTCCCGAGATTCTAACCACCGTATTCAAGGCATGAGTCACGAAACCAGGAATACTACTATACAGTATAAGGCTTCGATCTGTCCGTTTTGATAAGTGTGGTTGTTTAAATTATAAATAAAATTTAATAGACGATCATTGGCCTGGTTGTTAACGCGATGAACTGCTAATATAAGACTTCTCGGTTTGAATCTGGATAGAGCTCACTTTGCAATGCCGTTTCAGTGCTTCGCAAGGTACGTAAAAACGGTGGTTCTCTCACAAGGTTCTGGCAACATCTTTGAGGTATTAATTGCTAAAGTGCCCTCTTGAAGGACAAACGTTTAAAAAAAAAACTTATTTTAACGCAACAATTCAAAAATGTAAAAATGGATAACAATTAACAACAACCTTATGTACCTACATCATAAATTATAAAATTTCAAAGTGGCTTGCTTCTGTGTGGATACAGAACTTTAAACGTCGAATGAAATTTTCGACTGTTTTTCGTACCTCTTCTAGGGCTATTTTGTCCCATTCCTGACGCAAAGATTGTTTTAGTGATTACAAACTTTTGTGGGGTTTTGCACAGGCTCTGGCCTGTAAAATTGACCATATGGCGTAATCCATTGGGTTGAGATCTGGTGAGTTTGGAGGCCATTCCGTGTAACTGATAAAATCACGAAAATTGGTTCAGTACCACTCTTGCGTAGTTTTCGCCTTGTGGGCAGGTGCAGAGTCTTGTTGAAAGGTCCAATGTTAGTCACCAATGTGCTGTTGGGTTCACGGAAGAACTACAGCCTCTAAAATATCCCGGTGGTAGATTTCCTTGTTAATTTTTACTCCTTCTTCCACAAAAACGAAAGGTGTTTTACCGGTAGCACAAATACCGCCCCAAACCATGTCAGACTTGAGGTATTAGCAATAAACAACGATGGCAGAAGGTCCGGGTGCTTCTTCTGACTAATACCTATCATTTTGACGATTGTGAAATTGTTTAATAGTAAAAATTTTTCATCAGTAAAAACGAAATTTTCCCATTTTGCATTTGGGCTTTTCGCAGCTTATAATGCTTCTTTTTAAGTTCATTTTTAGCTACTCGTCGAGTCGACTCTCGCGTGATTCCGGTTTGACGAGCCACTTTTCGCATCGACTGTCTCAGATTCTTTGAAGTCGAAGTTTGACGATATTGCGATTCCAGCTAGTGTTGGCAGAACATTTGTTTCCTCTTCCAGGTCGGCCTTCCTTTGAATCGTTTGATGGCGTCGGAAACGGTTTGTCGAGGAATTTTAAGCATTAGAATTATTTCACATTGACGATTTCCAGCTTCAAATAACGATAACATTGCGGCGCGACTTTTTGACATTTTGTAATTCAGAAATTGATTGTTTAATTTTTTTGCTCTTTTGTTTTTCTGATCTCCATAGTTTTTAGAATCGGATTACTAGATTATTTTTCAGAAAAATTCAGTGATTTTCGCGAAAAGAGAAAAACATGTTTGCCCTGGGTCTTGTGGGTCACGCTGTATAACTTTTTATTAAAACAGCAGTAATTCTTAAAATTACAATAATTAAAATAGAAATACCTTACATACATTTTTGGTTTCTCTTGAAAAATTATAAAACGGACATTATACAGTTTGCATCGTCACTCTTCATTTCTCCCTTCTGTACACGTTATTTAGAGATCGATTAATGGAATAAAAATGATATTGGTATGTTTTATTTATGCTTGAGTTATGATTAAATATGAGAAAACTATAAAAAAAAATATATTTTGAAAATTAAGTGCAACCTTGACGCTGGATTCTGGAAGGTAGTTCTTTGACATAGTAGCACTTTAACACTGCTGATGGGTGTAAAAGAGTAAGATTTTTGATTACCTACCCGTGTTTTAAATTTAACATTATGATAGCATACAAGAAGAGGGTAATTAGTTAAGTTTTATTGTAAAAATTATTGAGTTTATAGGATACGTCTTTGACTCTTTATTTATAATTATAATAATATAAGAACGTACGGTACTTTAATGTCAGCTTGCTTTATTTTTATTGTTCTGTGAGTAGCCCGGAACAAGTTAATAAGGCAAGTACAAACGAATATGGCATTTCTTTTAATAATTAACTGTAAAAAATTTATTATATTATATTTATTAAATAATATTACATATAATACGTGTTTCTTAATATTTCAGGTGATTTGACGTCAAATGTGTCCGAAGCTGGTATTGGAGAATTGCATTCCAAGAGGGTAGCTAAACAGTTGGCTGCTGCTTTAGAATACTTGCATAGTATGGAGTTAGTTCATCGCGATGTGAAATTAGATAATATTTTAGTGTTTAAATCAGACTTTTCACGTATTAAATTATGTGATTTCGGTGAAACCAGAAGAAGCGGTGCCATCATTTTTTCGAAGAAACGAATGGTTACCTTATGCGCCACCAGAGGTTTTACATATAAATAATGACGAAAGCTACAAGTACATAACCCGAATCATACCTGTTTCGATTAAATAATAATACTTTTATATTTTTAGAGCAAGTACCACACATGATATTTGGCAGTATGGTATAGTAATATTTGTTTGTTTGACTGGCTGCTTGCCTTGGCAAAAGGCGGCTTTAGATGATCCTCGCTATGCACGCTATTTATCATGGCAATCTAGTTCTATACCCATTAAAAGGCAGCCTAAACTTTTTAAATTAATTTCTGCAAAAGCTCAAAAGCTATTTAAGAAATTATTGGAACCTCGATATGAAAAAAGGCCTTTAAATCTTGGAGAAATTCATAGATTTTTAGACGATCGATGGATGTCTAAAGGTACAACTGAAAAAAATACTGAACTTTATTTAGAAGACAATGGTTTATGCCCTTCTATGTACAGTTTCCATAGCAGCCCAGAAGAAAAACATAAATTATTATTTACTTTAACTCAATATGGAATTGAAACCACAGTTGACAGAAGTGCAAAGAAGGATAGAATACGCCAATGGATACAAACCAGTATCATTGAAGAAGAAGAAGAGGAAGTAGAAGAAACACAAAACGAAATTAGGTTGCATAATGGTAATAATTTAAAACAAATTGCTGCATCCGAAGAAATGAAAGTTAAAGTAGAAACAATCACACACAATAGAAAAATTAATAGGGACGAGAGACTTTCTAATTTTAACAAAAAGCAAAATTTGTACGTTACTCCTATAGATCCTAGAATTCCATTTGAACAACAAAAGGTTAAAAACAAAAAATATGGAACCACAAAACAACCTACAAATGGTGTAAATACAGTTCAGCGGGATGTAGTTAATGAGGCATTGCAAGCAAATAATAGAATAGTGCCAACGAATCCTTGCGACGATAAAGACAAACCTACTATTCCTTCTCGAAAAGAAATAAATACCCAAAAACAACTTAATGAAAATTTGAAATCTTATCCAAAAAAACCATTACGAATTAAATCCCGAGTTGCTAAAAATGTTGCATGAAAATAAACGCAAACTTATTAGCCTTGCAAATCAAGTGTGACGACTAAACATTTAATTGCAAAATTTAAATACATAGGGGGCGTTCAAGTATTACGTAAGCAAACTTTTAATGATTTTAGAATAAGAAATTCGTAAATCTCCCCCCACACCTTCAAATGATAAGGCGTAAGAATTTTTGCAAAACTTTTATTAAATATTTGAAATTTGAAAAATTACATTATTTTTATGATTACAGCATTAGTGTTTTAATAAAATCAAATAACCGTAATAAGAATAGTATTTTTGATTTAAATTATGAATATTATTTTGGAAACATTTTCATTATTTTTATCTTACGGAAGATTATAATATCCTCCCCGCCTTCGTTTTCAGCAAAAGTATAAGGAAAAATTGAACTCCCCCTCCCCCTAAGCCTGCTTACGTAATACTTGAACGCCCCCTCATATTTAAAATTACAATCGATGTAGTAATTTATTTTATCAAATGTGTAGGGACACAACTTCAACGATATTTTTCGCACATATTATTTAATTTTAAATTAAAATTTAATTTGAAAATGAAAATACATAAATGTAAACGATCGAAATAGTGAAATAATAAAAACCATCCACTTTTGTTTATTTTTTTGATTTGGGCACTATTTGGGATAACTGAACTTAATACAAACTTTGTTAGCCAATTTAAAATTTGTTCTTTAAAACACCAATGCATAGCAATAGACAAGCAATGTTTTGAAAAGGATAAATTATAAAAATATTTATCTTTTATAGAAATTTTTTTGGCTATTTAAAGGTACCTATCATTTATTATTACTATTCATAGCGTGACATTGATACAAATAACTTTTACTTATATTATCAAGGTCAAGATATTCGCATATATTTGATTTATATGTAAATACAGCTTTATACCGCCATACGTGGCTTTCCGATCCGCAAACACCAAATATTTTCATTTAGTGCATCACCTTTCTCTAAATGATAGGCTTCTTTTTTTCTTCCATTCTTTCTTTCATTCCAAGCTCTTCTCGGCCAACCTCTTTTACGCTTCCCTGGAGGGATCCACCTAAAATCATCCTTGCCCATCTCTAATCTTCTATCCTTAAGAAGTGACCAAACCACTTAGGACCTCTTCTGTTTATCCTATCTAAGACACTGTTTTAGGCTTACATTCTACGTCTTATCTCTTCATTTCTTATGTATTCAAGCCTTAATATTATTACGGTTCTCTTCAGATAAGCCATTTCGACAGCTTGCAATTTTCTCTGCATTTAGTATTCATATTTCACAGCTATACGTTAGAAATGATTCTATCATCGATATATATGTACAATTTTCGGCGATATATACAGTGACTCGAAAAAGAACTAAGACAAATAATAGGATAGCTTTAATTTTCTTGTAATTGGGTTTCACTCTAACGTTTAGAAATGTTTTTCATAATTTTTTTAAATATTCTTTATCAATATGGGCCCGTTCTTCTTGCAAGCAACGAATTAACTGTTGCTTATTTTATATTGGGGTTTTTCTGTCTTTTCATCTCATATATTCTCTATAAGATTCAGATCAGGGGACTGATGAGGTGGATGTAGTACTTTAGGGCATTTTATAATTTCATTTCATCTTTTTTTTTCATCTTCCTTTTAATTTAAGATAAGGTCGTGTTATATCTTGTCAGTAGCATCGGCGATATTTCGGAGCCACTGTTAGTACTGTGAGCATTACTTGCTTTACTACTTACATCTGAAGTAGCTTGCTAGGCTGGCCTCGGTAGAAAATTGTAGGAGCGCTTCCGACGCGACGCAAAGGTAGGTTCACACAGAGAAACATCAAAACCTTAAGTGGTAATGACACTCTAAGATTTTTAATGAACGCAAAATTTTTGTTTGCATTTATTTATGGTTCAATATCTTAAAATTTATATATATTATATTATATCGTTTAAAGCGCTACAAGACGTGGGTAATAACATACTCAAGTTTATGATGTTAGAGCATTACAACTGTCGGTTGACAGATAATAAACTAAAATGAATCTTTATTACTTTTAAAAATTTTAAATTCAACGTATGAAAATTAAAAAATTTTAATTTTTTATTAGTGGGTAGTATCCCTCTGCAATTGTGCATTAGCGTAGATCCTGATCACGGAAGCTGTTTCAAGTGGCAAAGTTATTGTCGATATAGCAATAAAAATTGCCATATGTGCATTTAACTGTAGTATGTGTAGTATTTAAAAAATTTTGGTATGACAATCAGGCCCAATCTGTGCGGAGGCTGATGCACGCCGAAATAAGTTCTCGGAGCGATTGCTATCTGACGCTGCAAAAGAAGCTCGGCTGTCGTTAAAATCAGTCATAAAGAAAAAATAAAGCAGTACATTAATAAGAAAGCCAATTCTATAGTACAAGTATTGCAGATTAGAGATAAATAAAAAATTTCAATAAAATAATCCTATGTAAAACTTTAAAACGCTTTATCTCAAAACTACAATTTGTAAATTGGTCGGTAACAAAATTCTTACAAATCTGAACCGATTTGCTTGAAATTTTAACTGTAGCTATAAAATTAAATTATCTTAGATAAATACGTAGGGATTTGACGTTACATCACAAACATTTCTTGTTATAAAATTTTTCACGTAATTTTTCAAAAAATGAAAATTTGAAATCAATCGTGCACTATTCTTACAAAACCAATATTTTTAATTTTCCTACGTACTTCTCAAGATAATCTTATTTAGAACTGAAAAAATTTGTTTTTGTTCAAGGTCAAAAATTGACGTGGAAAACTTGCCGGCCGCAGAACGCTTTTTTTTAAGAGAGGTTTTCTTCGGTGAGATTTGCCGCTACAATTTTGTATAAAATGTAAATAAAAATTTATAAACTACTGTTTAAAATACAGGGCGTCTCCGTGACCGTGGAGAACCTCTTAGGTGGTGATAGAGGACACTTTTCTAAAACATATTTTAAATAAAATTTGTGTCCAAGTCCAAACCCTTGGGGTACCTCACTTTAAAGCAATTTTTCAATTTATGATTTCAAGCGCTATTGCACCGATATTTTGATTTTTGAGTTTAATGGATTAAAGCTTTTCTATAGAGCATTTGAATATCTACAAATTATGTTATAACCCCTTATCGCCTAGAATCAAGAAATTTTGAGTTATGAATTAAATTAAGGAAAAAATGTCAAAAATTACGAGTTTTATTTTTTACTTTTCTTGCCAACCCCGTATCTTTTAAACGAAATGTTTTAGAAAAAACTAATGGCACAAACCGGATAGTAAATTTAACGGGCTACAACGTTGGTTTAATAATTTTTTTTGGGAAACCAACCGTTTTCACATAAATTACGAAAATAATGAACAAGGTGTAGGTTAAAAAAACTAAATAAATTCACAAAATTTATTTTAATAAATTTTCAAAATGGCTTCCCTATTTTCAGCACACATACGTGCTCTTTTCAAACAATGTCTCTTTTAACAATGTCACTCAAACGTCAAAGGCTACAATGCGTTTTGACATTAAAACACATGCTGCAAGTCAAATTGAGATTTTTAGAATTTTTAGATTTTAGAAATCCCTAACCTAAAGTAATTCTTAATACCTTAAGGAATTTTTAGCGCTTGGTGAAAACAAAATTTGACATAAAAGATTATTATGTCAAAGTTAGGGAATTCCTAACGTTAGGAATTGGTTGGTGAAAACGGGCATAACGCTCTCCTTTTTTCTCTATTTTTACTATTTATGTTAATAAAATAGCTGATTATATCACGTGATATACAAATTAACTTACCTACATGCAACTAAAGGTTGAGTGAAACGCAGTTTTAGCTTCTAATTTATATAATACTAAATGTTTATTAATTTGTGAAAATATATTTTAGGTAATAAATTTGACAATTTATGAATTTTTTTCACACTTACTTATTGGTTCCATTATAAATCGACATTATATATTTATATAATTTATATGTTGAACAAGTATTTTAAAAGGTTTCAAGTTTAATAAAATGTGAAACAAATTTTTAAACAATTTTAATGAAATTTGAAAATTTTCCAGCTTACATTTTAGTTTAGGACCTCCTTTGCGTAAAGTGGTTTCGTCTTTTCAAGATATCATCAGCTAAACTATCCCTAAATGAATGAAATGGATTAAAATCCATTAAAATTAAAATCAAAAACTATATTGGAAAATTTCTGATAATAAAATTAATTAACATGCGTTTTGACAAACCTATATCGACATACTAGATTCTAAAATTTGAATGTCACTAAGTAAACAAAAAATTATTCATAAAAAAATCTTTTATATTTCAAAAAAACAAGATTACCTTTTCTACCGTCCATGGGTTTTGGACCTAATGAAATAATAGGTTTTCTCATGTCTTTTCAAAATTCATCAACAAAATCCAAGAACCAAAAATTGTGGTCCGTAGCAAAGATATACCGTAGTTCAATATATGATTTGGCAAAACAAAAAATATATATGAAAAGCTAAAATTGAAAGTCCTCAAAGTAGCCTTTAACAAAGATAAAATCCATAAATTTCACTGTCTATGCGGGTTGTAGACTTAGGTTGTGTACTCAGAGTACTATAATAGTTGGTATGCTATGATCCAAAAGATATTAATATTTGTACTTTACGTGTTTATTAGTATCAGATTTCAACTTTTCAGTTTAGTACACGAAAAGTAGGGCATTAATATTTTAATTTCTCTATCTTGACAGTCTTCCTCTTTTATTGCTCGATCCGCCATTGTCTCTCTTATTTCTTGCATCCATGACATGTTGGGTCTTCCGAAGATCGGTGGCCAAAAAGAGCTATGAATTATATACCAGCTAACAAAAGGAGAAGAAGAGGAAAATATTTTAACAATGTTTATTAATAAATATATAAAATATACATTCTCTTACAAAAGATTCTCAATATCTTACAGATTGCCAAGTTCCTGTGTGTTCATCTCTTCTGTAATAACGCGGTCGATTATCACGAAAAAACTGTAACAGCCGGAAATTGATTGCTTTGAATATATTTTAATGTTGCTTTCATCTAAAAAGATATACTATATAATAGTAAAATATTAAATATTTAAAACAGAAGATTTATTGCCAACCATTGCTTTACAATTTGCTTAATAACTAAATTTAAAAATATTGTACAAGATAAAATTTTTAATCAATTTTGACATAAAAGTTAAAACATATTTTTTGAACAATGTAGTAAGTTTCTGCGACAGTTTTAAAATGACTAATGAAAGTTTAACTTGTACACCACCCCAAATGCGGAAAATTGCCGGTCAAACGTTATAAAATTCAAATAATATAAGCAAATTTTGATTATTAAATTAATATTATTTCAAGGCGGATTTTAATGGTTTAAAACTGTTAATAACATTTGTGGAAAAATAGTAGGGGAACAAATATTTGTTAATACTTTTAGGTTTTCTTTATTAATAGTGAAGGCAACAGACAAATTAACGATCAATTTTCCAGTAGAAAATAGCACTAATTAGCAATCTAGTTGGTTTAAAATTTAAACATTAAGATAGTGTAATTGGCTCAAGTCGCTTATTTTCAAACCAATGCCAAGTTGGGACACGACACTTCTGACAAGAAGCAAAACGATGAAAAAGAAGAGATCAAAACATGAGCTACTAGGCCCATTTCGCCATTCTCAGATATGTATCGACTCTGCGATAGATCATGACTAGAAGTAAAACCATCACATACATATAATATATTTGAGGATAGCAATTCACCATGTGGGTAACGCCAAAACTGGTCATGTGGTGGGTCTTAAGTGAGTTTTATGTGATTCATGTTTTTAACTGCTACCTTATGTGAATAAGATGCAGGCATGGTGATAGATGCAACCAAAGCCACTTTACTTTATTTTAATAATAAATACATATATGCATCAATAGCGTCGAGTTGGATCTGTGCCGACAGGGTGCCGATAAGGTTTATGTTCCGCCTAAATATTCGGCTTTTAATAGTACTTATGTACATACCTGTACGACAAAATGCGGTGGTTCGACTTCAGGAGCTGTTGACAACTGCTGTAATATAAAATCATCACTTTGCTGTAACCATAGATCAACTCCTCGTAGTGGTTCATAATTAAATGGGCCTATACTTAATAATCCTAAAGTACTATCGTAAATGTCTAGCACCTAAAATAAAAATCAACAATTAGGTTAATATTTTTTAAATAAAAACACTCCAACATAAAATACTGATCAGATCTAGTCCAATCAAAAAACTTTCATTAAAAAATTTAAGAGTTCTACAAGACAAAGTGGCCTTTAATAACAGAAGATAAATAAATTTATAAAAGAGACAGCAGCGGTGGGATGAAAATAGAGTTTAAAATTTTTTCAACCCGAATAATAGCATCGCTGTCTAATAGCGTTAGTTCACTAGAAAAACTAGAAAAAATTAAGATTTAAAATTGTCAGTGGATATGCACTTGAAAGTAAAAATTTCGATAATAACAATCGTGTTAGACTGCAAATCACAAACTAGATATGCGTTTGGAGCAACTTTTGGCCTCGCAACTAAAGCTTTAAGTTAAATTTCAAATATGTTTTAATTTAAATTACTGAGTTTTATTTATATTTTTTTAATATTAGTTTAAATAAGTGATCAATAAAATTTACTCTTAATATAATTTTTTTATTTCAATATAAGTCAAACGAAGCAAATAATCCCAAGTGTGTGCTTCAACATACCGTTATTAGCATCAACTGCAGCATTATTAAATCAAATTAAGCATTATAAATTAGTGATATAATTACTATTATTTACTATCGCCTACTGTTAGTAATATAATTACTAATATATAATTAAATAAAAAACATTATTATATTAGTACGATAATATATGTATGTAATGCCCGTACTACTAGTCGAAGCTAGAACCTTGATCTAGAATTGATTCTCCGAGTATAGGCTGGTTATGATATTACTAACAGCCGTGTGCTTATAGTCAAGTACTCGTAACTACTAAATAATAATATGGACTAGTAGAACGTCAAGCCGGATTCTGGAGTTTAATAAATATTTAAAACATAAAAACTTTTCCATTTTACAATAAAATTTGTGGTACTAAACTAATTTTTCTCAAAATGACATTTCTTGAGCTGGTGAACATTCCATCTTAAAAATTAATAATCCGATTTAATCGAATCTTGCATCGTTAGATTTAATATAAAATTCACTATCGGTTACCAAGATAAAATGCATTCGTAGAAAATTTCAACCTTTTTGACTATGCATGCTGCTGTAAATCGTAAAATTGGTAGATCTCAGAGTTTTTAAAACTCAAGATTTGATTTCTAACTATTGGTACAGTTACAACTTATCTCGTTTAATCGATTAATCCGTTGAATTGTCAGCTATTCTGGCCTATACCATTATTTGAGTAACACTGTAGCTCAATTGTTTAAATTAATAAAAATAATAGCTTAAATTATTATTAGCTCGAAATCGACAATGTCACTTATCGATATATTCCAATACATACTTGTGGGTGTCCTGTTAGATATCGAGCCCAGCGTAATGGTTGATCAGGACCTTTGTCGGGAAAACTTGCAGAATATATTTCACCAGTTTTCACATTGACCCCTATTCCAAATATTATGGGCCAGTGTATGCCACCACGAACAGTAGTATTGAGCTCACCTACACATGCAAGTGTTAAATCTACTTCTATTGGTAATTTATGGAAGGATGCTAAAATAAAAAAAGTAAATAAAACACAAAAGATAACAACACAAACACAAAATAAAGAATAAGCAAAAACAAATTCTTCCAATTAAAAGTTTTAATTGAAAATTTAAAAAACCCAACCCCAAAATAGTAGAAACATAAAAATGTAAAAGATAATTCATTTCATGAAATCTAAATTGAAAGCATTCTGTGGAATAATATGTATTAAAAGAATACCACTAGTCGGGGGAACTGCTACATTCTATTTATAGTATTAAAATTTAATAAAAATGTGGGAAGACCCAGACTAAGATGTTGATGATATATATATATAATTTTTTTTTCATTCAATGTGATTTTGGCGACCTTCCCGCCCATTATAAATTTCAGCAGCAAGCAAAAAAGATTGCTTTTCTTACCACTTTTACAATACTATGTATGTATAATAATTTGTTATAAACTTACTCATGATATTAAAAAATATTTGTTTAGTATATGGGCGAGGATTGTTATATCCACCAATTAATTGTAATTCTATGCGTCCTTCCGGATATCCCATTGCTAATTCTTGAACTCTTTGTACCATATTACAAACTGCCTCGTCAATCCCTAGTACATCCATATGGGCCAATGCTACGGCTCCAGAACCTAGATAACCAACAAACTAATGTAATTTATGTCTTATTTTTGGAATATTTAAATAATTAACTTGTGAAATTAAATTAAATTATAATTTTTAAAATTAACTGTACGAAGATTGAACAAAAGAGGGTCGAGGTAAGAAACCCGTCTTCGAAAATACACTTTTCCCTATAAAATGGTTCAACCAAACGAAAGAGCATAAAATACGAATCTTTTAAGGTGAGGATGAAAGTTGTCGGACTTGTAATAAGGCCACAATTTAATTTTGAAAATTGCAATTTTCCCATAAGAAATACATGTAAGTGTATTTTGTGTAGTAAAATTCCCAATATGGCGTTCATTCTGTTGGCGGTACGTGTGCTGTGCCTGGGTCGACAGTGACTAGTGGTGGGGAGATACCAGTCGCTCTCTGAGATCCGTCGCGTCAACTTTCAAACTTTTCGAGTTGGAGCCGCTTAAGGGATGTTTTTAATGAGTTTTGACAGTGCAACCACCTCAGAAACGAATTCACACAAAAAGTGATTTTTTTTCGGAAATTTGTTGTCCGATCACAAATTTAATTCTTTTTATTAGCTAATTACACCATTATCTATCATAATTCGTCGTGAAAACCGAGATTCTGGTATATTTACTGTCGCCACATCCTCTTTCAACTTTGGGGGCGGGGTTACAGTTCAAAAGAGCCAATGAGTAATTTGCATTGTTAATAAATTTTAAAGCCGTTTTTTCAAAATTGTGTGAATAATCCGCAAATTTTTTTTTTTTATGCGTTAATTAGACCATCATCTTTCATAATCCACTTTAAAATGGTCAAAATCGGATGACGGGTTTTCCCCGTCCACCAAAAGAAACAAAATTAATTAACTTCGCGGACTGTATGTTACCGATTTATTAAATTTTAAATTTTGCGTTAAAAATGAATATAAATGCAACGAAGTGGTGAAAATGTTGCAGACGGCGCATGGCAAATAAACTAGGAAAAAGAAGTACAAACGTTTAAAGAGAGCTGTGAAGACGTGGAAGATGATGCCAGAACTGGACGCCCAATCTAAATCCCCCCCTGTTATCTGAACGATGAAATCATTCTTTCAAATCGACGAATTACTGTTAGAGGTTTCGGGGTCATGCACAATAATTTGAATTTAAATTATGAACTAATCTCTGTTGGATTTTGTATTACGATAATGCATCTGATCTTCTTCATTTCTTACTTTTTCAGAAGATCCAACAAAAATTGAAAGGACACAGTTTTGATACTATTGATTTTATCTGCAGCTTTATATTCAAGTTGAATACAAGGTTGAATATAACTATTCTAATTCGGATTTTTAAATGTTTTAAAGAGGTAGATTAAACCCCATAAAAAGACATTTTACGTATAACTTAAAACAATAATTTTCGTTCCTCCTCTACGATCTGTCTCCTGCACAGTCTGTCCTTACATCTTCTCATCCAGTCTTTAACTCACATTGTTCTTAAATCGTCAGTCACTTGATCCATCCATCTTACCTTTGGTCGTCCTCACTTTCTGTGTTTATTGGGTTTCCATAGTTATTTTTTTTAGCATCGACTCATCATGATCGCACATGATGTGCCTAGCCATCACATTCTTTGGGACTTTATAAGTTTTACAATGTCCTCTCTATTACATTCTTGGAGAATTTCATAATTCATCCGTTGTCTAATTTCTCCGCTCGTAAAATTTTTCATTCAAAAATTCTTAACATTTCTGCTACATTTTGCAATATACATAACGTTTAGTCGTATCAAAGTTTTATAAATTTTCATTTTAGTTCAGTACGTTCTGCTTCCTAGTTGCACTTTCTTTCTTATTTCTTCTTTTCTGTTATTACCCTTGGCTAACTGTACTCCTCGGTAAACAATACCTTTCACTTCTTAAAATGCTTGCTCATATACGGTGTTGTTAAATTGTGTCTAAGACACGATTTGTTTCTGTCGCACTTTATAAATTTGATTTTTCATTTACCACTTTCTTTTTCTTTGTCTTTTCTTTGCTAAATGTCGTATACGACCCATCTTCCATAAGTAATAGCACTGATTATGTCGATCCAGTACTACTCATATCTCTTTAATTTAGTTTTTTGTCGGTTGCGCTGGATTCACGTCCAGCTTCCGATTATTAACATTTTTATCCCATACCTACATATAATTTCCCGTCCATATTTGCAGCCTTTGATATCCAATCCTAATCCTTTTTCCTTTATTGATCTCTTGTTTTTGCAATTTCCCAAATCTTGTTTTGTATTGTTTTTATTATTGGTCACATAACTCCAAAAGTGCCAAAAAATTTTTTCCAAAAGTGCCATTTTTGGGGTTCCGCGACAACTCGCCGAGGCCGACTCGCCGCGATCAACTCGCAACGAAGCGTAATTTGATTAAAATGAGACATTCAGAGTGTATACAAAATGTCTTTAAAAATAATATATTATTGTTTTATATACATTAAATTATATCTTTAGCCCGAGAATTACTGCCAGAACTTCAATCGCTGCTTAAATGGTTTGAGGACTATTAAGTAGATCGAATAAGCAGACGCGGAAACAAAATCCCAAGAATAACCATGTGAGGCCAAGAATAACCATGAAGGGCAAAGCTGCCCTTCACCTAATTCAATTAGAACTTAGAATGAATCATCCGACTGTTTAGAAATTCATTGATGGTCTGCGAAAAGTACAAAAAGGGCGAGATATTTACTTTGAGCAGCTAGGTGCAGGTCATACACCAAGTTTAAGAAATAGCAAGAAACGAACGAAAGGTTTTACGTATACGAGGGTATAGTGAGGGCCAATAAAAATAGAAATCTTATGGATTATTTAAGAAGTATTTAACTGTTGATGAGACGGTCTTGGCCTAGTAGTTAGAGCGATCAACTACTGATGCAAAGGCACCCGGTTCGATCCCGGCAGGAGTCTAGGAAGGAAAATTTTCTTTCTGACTTTCTTTCTATCTATGACCGTCTCCCGTGCTTCGGAGGGCACGTAAAGCCGGCGGTCCCCCTTAGTTGATGACTGCCAGCATCAACTATGAAAAGGGTTACAGGCACATTCCCCAACCCGGATTTAGCAACCGTGGGGTCTTAATGCTTAAACCTTTCCTTAGAGAAAGAGGCCGATGCTCAAAGTGGGCGGAGAAGGGCTATAACGGACGGATTTAACTGTTGTATGTGCAACCCAAATTGCCTCAGTAACCAAACTTTAGTCACTCCCAAATAACAGTGACATTATAATAGGGGAGATAAAACTAAAGTCGCAGGAGCTGCTGAACATCATCTCAAAACCTAGTTTCTGAAGTGTTTTGAAAAATGGAAAAGACGTTGCCAAAAGTGCATCATTATACCCAACCATTTTGAAGGGAACAAAATCAAAATAAATAAATAAACCTCTTATGATAGCAAAAAAATGTAAGCTGTATAATTCTGTTCAATTTATTACGTTACTTTTAAAATTTCAATTTCATATTTTTGAAATAATATAAAAGATTACAATCGCGACATTGTAGATACACCAATCGCGTTTTCTTCTCTTGAGATTTGAACTAAATAACAAAATATTAATATTAAATTAAAATTTTTAAAATTAAAAGGTTAAATAAACAATAAAACGAAATATTATTCGTAAGCTTTCAGCAATGGTTACTGCTGTCATCGGACGTTTAATAATAATTAGTATTTAATTTTAAAACTTTTAATCTAATATTAATTTTAGAGGTTAATAATATATATAATTTCAAATATTAATAGTACAAACTAAAATATTAAATAATACAAATTGATATTATTTAGAATATTGCCATTAAAATTATGTAAATAGTATAGATAGGGTCAATGAGCCTGACAGAAAATCTCATGTTTGACACGTCGCCGAAAAATAGCAATTTTTTCTTTATATTTGTAAAATTTATACCGGACACAAGTTAGAATTTTTACCACCGTACCTTGATTTTATTTTTTACAAATATTTTACCATTTATATGTTTCATCAAAACAACTCAGAAAACACACAAAAAGCTTATCCTCGGACATTATCTTCTTGTCGTCATTCATATTTCACGTCCATTTTCAGCAAACTATTTAATGCAATAAACTGGAAAAATGCTTAAACTTGAAAGTTAAAATTCAAAGTTAAAATTCAAAGTGATTACTTCATCAAAATATAATATACCTATTTCATATTAAATCAATAAGCATTACCTATTTTTACGTGACCGATGGGATCTTAATATAGCAAATTAATATTTCAATGTAAATTATGATATTTAGCAAAACATCCCGGTTTTATACATATGGGAAAATCAGCCTTAAACTGAGTTAAAATCGGAAAATATTATATTGATATTTTAAACCAGCATGTTATAATTAATACAAACATATTTAGCTTAGAAATTCCATAAAACAACAAAATATTTAACGGCATTATTTGTTATTGTCAGTCATGATGGCTGTGAACACAACGTAACTTAATTTTTATTCAGTTCTACTGGTTACCTTTTTTTTAATTTAATTTAAAAAAATAAGTTCAATAAATTTGTAGAACATTTTAGTCGTAAAACTATATTAACGTGTACTATGTTACAAGCATATTAAAATTGTAGTTTACCTCGTTACGTACTAATTTGATCATATAAAATATGTACTTGGCTACATGCATAAATCTTAACTACGTCATAGTGAAACATTATAATATTGTATTACTTATACTTCGTTAACTAAACAAAATAATAATTAAATTTAATTGAATAATGATGTCCAAAACTATTAATGTGATTTTTGAAAATTGTTATTTTATGAATTTACTATTATTTAACATATCCTTCCTATGCCGCGAACCAGAACAGGCCGATGACCGAAACAGCCCACAAACAGGAACAATCGAATAAATATTTATTTATTTTAACCTAATATATTTGTAATTACTTTTTACGTCAATACAATACTGCCCTACTAAGGAAAAACATCGTACGAGGGGAAATCAATAAGTTCGGTAAAAATGGCATAAGGAAAGGGGTTATAATAAAAATTCTACAATTGGTTTGTAATAAAATCAAATAGAAGCCTAGTTTTTAAAAATGAGATAGATCCAAGCAACCGTTGAATTTTTATTCAATTTTTAATAGTAGTCAGTCTAGATATTTGTAAAAATGAAACAAAATCGAATCGCGCTGTGATAAAACTTTTAATATAATAGGGTAAAAGTGCACGGTAAATACCAAGTGATGTTTGAAGTTTTTTTTAACCAATTTTATTTACAATCTGTATACATACAATACAATAAGTAAATTGTGTGACTGAACAAACAAACACACATGTAGAGGGTGTTCCAACGAGCACTCTCCATAAAACATATCAATAATATTGATAATTATGACTATATTAAATATTTAATTTTATTTTATTTAATCATCAGCTATGAGAACAGAGTAGGTACTAGGTCAAACAGTTTTCTTCTTTTTAGACGACGCACTTCACCAGTGTAATCCAATAGTGTGCTTGCTAGGACGTTTGGGTGTACACTTAACCTGTCACTATATTTGTTGTAGACATTAGTAATTTCTTCCTTTATTGTTGGTATCTTTAGATCTCTGGCAATTATTTTGTTTGGTACATACTATGGGGCCTAATATTATTATACTAATGACTATTGCTCTCGGTACTGTTTTGGAAACGCTGTAGGATTTCCAGGTTGAAATTGCTAGCTGTTCCCCATAGCTGTATGACATAAGTCCAGACTGGCTTTAGTATGGCTTTATATACCAGTATCTTGCTCTGCAGTGATAGCTTGGATTTTCTTCCTATCAACCAGTACCAGTATTTGTCTAAATTTAATACGTAAGTGTTTGTTTTTTGCACTTATGTGATTTTTCCACGCCCATCTCCTATCCAAATGAATTCCAAGATATTTTACATTCTTCGATTGTGGTAAATAGCAGTTGTTTAGCTTAATTGTATCCTCTTCATTGTGAAGGTAACGTGTGTGGATTTGGTTTCATTGGCCTTTACTCTCCATATTTTTAACCATCTTTGGTGTTTGGTTAGGATATTTTGTAAGTTTTGCGAAGCGGTTATGTCGTCGTCGTGTGAAGACAGTATGGCTGCATCATCTGCAAATGTGGCTGTTATTGTTTCAGCAGTTGTTGGTATGTCAGCTGTGTAGAGTAAATAAAGCATTGGACCCAGCACACTTTCTTGAGGCACTCCCGAGTTGATTGGGTACAAATCTGTAAACTCTTCCTGTTGTTTTATGAAGAAGTGCCTGTTTTGCAGGTATGATTTTATTATTTGGTAAAAGGTGTGCGGTAAAACATTTTTTAACTTGTATTTTAGGCCGTCGTGCCATACTCTGTCAAATGCCTGGCTTATGTCCAAGAAGGTCGCTGAGCAATATCTCTTTCCTTCTAGGTCGTTACTAATTAATTTGATTAATTAGTAACAATTTAAGATAATTGATTAATCTAATTATCTTAAATCATCAATTTATCAGAATGATACTATCCATACACTTCTACATGATCAGCTTCTTCTATGAAAAGTAAGTGCAAGATGCACTTGAACGGAAGCAATTTCGAGCCTGAACTTCAAAACAATTTTTGGAAATGTGTAAGACTAATCCGTGAAAAATTTTAAATAGCATTATAATAGGTGATGAGATATGGATTCATTATTATGATGTTGAATCCCAAACAAGAGTCAATTTAGTGGATAGAAAACCAAAAATCGCCACTTAAGAAGTTCAAAACTGAACCGTCCGTTGGCAAGATTAATCCCACAATTTTTGGGATGCCAAGTGAATTTTATTAATTGATTTGATGTCTCGTAAAGAGAGTAGAACAGGGATCTATTATGAAGGATTATTAGAGAAATTAACGGAAGCTATCCAAGAAAAAAGAAAGGGAAAAGTGAAACAAAACTTTTTGCTTTTTCACAACAATCACCACTTTACAAGTTAAAAGTTTTACAAGCTACTATTAAAAAGTGTGGTTTCGAAGAAATAAATCAACCACCTTACAGTTCAAACTTGGCCTTACTTTTTATTTCCAAATTTATTTCCAAAAATTACAAGAGATGAAATTTAACCCCTATGAAGAACTGATGAATGCTGCGGAAAGCTATTTTTAAAGGCAAACGAAACAATTTTTTTAGTGGTTTAGAAAAATTAATACAAATAAGTACCAAGGTGCTTTGAGCTTCAAGGAGATTATGTCATAATTTAAAATGTAAATCATTTAAAATATTGATTTTTATACCGTTTTTACCGAACTTATTGATACCCCTCGTATGTCGAGTTTTTGACTATTTTGAGTTAGATGCATTTTTATTAATTTTGTTTTCTTCCATTGCACCAAGTCACAAATTCGTATCTCGACTATAAATATGCAGATAAAACAAATACATAGTAAAGATAGAAGTTAAAACACTGTGTATAAATTAAACTTTGTACTAAATTTTTTATGTTTATTTATATATTTTTACGTTTTACCGGTTTTACGCTTGGTTATTATTATTAAACTGCATTATTATACCTATAAAATATAATTATCATTTTTATTTAACAAATAAAAACTTGAGAAAATATTGTAACAAAGACCAGAATTGTAGTAAAAGACCACGGGACACAAAACAAACAAAAAATTAGTTTATCGAAATATCTCAAAATAGTTATTTTGGGCATACGGCGTTCTTTCTTAGTAGGGCAGAATACAAGATAAGTAAGATAATTCAGCACCATATAAAACAAAAAATAACCTAACCAAACCTATCTACAAAGTTTATTGTAAAAATCCCCAACAGTGTAAAAATCTTAAGAATGCCATGCAATTAAAGGAACAAAATAATTAAAAATATACCTATTCCAACTTAGGTGCAAATTAGAGCCACTTAACTAAAAATTATTAGATTAAATCCCAGATCATTGAAGATCAGATTTTATGACGATTAAGAGAAATTTACATTCCCCGATCAAAATAGTACTTAATCAGATAGTACACTTCAGAATTTCTGCCCAAATAATTTTTCTACACACTTTTGCTAGCAAAATATATTTAATAAAGTGATTTTTATAGAGATTTTAGATTCATTGTTATTCTGGTTACTTTATCCTGAAAAAAAATAAGGGAAAAAACAAAGTTTTGTTGTCAAAAATTGTTTAAAACCGCGATTGGTGCTGATTTAATGTTTAAACGATCAAGGCTATACCTGTCTTAATAAATTTGCCAGTTTTGTGTGACCAATTTGCTTTAAAATGGTGTGAGGGGCAGCAACTCTAAAAAAAAGTACGAGATTTAATAATCAGCACGTTTGGTCAGGAGAAAAAATAAGACAAATTGCTAGAGACTTGCAATTATCAAAATCAACGGTTTCTTCCATAATAAAATTCTATGTTGAAGGAAAAACCCCAAAACGTACGTGTTTATTTACAAATTGTCAAACAAGAGAGTTAGTCAAAATTTATAAAAAGAACAGGAGAGGCAGGGAGAGGAATGTAAGGAGAGGAAAAATAGGAGAAAAATAACATCTGAGTGGAATGAGGCTGCAAAATTAACACTTTCCAGGAAATTTGCAGAAAATGGATTCATAAAAGTGATCTCGATTTTTATAAGGTATAATCATTACGATTTCAGATGCTCGTAATATAATGGTTTAGGCTAAAGAAAAGGCGTTGCTGACCGAAGTTCAGGAAAAATACGCTTGGCTTGGTGTAAGGACCGCATGCAGTGAACAGAGAAGCAGTGGAATTCAGTTATTTTTAGAAACGAGTCCAAATTTAACACATGTGTAGGAGATAAGCAAAAAAAATCAATAAGAACCAAAAATGAAGCGCTCCAAAAACTGTTTAAAACAAACAAGTTTAAGTTAAGTTTTCTTCGAAAGTAATGATTTTTCCGTTAAAGGTGTAGGAAGTATGCAGTTCATAAATGGAACTATTAACGCACTTAAGTAAACATATACTGGAAAATAAGTTGCTCCCCAGTTTTGAAGATTTTGTATCTAGAGGAGCCATTCATTTTCTAGCAAGACGGCGGCGTTTCATGTTATACGGCCAAAACCACCAAGAATTGGTTTAACAACTATAAAATGACAGTTATAGATTACCTTCCAATAGTTCCGACTTAAATGTCATCCAAACCCTATAGTATTAAATGAAACAGAAACTAAGAAATAATCCACAAAGAACTCATGAAAGTTTGAAGGCTAAACTTCAAGAAATCTGGGACTCAGTGCAGTAGAAGAGTGTCAAACTCTAGTAAATTCTATGCTTAAAAGAATTCGGGCAGTAATTCAAGCAAAAGGTGATAAGTTATTGCTAATTGAGGTTATTAAATGTTACTTTGACCGAACATTCAATTGCCTAGTTCATTATAGTATTTTTTTCAGACACAAAAATGTGTTTTTTCTTTTACTCTTAACCATGATAAAATAACCAGAAATGGTGATTTTAAAATTTAAGAAAAAAAAATTGCAATAATTATTAAAATATATTTAGCAAGTAATGGTATATTGAATAATAGTTTCATAGAAATTATAAAGTGGCTAATAGTTGTTAGGGCTCGTACTATGTAGCTATGGCAAATTTTTAGTCCTATTTTATAGATTTAATAAAAAAAATTCTTAAATAAGAGCCCAAGGTGCGGTTGGATAGAAGCAGTTTGGGCTCCGATGAATTATTTCACAATGAAATGAAATATTTTTATTCGCAATCGGTCGGTAATTGCTCGTTTCCCGACTTTTAAAAAGTTTGAAAGTGGCATATTGTTAACTACTAAAATCAACCGGTGTGTAATGAAAATTATTCACTCGTTATACCACGTGCCGGTCAGTAATGAACAAATGGGCGTGGTTTTAACGTGATATAGTAAAAGCGCTGATACAAATGTCAAATATAGTTAGGTTATAACAATAATTAGAAATCATAATTGGGCGTGCAAATTATAAAACATTTTAATTAGAATAATTGCTTATTGCAAGTGATAGCCCTTTTTTAAATTTTCGCTAAGATTTATTTGTTGCTAGTTTAAAAAATATTTGGATGATCCGATAAGTTTAAGCTTCGACATCGAAAAGTTTTGTTAACAATTCCTGGCATTTTATCGTTCAAATTATTGATGTATAAGTACATATTGTGACATTTGAATACTTATTTATGGTAAGTCCTATAATACTTTCTCATTTTCTTGTTAAAATTTATTTGTTACAGTCAGGGTTCGCAGTTTGGAACCGTAGAAGTCTTCTGACGATTGGCTACACCGTTACACTTTATTTGCTACATGACACCAGAAGTGCAACCTAGATTAGCCTAGCTTATCATAAAACCAACCTAGAAAGTTTAAATAATTTTATTATGGAATATTATGCAATTTTGAAAATTATTGAAAATATAAGAAGATTACTTAAGAGTAACTAATGTTTACAAGTTTTCTTCCGAAGATTTACGTATTCTTTAACAATTACAATCCATTCCGGGCGCGTTATTAAGAATGATCGAGAATGATAGGTTTTGTATCACGAATGTGGATACTTATTTTATTTTCTAAAAAGTTTACATCTTCTATTTTCATTTTATACAGCTCATCACTTCGGCATGCACCGCTAACGCCGATTATTAAAGCAACCTAGAAAGTTTAAACAATTATGTTCATTGTATGTGAGTACAAAATTTATAATTTTACCTTTTGTAGAAGAAATTCTATAGGCGCATCACTTAAAAATCTATCAATTTCAGTTTTATGTAAAACACCTGATTTTTTTGGCTTGAACCCAACATTTTGCTTCTTCAAAAAAGCTCTCAATTTCGCAAATTTTGAAATATCTGTATTATCTTTAATATTGAATGTTGTTCGTAGCATTGAATAAGTTGCCCGTAGAGTTAACGTAGAAGGTTTTTTGTCTTTCGACAATTCACTAAAATAAGCAAGCACCACACTTTCTGAATTATTCCGTGCTTGTTTATTGTAACGCCAATCCATGTAAGCTTTGTAGGCTTTTTCATACCTTGCCTTACTTTTGTTGGGTAACAAATCACCTACTGCATTTTCTGCAACTTCTCGAAGCTCTGGTGGAGTACAAGATAATTCACTCATAATCACAATGCGACAAAAACAATAATACTAATTATTGTCAAAAAAAAACGCACGGTAATTTTTGCTTTGACGCCTACTAAAAAAATAATTATCACTAACGTGATATGAGCTATTAAAAGTAGAGGCGCTGATACAAATGTCAAATATGACATAACTTAATATAAATTTGAAAACGCATTATTTCCATTAAACCAACCCCAACTTCACGATTGCGAATAAAATAGTATACATGCTTCGGCGTAAAGCGTCATTACTAACTTCGGCCAATTGCTGACCTCAGTTAGTAATGACTCGCTTTCCACCTCGCTATGTAATATACTATTCCGTGCTAAAGTAGTAATTAATTATAAGTTTTTCTTAAGTTTTCTTATTACATGGCAATCACATGTCCACACTCTGGCTCACATATGACATGGACTTTTTATTAAGAGGAAATTATAGAATTTAAACTTACCTGAATGTCGAATAACTACGATGATACAGGTAGTAACATCATCAGCTCCTAAGATACTGACGCATTCTGAAACAATGAATCGTATTAGAACGAATCACATTAAGTATGTAATTAATTGTAAATATAAATAATTTTTTTCAATCCCTTCTTACAAACTAATTTTTTATCTGAATTACTTTATCAACAAAAATTTTAATGGATATATAGTAAAAATTGAATAAAATCCGTTTTGATCGATTACTGAGCAACTGTGATAAATAATTATAGTCCAGTCAAAATAGACATTTAACTTTGCAAAAATTCGCATAGACCTAAAAATTGGTATAGGTCTTAAATACACTGTTACAAATAAAATATCAAAAATCCCCATCGATCCCACTTCTGCAAAAAAATTTATTCAAGGTCAAATATGTTGCTTTTTTGGGTTTTTCTCGTAAACGCTAAATGTTATCGTAAAAATAGGCCAGACAAAAGTTGTAGATCATACAATTCTCTAGAAAAATTGTTGTTATACTTTTTTGCTACAAATTACCATTCCTGAGATATCGCGATTCCAAAGTTGAAGAAGTCGTATTCTACATAATATACACACATTTCCGCACCATCTATGAGGTAATGTACTTGGCGCATTTCTGGTAGATTTGATTTCTGTAGATTATTCTAAGAAGAAATATGCATCAACTGTCTCCCGATTGATCCCATAAGAATCCTCATCTGTTGTATTTAATTCAACATTGAAGCAAAGCTGGCCTTGACAATTGGTACATACTGATGAACAAAATAATTCAACTTTTTTACATCGAAAATTTTTACTACAACCCTTCTTGTAATTACAAAAAATAGTGTTTAAAAGTTTTTCTGAGGCAGGTAGGAGTAACGTTTTAATTGGATCCAAATTGTTATCTATTAATTTCCAACCACAGTTTTCTGGGTCCAGTTGATTGCTTAGCCACACTTGAACTTAATAGTATACACGACATAAGTGTTGATAATCAGAAGCAGATGTTGGAGGAAAACAAGATAGTTGTATTTTTTTTATTGTTCCATGTATTTTTTTACGAAACTTAAATATCTAATATACTTGTCTATACCATCAATTTTTTTGAAGCTCCATATATAGCGAATCTCATTTGTGACTATGACTTGCGAAGAAGAGTCAATCTTTTTAAATACTTCTGCGCAATTAATTAAATCATTGCGTTTCTCAAACAATTTAAATACTGTTGTTTTACA
The DNA here is from genome assembly GCA_036346125.1 of Lycocerus yunnanus. Classification (NCBI taxonomy): domain Eukaryota; kingdom Metazoa; phylum Arthropoda; class Insecta; order Coleoptera; family Cantharidae; genus Lycocerus; species Lycocerus yunnanus. The sequence continues at coordinate 165,065 of JARFIX010000294.1, read as the reverse complement.
CTTTTTGAAAATTACTGATGTAGTAGGTAACAAGAAACCACCCCATCTTGGCTTCGGCAAAGTTGAATCGCCAACGTCCGGGAACCGAATATGGCACATGAAAGAAGAAGTTTAAGAAAGTCGCACCGCTAATATAAACGTTTTAATTATATGATGTAAAAATAAACAATTGTTCTTAAAAATAAATTAATTGTGCTTACATCAAAATATATTCGTATTCATTTGTAAAGACAAACGATATACAAGCGCTAGACAAATTTTAAAAGTTAAGCAACCACTTGTTAGCTGCACAACCAACAACAGTCGCGAAGATGAATTGCAGCTAGGGCCACGGCAATTGTTTTAGAGCCAACTCAAGGTCAATTGTCACAATATCAATAGTTGTGAAGATCACTTGTCGCTAGGTCTAGATGTCGAGGATCAATAGTTTCAAGACCAACTGCCTCAGGATCAACTGACCGAACTTCTGCGTAAGAATTCATATTAGCACTTTTGATGTTTGAAATTGCGATATCTCAGAAATGCCGATTCGTAGGAAAAAGATATAACAATTTTATAGAGAATTGTATGATCTACAATTTTGTTGAACCTATTTTTACGGTAACACTTACCGTTTACGAGAAAAATGCAAAAAAACAATATCTTTGATCTTTGACCTTGAATAAATGTTTTGCAGAAATGGAATCGGTGGGGACTTTTAATATTTTATTTGTAATAGAGTAGTTAAGATATGTATATACCAATTTTAGCTTTATGCGAGTTTTGCAAAGTTAGCACTTTTTGCCTAGTTTGGCTGGACTATTAGTAGAAATCGTGATTGTTTGAAGAAATGTGGAAAAATAAATTCAAAAGTCATTATTTTGAGTTTGCATTTCATTATTTGAATGATATGCTTATTAGAACAATAAAAAATGTATATATTTAATTAAACTTTATTAAATTAAATTTTAATTCTATAAACCCAGTTGATTACGCATTACAATTAAATACAAAATTGCTTGCATTTGAAATGATAAGGGAACCACCTTAGCTAAAATGTTCTCCATTTTCCACCAGAATGCTTGAGACATGATTATTGAAGTTCGACGAGAGATACTTTGGGTGATGTTGATTTTCTTCTGTAAGGAATTCTCTATATAAGCCTCGGCTACCTTAGCCGATCGTCATCCACCCAATTTCTTCATCGTGTTTGTGTGACCACCGACCGCTCTCAGCCAATATGGTTACTGCGCTCCTGCGGAATCAATGTCTGTGTAATTATTTGAATCCAATAAATTTAGGAATTCAGTAATTATCCGAGACATTTTACCTAAGATGTTCTTCCCCACTGACTGGGAACTGCATTTGTCACAGTGATTGAACAAACACATCTGCTGCCTTTGGGATGTTGAGGGAATAATCCAGCATATCAATTTGTTACAGAAAGTAACGTAATCAACGGAATCATCGCTAGAATTTAGTAACGTCGAGTAACGTTGAAACACCTGACACATGGTCACCAACAAATTCATTCGGTTTTCTCGCGTCGACAACCGAAAATTGGGACAAACTACAAATCGCGGTGTACAACGAAAAGTTAAACAGTTAGCCAAACTTTGATATCTTAACCAACAAATACGTAATATCTTGTGCCCTTAATATGAATTGCAAATAGCGATGTCGTTACAATACCAATTATGTTTTAAATTCGTTACTCATCAATTATTCTTCATAAACTCGGTAAGCAAAAGAAATTTCGTTAATTAACGCTTTTCCTTAACTTTAACCATTTTCTTAAACTTCGAGTATGGTACACCAAAAGGACTATGGTTTAAGCTTCGACTAAATAAAACGAAAATTATTAATAAAGAAAACCTTGCTATTTCAAATAAATAAATACACTCACAAAACTTTTCATATTCCTAGACGTACAATTTTGATTTTATTGGAAGCAATCTAACCCGGGCGATATTAAATTTGTTCAGAATTTCCTTGGTTTTATCCAATTTCAAGCAAAAATTAATTTGTTTACAATAACACAATAGAACATTTTAATATAAAATTTAAAAGTTCTATTATAAAGCAATATCAATAAACTACATAAGCATGGTGCACTAAAAATTTATTTCACAAACAAAATGAAACATGACAAACGTGTTTGTATAAAAAGAAATTAAACAAAATGTACAAGTACAAGATTTCATGTAAGAAGACAAAAATCAATAAAAATAGCTACAAAATTGCCGAATTGGTGGTGTTTGAGTTTTCTTAAGTTTTCAAATTAAAAATATAATGTTTTTTAATTTTGTATGAATAATAATTTTCCAATTACTTTAATAATAAAATCGTTTATTGTAATTTTTGTCCTTTCCAGAGTAAGGACATTTAAATTCAAAAGTGTATTGGTACCCATCATATAACACAATTTCAATTGGAGAATATTCTAGGCAAGCTTGTTACTAGTTAAAATGTCAGTATACTGCACGATATCCAATTATTATTAAAAAGAGTTCGCGCAAATATTTTTCTAATCGAGTAATTACTAGTGGCAAATTGTGGCAACGGTGGTTCAAAAATTTTCCAATATCATTGGTAGACAATCTTCACTCACCGTACGGAGACTTGGAACATGAAATTTTAAAGTTGCCGTTATGACAGAGGGAGACGGAAGTTCTTTTGCCATTGACTTCTATAATCAAAATAAAATTACAGTTAAGTATAATTTTTTACAATCGAATACTAACCTAAGATGTTTGGATAATGTGGCCTAAGGGTAGCATAATATAAAAGAAACGACAAACACATCTCAGCCTCTTTATATATTATTAATATTGTCATACCCTGTGTATATTATGAATAAACTATTAACCTGTAAAATTAATATGAAAAGATAATTTATGAAAGATAATAGAAAAAGATAGATACAATACTACTTTTATTTTATGATTTAAATTTATATTATTAATTCAAATTTTTAAAATTATAAGGTTAAAATTTAATTTAAGATTTAAATTTATTATATAGAACACTCATTTGACTAGCAATTCTCATTTTGTTTCATACAACTATCAAAAATGACGAAGCTTCATCTTTCCTAGGCCTGACAGTATGCAAAAATTGCTTCCGAAATTCTCAAACTAGAAAATTCCCCATTATACACCGGTATTCTTTTGCAAAGATCTCACGTCAGCTACATTACTGGCCAATACAAGAATTGATATGCTTGAGCTTAAACAATACGAATGCGAGAAATCCTCAGCTGTAGCTGAGGGATACGTTACAACACGTACAATACGAATACGTAAAAGGAGTAGCCAATGGGATTCTATGTAAGTAATAAAATCGTTCAAGAATTCGTTGCTGGTCCATCCCTAAACCACCCACAAATATTGGTATTCAACTGAAGACGGATAAAAAAATAATTTTTGACTCCATAGAAAAGGGTATTACTTCTGTTCTTAACGTCAATAATGTCGAGTTGGATTTTTAATATGTTAGTAAATAAAGTTCGAAATTAACTATTATTTTATTTAAATTTTATTAGTTGGCAATTTATGGAAGAATTTAATAATTACAGAACTTTTATACCAGCAGTATAGCATAAAGTATATACCGCCCGCCTAGAAAGCGGAGACCGCGGTTCAAATCTAGTCGCGTCGGATTCACTGCCTTGATCTAAGGTCCGATATCAATCTTTGGACTGTGGGGAAAGCAACGGGAAACCACCCCATTAATTATGTTCCCTAGTAAAGTCAGCTTGGCTTTGGCTAAGTTGATCGCCTACGTACTGTAAAGTGTATGGCACTCGAAGAAAAATAGAAGTTTTAAACCTTTGTCAACAGTAAACAAACAGTAAATTCCACTTACATGGTTACATTTTTATGAATAATGATCGACTTACTATGCAGGCGGTTGAAAAATACATTTTTTTTTCGCTATTTCAACTTTAATATCAATCTAGGCTTATCTAACGAGTTTCCAATAGAACAAAATATAAATAATTATCTATATCATAATATAAAAATAAGTATTCTTGGGCCCAAATAAATTGAGCCTTGCGTCACAAATTTCTGATTAAGAAACGACATTCTGAATATAATTTAAGCCATCGTTTAGCTTTGTTTAAAGAGTACAAAATATTGGCATGTCTGCTGTCAAAGTTTAATAAAATCGTACGTTACTAATATTGTATTAGTAAATCAAAACATCAAAAATTTAGTATGTTGTTACTTGTACTACATTATAAACTAACAAAATTTTTGAGTTACATAGTGATTGTAATATTTGTACATTAGTTCAAATTGTGATAAAGAAAGCGAGAGTTACATCAAAATAACAAAAATTGATAAATTTTAAAAGCACTCATTTGACTAGCAATTCTGATCTTAATTCATTCTATTTTAAGTTATGACGCAGGGCTCAATTTATTTGAGCCCGAGTATAAGTGTAAAAATGCACTAATTTATAAAGTCACTAAACTTGTAATTTTTAATTTAAATTTTCTCAATTCAATTTTAATTTAAATTAAATAAGTAAATAATTATGTAGTTCTTATCTACAGCTACTGCAGTAATAGATAACAGTTAAAGATAACGGATATTATCACATCGGAAGTCTTTGAAACCCGAATCTTGTATCCATAATTTTTTCGCCATAAACTTTATCCTTGGGTTGAAGTACCAACGGTATCTTGAAAAGTTTTCAGGTTCAATTTACCATATATTTGTGAATGTTAATAATTATTGTTTTCGTATTTTCTCACTAGAATACATACGTGGATATCGAGGAATCATTTTTTATCAGCCGGGGCTATTATTTGTTTTGCTTGTGATTTGTGAAGCAATTTCTACGCGTAATAAAAGAAATATTTAAATATAAACAATATTTAATAACCTCTAGAACTTTAAAGTTAAGAAAAACACTAATTATTTTTGTACATTAACACAATAGCTTTAAATATGCAAGAACTAACATTTATTTATTTTTCATAATTTTCGTAACATCTATAAATTAAAAAGCAATTATTTTACTTGACATATTTTGAAACATGCTTCTTTACTCAATCCTATATTTCTGTTATATCTTTATTATTATTATCTATGCAATTAAAAATGTATATAAATGTTTATTAACTTGTGAAAATATATTTTAAGTATTAAATTATCAATAAATTCAAATAACACAGACTTCTGTAGGAATTATTTTAATTATTGTCATTTATTTTATGATTCCCTCATTTTGACATTAACCTTGTCCTGACGATTTACGCAATTTCATCCCGTAAATCAACCCGTATGAGCAATAATTGGAAATATATTAAATAAAATTATAGGAAAAACTTTTATTCAAAAATATGTATTATTTTTTGACATTCAATAATAAGATACCAAGTAGATCAATAAAACGTTTAAAAAAAAATCAAATAATTAATTCATTAGTTTCTCGGTTTTTTCCATAATTTTCATTTTAAAATTAAAAATTAATCCAGGTCCATCTGACGAGTACCTTATAGAACGAAATACATATATGTGATCATCTATATATTGGGTAAATAAGTAAATGTAGTAAAAATTCACCAAGTGTTAAATTTAATTAAAATTTCATAACAACTTGTTTTTATTTAATTGATAAATAATTTAATTGATTAATAATAATTGATAAATTAATACTTAAAATTAAATATATTTGATATTTTTATTTTTTGTATTTGTTCTCTGTTTTTTATTTTTTTAAATTTTATTGGTGCACCGACATTAATTATATTTATATTTCCCATCAAATGTGCAATAAAGTACCTACGTTTTACGACCTAAAAATCTGTCCTTCCTTGTCAACAAATTTTACACAATTTTACTTCAATACTAATAAAAATATATAAATAAAAACCAACTACGACGACGTCCGATTCACATTGTTTGTCACTAAAAATTACCTGTTAAGTTTCAAAAGAATTTGTAATGTCCATATTTATATACAATCTATTGATAGAATATTTTGAAGTACAATGTATGCAAATCGGAAAAAAGTTTCGAGAAATATTTTTTCTCTGTAAAATATTAAATTAGTTTAAAATAAATTGGAAGACGAAACATTAGCATGACAACATTAAAAATAAAGTAAAAATATTAGATTAAAATTTTCAAAATTAATAGGTTAAATAAACAATAAAACGAAATTGTTATTAAACGTCTGATGACAGCAGTAACCATTGTTGAAAGTCACGAATAATTTCGTTTTATTGTTTATTTACCTTATTAATTTTGAAATTTTTAATCTAATATTAATTTCAGAGGTTAATAATATATATAATTTCAATAACGTAAAAATATTGTAGTTGGTTTTTTTTGCAAAGAGCTAGTCTGTTAATATTAAAAATCTTTTTCGAATTTTTGTATTGTTAAGCCCATTTCCAATTATTATAAAAAAAACCCTACTGTATTAAGAATGAATTTAATGATGTCAGGAACACCCCTAATTAGCGTCACCAAACCCGACGTTTATCTTCTCACATGTTTAAGCGATAATGTATAAGTAGATCCCCTAGGCCTTAAGAAAAGCATTCTGTTAAATTCCATTTTCCGCCGAGTTACATGTAAAAACAGCATTCAACGTATCTAAATTCACCGACCCTAATGGTTGATTTATACTCTTCATTTAACATTTACAGTGGCGGCAATATGAAATGCCCGGGTACCGGTGGCGAGCAATGTTCGATAATAATCGAGTGCTATCGACTCTAAATTTGTCAAAACGGCACTATTACTTTACCATACTAAAGCCCCAATAAAGTACTCCCTTATCCAGTTTAAACTTTTAAATAATATTTATTTACCCAAAGAAATACACTGTTCAAAAATTATTAACGAATTATGGTTAATTTAAGAATGCAAATATTTTATAAAAAGCATAAAAAATATTTTTATGTTAAAATGTATTACGAAACAGAAATACAATAGTAATAAATCTTTGAATACTTCGTTATACCACCTTTAGCTTCTATTACACATTGTAAAAACCGGAAATCGACTTAACTAAATTTTGTAGGTAATCATCCCTAATTTATGTTTCATACAAATTTCATCATTGCAATAAGTTTGGGAAAACTCTTTGGAGATGTTAACACCACTTGAAGTTGCATAACAGCCCACAAACGCTCGATTGGATTTAAATCTGCACATTTTTCGGGCCATGGGATAACATGAATTCCGCTTGCATGAAATAATTCGATACCTAAGAAACAAAAACGGAGTTTTTAATTTGAATTTTCAATAAATGTTTTAGAATAACTGCAGGTTAAAATGTAAAAATAAACTTTTGAAAAATTAAGTATTACAAAATAGGACTTACTGTTTAGCAGTATGGCATGGAGCATTATCATGCTGAAGAAACCACTCTTCAGTTTCAGCATACAAATCCGTAAAAGATGATTCCAAATTGCTTTTAATATATCAATGTATTTGGATGCATAAACGGTTCTATGTATAAAATTTATTTCTAATTATTATTTAATAATTTAAATCGGTTATTTGAAATATTTCGTCGGAATTATTCGATCTTGAACTATCGTTATCTTTCTCCATGCCATACTGCTAAGAAAGTAAGTCCTATTTTTGTAATCCTTAATTTTTTTTTAAATTTTTTTTCACATTTTAACCTGTAGTTATTCTAAAAACATTTATTGAAAATTCCAAATTAAAAACTCCGTTTTTGTTTCTTAGGTATCGAATTATTTCTTGCAAAGCGGAATTCATGTTATCCCATGGCCCAAAAAATGTGAAGATTTAAATCCAATCGAGCGTTTGTGGGCTATTATGCAACTTCAAGTGGTGTTAACATCTCCAAAGAGTTTTCCCAAACTTATTGCAATGATGAAATTTGTATGCAAACATAAATTAGGGGATGATTACCTACAAAATTTAGTTAAGTCGATTTTCCGGTTTTTTACAATGTGTAATAGAAGTTAAAGGTGGTATAACGAAGTATTCAAAGATTTATTACTATTGTATTTCTGTTTCGTAATAAATTTTAACATAAAAATATTTTTTTTATGCTTTTTTATAAAATATTTGCATTCTTAAATTAACCATAATTCGTTAATAATTTTTGAACCGTGTATTTCTTTGGGTAAATATAATATTATTTAAAAAGTTTAAACTGGAGAAGGAGTACTTTATTGGGGCTTTAGTATGGTAAAGTAATAGTGCCGTTTTGACAAATTTAGAGTCGATAGCACTCGATTATTATCGAACATTGCTCGCCACCGGTACCCGGGCATTTCATATTGCCGCCACTGTAGCATTTAAGACTTACGAGGATTAAAATTGGTTTTAACCAATGGTTACACAATTCTATACACAATCCCTATTGTTAATTTTAATAGTGATGGTGATGGATATAATCATAATAGTGATGGATAGTGGATACTGATACTCCCCGAGTTCAAAAAAATTTTTGTTTATCTTGACGATATAATCAGCATTTAAATAATATTTAAGGAACATAGTATTTATGTCACTACTGAAACGTTCATGGAGTATTTAAGTATTGAGCTGTAGAAAGTATTGTGGGTGGGAAAAGCCGAATGTGCTTTTCTCAAATTAAAAAACCAACTTACCTCGGCTGTTACACGGAGCAGCCCGAACTGTATCAAACCTTGATCCACATAAAAGCATCAGATTTATATCTTAGTGCAATCCTATTACAAGAGGAAGGAAAAGACAAAAAGTCATTGCTTACGCCAGTAGAACACTAACGGAGCCTGAACTGGAGATTATAATGCCATGGATTCCAAGAGTGTTATGCAATGTGTTTGGAATAAATAAGTATAGACCATTTATTGTGGGTAAAAAGTTTACTATTATCGCTGTTAATATGACACTTCAGGCTGATAACAGTGCAGAACCGTTTGAGACGTTTCGAGAGATGAACGGATACACTGCATCAATTGGATTTTAACATTTTAACATTAACATAAACTCAATATTGTAATTCCTTTTTTATCATTCGCCATATCTTTTTAACATCGGAAAACAAGAATACATGGTACAAAAAATTATAGTAAAAATCAATACCAATAGTAATTCTAAGGTGGTAATTGGAATTTTGAGGTCGAGTTAACCTTAAATTATTGTTTTTACATTCGTACCAAATAAGCTTAATATCATTTCCGATTTGATCAAATGGAAATTATACACGATTGTTATGATAAACTTTTATAAACAGGCATCTCGGTACATTTAAAATATTTCATAAAATATCGGAAAATTACTATTGGTCAAAAATGAAATCTGAAGTTTAGAATCTGAAATTTAAATCTGAATTTAGGCAGTAGAGCTGCAAATGTACTACATTTTGATTTTATTGGAAAGGTGAAACTATTAGTGCATCTATTTCATAATTTAATTACCAGGATACAATATCTAATTTTATAGAAAGAAAATTATCTAAATCGAAAAGTTTGAAAGATGGTTTTCAGTCGAAATGAAATGTCATAGACGAATCTAGACATTAGTAGACTTACGCATTACGTATCTAAAACAGTAGCAGTACACATTTTGCAGGTGGTTTGTTCGTATCATCGCTAATTTTCAGTTTACCCAAAAGTCTATTGTATTTGCCATAAGTTGGACGTATTATATCATCTATAGTATTTGCAGAAACGCAGTTTCGACAAAATGCGCCCTGCTCCTGTTTTAGATACGTAATGCTTAAGGATGTACAGTGGTGGCCAAAAAAATAGGTGTGCTGTATACACGAATAAAACGAATCATTTCTATGTAAGTTACTGCATTTGTATACACTACAATCTACTAAGCAATAGAAATAGTTATTGGTATTTCTGTATAAATATGTTTTCAGGAGATTTACTATTTTAGAATCTGGGAAATGAGCTAGATGTATACAAACTAAATGAAAAGATCGATTACTATAGAAGAAGCTGGAAAGAACATCTGGACAGAATGATGAAAGATAGATTACCATCAAAGGCTATCAATTACAGATGCACAGGAAGACAAAATGTGGGTCGTCCAAGGAAACGATGGGTTCCGTAACAGGCATCATGCCTAATACGTGAAGCGAAGAAGAAGAAAAAGAAGAAGAATCTGGGAATATCCTCGTAAACATATTTGCATTCACTTGCATGCAGACAATAACATAGGTGCAATATTTAGCGTGAGTGATAAAATAATATCGGTTTATTTACTGAATATAAAAGGGAAGTTGTTATTTTGTAAATTAAGTAAAAACTAGTTAAAAATCAAATACGATATAACAGGAACATGGGAAGGAAAAAACATTGTACCGAGGAAGAACAAGTTTTTATTAAGAAATTGCGAAAGGATGGAAGAACATCCAAAGAAATAGCAACACTTCTTGGATTTTCTCAAAATAAAGTTACAAATGGTTTAAAAGCTAAAAAAATGTAGAGAATAGAGGTAGATCTGGAATAACTACAACTGATAGAAATATTGCACGATTATCCAAAACTGACCCATTTTTGTCCGCAAATTATATTTTAAAAGAAATTATTGCAGATATTAGCACTAGAATGGTAAGAAAACGATTAGTAGAAGGTAATTTATATGGTAGTGCAGCCAGAAAAGTGTCATTATTAAGTAAAAAGAATCTTAAGAAGAGGAAGCAAATTGCAAAATAACATGAAAATTGGGAACAAGAAAGGTGGAGGTCTATTCTATGGTCTGACAAATCTAAATTTAATTTAATTGGTTCAGATGGTAAAACGTACATTCGCCGACCAAAGAACAAAGAGTTTTCAGCAAAATATACAAAAACCTTAAAACACGGTAGGGGCAACATAATGGTGTGGGCTTGTTTTTCATGGTACGGCATTGGACCCATTCATATCATTAAAGATACAATGACGCAAGATATTTACAAAGCTATTATGCAAAACTATATGTGCCCTTATGCTCGCGATAATTTACCTGCCGATTGAGTACATCAACAAGACAACGATCCTAAACACACTTCCAAAAGTGGTAAGAAGTGGTTCGAGGAAAATAACGTTGAAGTTTTAAGCTGGCTAGCACAATCGCCGGATCTAAACCCAATTGAAAATCTTTGAAAGAGATTCAGATGACAGATTCAAAATAAAAATAAACTATGGAAAGCTGTACAAGAAAAGTGGAATGCTATTCCAAACGATAAATGTCAACGTCTTGTGGATTCGATGCCAAGACGATGCAAGGCCGTCATTCAAAACAAATGCTACTAAATATTAATAACCTGTTATTTCATCATTAAATAAAGCATTTTCCAGGTTTTAAATAAAATTTTAGGTTTGTCTTCAACCTTTTTGCATTATACACCTATTATTTTGTCCACTTAGAATGTTTATTATTCTATTGTTTTGTATTATAAAATATAATATTTGCAGGTTTACCATCATGTTGTTATTGATTCAATAGTACAAAATTAGTATATAAGAATAAAAAATTATAAGGCCTTTTATAAGTTAGATCGGAATTTCTGTTTTGGACACCTCACACCTATTATTTTATCCACCACTGTATACATGTCTAGATTCATCTAAGACATTTCATTTTGACTGAAAAACCATCTTTCAAACTTTTCGATTTATCTAATCACAGTCGATAAAATGTTAAATTTCTTTATAAATTTTAACATAAAATTTTTATTAATTAAATAAAATTAAATTTATTTAAGAATAAATTTAATAATATGAAGTTAAGTGATTTTTAACTGAATTTATTATAAATTAGTATAATTTTTACTCACTCTCTTTTTTACAAAATTTTTGATATTCTATGATATCGATGATAACGAATATTTCAGCAATAAATTCAATTCAAACTTGTATTGGAATACATTTTCCCCTAGAGTGCGTCACAAAACTTTCCCTTATCTGGGATAAATTGAGACAATATATTTTAAATTTTAAGGTATGTAAAAAATAATTTAAATAGTAAATTATAATTTATGAATAAAATCAAAAATATGTAATGTGTTATTGACAAATGATAATTAATTACTTTATTTATGTGTCTATACTAATGACCAATTTTTGTTCCAAGTCTTTATGTTTCTTTGGTATTGCTGGAATACTAAAGCAGTACTAAATCAATCGAAGCAATGGAGCATACGCTAATAATTTTATTTTTGCATAGCTATTTGTATTTTAATAAATTTTTAAAAATCAACAGATGTTGATATACAGATATTTTAAAAAGTGTATTCGGTTGAACCTAAACGGGAAACCCATGTGTTGTGACTTGTGACATCAGATTTTAAAATGTAAATATTTATTGTATTAATGCAAAACACTTAGAAAATATAACACTAAACAATCAAGATTATGTTATTAATATTTACTTTATTTGTAGTTCTAGTAATAGTTAGCTCAATTTTTGACTAATAATTCAATGCAATTATTGTAGCTTTAAAAGTCATTATGAAATGATATATTATATAATAATTCGAATTTTAATTTTCCCATTGCCACCAAATACTTAATTCGACATAAATGTTTCTTATTATGAAATCGGCCCTATTTTAAATACGTACTATCGTGGGGAACTGTAGCTGCAAATTCACGTTGTTGAATGTACACAAGTCCTGCAGGTCCTATTACTTTAGTTGGGATAGCTAAAAGTTGTGCCGCTGTTTCTCTATATATAGGATGAGATTGGTAGAGCGAATGCGAATCAAGAGGACAATCTTCTTGTAATACACCGTTTAAAACAAGAACCATCTTATTATAACTGCAAAAGAAAGTAATAAATTTAGCTATATTTTTGTAACATTATATGCATTTAAAAAAAACTAATTTACTATTGTATATGTAATAATATAGTTGTGGCAAATTAATATTCCTATCACGTCATCAGTGATTATCAGTGATAATAAGAAATTTAAAACTACACTAATTTTTATAACTTATATTGTAATCAAATTAAGTACCTAGTATATAGAAGGTTGTAAAATTATTAACAATTTCTCATGTTTAAAAATATGTCATTACAAATACTAGCAGCAAAATTGCTAGGTGTGCTTGACCGATTTAGAAGAGAATAATAATTATTATAATTTAATATTAACAAGGGTTTTGTTAAAAATTTTTGATTCTTTAGGTTTTCAATTGACGTTTTCCGATTTGACCCAATACCAAATCAGATAAACATCCAATCCATCCATTAAAAATTTGTCAATTTCAGTTCCCCGACTACACCTTTTCCACATGTAATTCGGATTTCGTCAATTGTAATTCAGATTTGTCAACTGTAATTCGGAATTCGTCAATTGTAATTCAGATTTGTCAACTGTAATTCGGATTTCGTCAATTGTAATTCAGATTTGTCAACTGTAATTCGGATTTCGTCAATTGTAATTCAGATTTGTCAACTGTAATTCGGATTTCGTCAATTGTAATTCAGATTTGTCAACTGTAATTCGGATTTCGTCAATTGTAATTCAGATTTGTCAACTGTAATTCGGAATTCGTCAATTGTAATTCAGATTTGTCAATTGATATTCGGAAATCGTCAAATGAAATTCAGAAACCGTTAATTGAAATTCAGAAAACGTCAGATGAAAATCAGAAAGCGTCAAATGTAATTCAGAAAACTTCAATTGTAATTCGGAAAGCATGATAATTTAATTAGGATTGCATATAAATTACATAGAATGAAATTATAACAAACTGAAATAAAATTTAATAAATATTTAAATTTTATTCATATAATAAGAATAAACCATAAATTGTTTCACAACAATTTGTTAAATCAATTTCTAGCAAATAAGTTAGCGACCGACTTGCATATCTTCCATGGATAAGGCTTTTGCTTGATGTGTCGTGCAATGTTGTGCAGCACGAGCACAATCGCCACCATTTACGGTGTTCTTAGCTCGATCTATTATTTCTTCTAAATAGACCAGTCTTTGTTCTGCAAGATTAGGTCCTGTGACATTGGGAACTCGAATATGGCTTTTGGCTTCTGCCTTAATTTTGACCAAATGAACTCAATTGGATTTAACATTGGTGAGTAGGGTCCTAGTCGCAACAAAATTGCTGTCGTCCCATCAAACACAGTTTCCAATCTTGAATGACATGGCGCGTTGTCTACTACAAGTACGAAATCTGATTTTCATTTGACGTTTTCTGAATTTCAATTAACGGTTTCTGAATTTCATTCGACGATTTCTGAATATCAATTGACAAATCTAAATTACAATTGACGAATTCCGAATTACAGTTGACAAATCTGAATTACAATTGACGAAATCCGAATTACAGTTGATCTTTTCTGAATTACTTGTGGAAAAGGTGTAGTAGAATTCTTTTAATATTAATCCAATGAGGTTTCCATTTTAAATTAAATTAAATAAAATATTTGTTTTAGTTTTTACATTCACTTTAAGGCGAGAATTTCTTGAAATTTTTAATTTTATTTTATACTTTTTAAAGGTATTTTATTTCGAGTTCTCAATTAAATTTCGTATGCAACTCTTGCGAACAGTGTACATAGTACACGTAAAAATATTTTAATCATTTTTGCTTGTTTGTTATAATATTTAATTTTGTAGAAAATTTTATTTTCTTTCTTTACTTTTCATTAATTGTAATTAATTTTTTTTAATTTTAATTAAATTTTCGCATATTTCTTATGGTTTTTGTGTTTTAAACCTTTCAAATGTAGGGTTACGCAATTTGAATATTTTTCAATTTTCGAAAAGATTAATAAAAATGTAGGCCTGGCGATATTTAGTTAAGAACCTTCTCGGCAAGCTACTCTATCGTTTAAAAGAAACTCTCAAAATTCTACCTTCCGTTGTGCAAAACGTAATACGACCCATCTCATCAAGTTTAATTTCAAAATTTGTAGAAGGGATGCTGGCTTGTATCAACTTTTTGAGAAAAAAGTAAATTTGCCACTTCTTCAGTCAAAATTGAAATTTTTAGTTTCAGTGTAAAATCTCTAAATAAGAATTCTTACAAATTTAAATACCCCGAAGGTTTAAATTTCGCAAAGTCTCTTATTGAATACTTAGGTCACAAAAAGAACCTACTGTCCGAATTAAAATTTTTAGCTCCACCGGTTTGAACTAGACGGTGATGAGTCAATGCAGACATATTCTTTAATATGAAGTATATGTTGAATAAAATAATTTAAAAATTATAAGTTTATTGAAATTTGAAAATTTTCCAACTTACATTTTAGTCTAGGACCCCGTTGCGCATAAGTGTTTTGTCTTTTCAAGAACTCGTCAGCTAAAATATCCCTAAATGAATGAAAATTGATGAAAATCCATTAAAATTTAAATCAAAAACTATATTGTAAAAAAAATTTTTTTAATAAAATTAATTGACATATGTTTTGACATAATTACATATGTTACGAAGTTTGAAATTCTATCAAATTAAAGGTTAGAGTTAGTCAACCAAAATCAACGTCGAAAGTTTAATATTTACTGAAGTAATTCTTTAACTAATACTTAGACGACATTTAAATAAAACTTTTAAAGTGAGGTCGAACTTGATAGTTCTTTTAATAACCCTAAAAATCAATTTTGAAGTTCGCAAATTTATTTATACAAACATATAGAAGCATGGATTTGCCACATTCTGTCAACGGTAAGTGTGCCAAGCGTAAGTAAATGCGAGACCGGTAATTAGCAGTGTTAGTGTGCCCTGAGATCCACGGCAATGAACATCTATCCTTTCGAGTTTTGTATTGATTCAGGGATGTTTTTTAAGTATTGCGGAATAGCAGGCTTCGGTACCATTTGTAATTATATTATAAATGTGATGTTTCCAGATGAGCAACAGTTCTTAAGTTTTACTTAGTGTATTTCCGATAACCAGCAATAATCAATTTTTGTTCACCAGGGGGCGCCACCTACTCTTTTAAATTGTTTAAAATAAGCTGCACCACTTAAATTCGTCATAGTTATATGTTCAATATAATCAGGCGTTCTTCGTCGTAAAAAATATAAATTTCATAGGTCATACGCCTTTTTATTGCATTTCTCAGAATGTTTGGTGATGTAAGTGAACATAAAAATTCTATAGATGGTGTTATCTATAGATGTCGTATGTAGTACATACTATGTACGAGTTTGTAGAGCAGATTTAAGAAACTGGGATTCAAACCTCAGATTGAAAAGCCTTCTTTTCTGTAGTGTGATATGTACGACCAATATCTTTAATGACGTGGTATCAAATAGGAAAACAGATGGCGTTATTCATTTGGAAAGCGCAATAAGTTACTCTACCACCGGTAGCGTACAATTTTTGTAAAAGTAAAACAAGTACAAATTAAATAATAATTCAGTTCGCGACGGTTTTTATTAAGCAAAACCTCGTCTATCCTGTTCTCTGATCCGGATCTTTGAATAATTCGGATCAGATTTGTAGACGTTCTTTTTATTTAATGTCCACATTAGATAATAATTTGTAACTATGATAGCAAGAAATCAAGAACTATACGCCAAATATACGTCTAGTAAACAATGCTATGTAATTTTGTTACAAAACATAGTTTTTATTGTAATAAACGGTAAGTTTGATTAGTTAAGAATTTTGTTTTACTTATTACCCATATTATCCGGATTATCGATTGTCCGGATTGCCCATAGTTTCAGTTAGTTCGGATAAACGAGGTTTTACTGTACTTGGATAAATTATTTTTTACTTTTTAGTGAATTTTTATTTATTTTTTTAATAAAAGCGTTTCTTTTAGTTTTTATTTCAAGTTTTGTCCGAATTGCAATTTCTTTCTGGAATTACATACTGTCAAACAGGTTATATTTTTAATCTCGGTTCATCATGGTAGGTTTTTTAGTTTATTATTTTTGAGAAAACAGATTCAGTTTTGCATTTTCTGGTGAAGGAAAGGGAGCGTCAAATTCGAAAAGGACAGGTACTGCATGGAACGTCAAACGTCGTATCCTATTTGACATTTTTTTCTTCGAGCTCTTCGTCCAGTATGATAAAGTAAAAATTCGAAATTAGCAAGTAAGTACATAATAAAATTAAAATTTGACAACTATCATTATTTCATATGCAAATTAAAATCGATACATTTTTGAAAAAGTTAAATAACTTCTTCGAAAAACGGTAATCAAGTGCTGATCATGTTTTCGATTGCGAAAACAGATTTGAACTATCATGTTTTTGCTATCAAGTTGTCCGCCATTATTGGTATGTAATAATAATTTATGAATTAGTGAAATATAATTGCAATATTTAAAATATTGCAAAATTAATATATTCCAGTAAGTGATTTCTACGTAGCGGGTATATTTTGACAATAGTTACTTGCCAATTTTTATTTACTTAACTTATTTCGCACTTACATAATATAAGTAGGTACATACATACATATGTATTTGTAAATTAATAATGAGTAATTTATATAATAGAGACATAATAATATTATACCTTCTTAAAGAACACAGTTTTAAAAAACTATCTCAAATCACCACAAATGTTTGTTAGGTTAATATTGTAGGTTCTAATATAAAACAACTTAAAAGAAAACAAGTTGAACACATCACTATCGCACTTTATTTAATAATCAAAATTTCCTAACAAGTATATTGGTAATGATGCAATACATATAAAATAATGTTCAATTAAAAACAAGTTTATCTAAAATATTTATACGGGTGTTTTTTCTATAGTTAAGAGCAACGACCAGACACACTGCACTAACCACAACCGTAGTTAACGTTCAAATGAAATACGAAGGCGGTTGACTTATTATGTAACCCATTAATGTGACGATAGTGTAGCCATCCTTTAAATTATCACACCTATCTTTAAAGAAACAGGAAGTTACTATAATAATTGTATCTCTAACAAACGGCCACAAAGCGGTTTGCGTTTGATTTCCGATTTTAATTCCAAAAAAGAAATCATGGAGTTCATATTATTGAAAATACTTTTTTTTTATAAAAATTATACCTACAAATTACTTTGAATTCAAAAGTTTTTTAATACTTTTAATTCAAAAAATTTATAAAAAAAATTGTACAATAATTTCTATATTGCCAGCGCTCCAGAGCACGAAAGCTAAAGAGGTTGCTTGCAACTATGATCGACTTCTTCTTGGCTTGATGCTGCCAGATGCCTTCTCCCACACACCAATAAAGGAAGAGAGTTTATCAATTTGTTACAGGAATATTTTGTAAATTAAAATTTTTGTTTTATTGGTTGTTAAGAGCGGAATTAATTTTACTGGATGTAAGAAAAATGTGTCTGAATTCCTGACGCATCCTGACACATAAAAGTTATTTCGAAAGGTTTTTAAATATTAATTACGTTGAGGAAAACTACAAATATCCTTTTTTAACGTCCTTACTGGATTATTTGATTTTAGACACGTGTTAATCACGGATTTTAATTGGATAGCAGATGGTTTGGTTTTTGCCCTATATGGCTTTGTAATCTATCGAGTAGAACCAATATCACGTTTATCGTGAATATAAATTTTCCTTAAAACGTGATTGAATTTGAAGCTGGAGAAGAAATTATGGTCGTTATAGTAATGGCTTACCTATAGCTGGTCGTTCATTTATTTATTTGGTTACTTTTCGGAAATGGATGGTTGCTTATTAAAATTATCTGTGTTACATTTGTTATTTAATTAGCGACTTCTTCTTCTTCTTCGCTTCAAGTATTAGGAACGTTGCCTGTTACGGAATTTAGGGACTCCTACTAAATCTCGAAAAAAGCCGCTGCTATCAAGCAGAAACCAACAAATCCTATTTCCACGTTCACGTCGTGCCCCTGACTGTAGTCGTAATAGACTGTAGCTAACGGGAAAGGATGAAAGACGAGTCTTCGGCGCCTTAAAACCGAAACATAATGGCTAGGGAGAAAACCCCAACAGAAAATCCCGGCCCCTGGCATGGAGGTTGAGCAGATGGCCAGTAACCAACTCTCGTGAAAATGAAAGCTACTTACAGAACCCAAAGAAATAGCCTCGGAACTAGGACTGATATAAGGTTGACGACACAGGCAAGAAAAAGGACAAACGAGTATGGATTAGCGATACGATAAAGGTTTTAATTAGCGACGTTATTTTAATTTGGAGGATTCAAATTGGTTGGGTTACCGTAAAATATCTTCTGTGGAAGTTTCATTTGCTATCTTTTTTCCTCCCATTACGTTTTGTTTATCTTTTCTGGGGAACCCTCTCATCTTGATTGAATGATATTTCCGATGTAAATAACATCATTTTAGTCATCTATAACAGTTTTACCCTTTCCCAATCAATAGGTAGTCCGGGAGAAAAGCGTTAAACCAATAGATGGTTTCTCTTGTTTAAAAATCCGTTTACCTTTTGCCCTTGCATTGGCTAGCTCTGACGGTATGCGAGGGTGATAAATTCTAGCAGGTAGTCAATAAGGGACAAATAATAAAACAACAGAACTAAAAGTTTTAATTTATTCTACTCGAAATATCAACGGAAAGCGTATGTATGAATGTCAAGAAATAAAACAATACAAAAACATTTAACAAAGCAAGTAAAAGTGAACCCAGGTTAAAGACATAGAGTCCACAAATTCAAACAACAATCGTTGCTTTCCATTGAAGATGAAAATACAGTTTGGTTTTTCTAAAAGAGAAAACAAACTATCAAAAAAAGCTACCCTGCAACAATGAAATGCTATGTCAACATAACAATACAGTCGACACCAAAAATGAATGGTAAAATGCCTACAGGATTTCATCAGCGAATAACAAGCATTAGGCATCTTTAAAGTTTTAAAATTCACTCTGCTCCGCACAAGAGAATCGTATTAATCTGGTCAAAAATATCCTTTGTCATTGGGAATTCTTCAAACTTCGGTATATTCCTGATTCAATGTTAACGAACTCCGGTTTTGCATAAGTGTAAAATTTTAAAACTAAAGAAAGCATAAAAATCTTATTAAACACATCAGAAATACCTGTAATCGGTCTTATCACAAATATTAATGAAATCAGAGCAAATCATTATCGCAGGCAGCATCAAACATAATCAAATTACGATGGCCACATCTGCTATTGGTAAACCCACAACCACCGTCGGGAAAACCAAAATCTACTTCCGGGTCTCAAATAAGGCGGTAACACTAACCATGGAGCCCAATAACAGAAAAAGCTGAAAACACATCGCCGGAACAGCAACCAAAAACCAAAATGAAAATTCGTCAGTACAACGATGATCCAACTCTCATACAAGTAGACGGTTAACATCAGTTCCATCCAACCAACATGAACATCAAAATCGATGCACCCTAACATTCCAAATGTCTATCTTTACCAATGCCACTTCTCGCAAACAAATCACAATGTGTTGACACAAAATAAATTCCCATATTTGGTAAACGCAATACCACGCATGAATGGTGACCCGTCAAAATAGCCCCGACAAAATAGCCCGTTGACAAAATAGCCTCGACATAATAGCCCAATAACAAAACAGCTCCGACAAAATAGCCCGATGACAAAATAGCTCCGACAAAATAGCCCGATGACAAAATAGCTCAATGACAAAATATATTAAAATATAGCTATTTTATTTTCAAAATTCAAATCTTTAACTATCAAAAAAATTTCTTTTTAACATTTATGGGGGGACGTGCTCTCCAGGTTTCTCCCGCCCCCTTGGCTACTGGTCTGAACAAACGTATAACTTTATGTCTATATGTTAAGGTGAAAATGTTTTGCTAGGAAATATATTATATGATTCCTAGTGAAGGTATACTTTCACTAGTAAATGTATACAATCACTGACACCGTCCAAGAAATGTGGAATAAAATTTAGCCTAACCCCACAATGTTATCCCATCCTAAATTCTTATCAGAAAAACGCGACATTATAGACTTTGTTTTAGCTGGTTAACCGTAAGTGTTGTATACGGCAACAAATGTTGATATCTGACGATACCAACTCAAAAGAACTAAATGATTTATATATAAGAGCATTAACACCATGAATTTTTGTATAATAATTTGTAGAAGTTTTTAGAAGAAGAGTTAATAAATATCACTGCGTTAAAATGGAGAACATTCGATCACAGAAGGGTGGAGAGCTGCTAATGCATGAAGGTTATCGCTAGAAAAGCGAGAGAAAATGCCGATGGAAGTGTTTCCTGGAGGTGCGTTAAATCTAACTGCCGAGGACGAGTGAAGATTACAGATGATGGTAACATACTAGCTGTTACACTCCATAACGACCACGCTCCGAATCCAGCCGAAAACGAAGCTACAAAATGTGTTGCAAGTATTAAGAGGAGGGCATTGGATACTGTCGAAAAACCAAGACAAATCATTCAGCAGTGCACAAACGGTATACCATTGGAAGCATCAGTTCATTTGCCTGCGTATTCTGCATCCCAGAGAACGGTAGAACGAGTAAGAAAGAAAATCCATCAATCTTATCGAACTCCGTTGAATATTGCCGATATTGAAATTCCCGAATCGCTTAAACTTACATCGAGAAATCCGAGCAATTTCCTTATATGGGACTCAGGCCCAGCTGATACCAATAGAGTATTCGTTCGGTCAAAATTTCAAGATTTTCGTCAGTCCCAAACATATTAACATTTAAATTCAACTTTTCCAAGAACAGAAACATCCATATTCTTACACGATGTTACCGAGGCCGAAATAGAAAACGCAATATCGCAACTAAAAAATTCACCATCGTACGACATCTACAACTTAAACATAAAAATTATAAAATTCATCTATCAAGACATACTACCGGTACTATGTCACATTCTGAACACGTGCATGATACAAGGAATCTTTCCGGACACTCTCAAGATATCAAGAATTATTCCAATATACAAAAAGGGAAATAAAAATGAAGCAGCCAATTACAGACCAATATCAATACTACCCATATTTTCAAAAATATTTGAAAAATTACTATGCGATCGTTTTCTGGACTTTTACACAAAAAGGAAACTCTAACAAAACAGCAATTTGGATATCAAAAAGGAAAAAGCACGATAGACGCAATTAGATATCTCACA
Source organism: Lycocerus yunnanus (assembly GCA_036346125.1). Classification (NCBI taxonomy): domain Eukaryota; kingdom Metazoa; phylum Arthropoda; class Insecta; order Coleoptera; family Cantharidae; genus Lycocerus; species Lycocerus yunnanus. Next base: position 143,072 of record JARFIX010000294.1, on the reverse strand, counting down.
ACTCAAGTGTACGAGAAACTAGAAAACAAACAAAAATGTCAAATTGTTTTTTGCGATTTAACGAAAGCTTTTGATATGATGGACCATAAGATATTCCTCAATAAAATCCAACACTACGGATTCAGGGGAATTGCTTATGATCTAATAAAATCATACCTCAGCAGCAGGACGCAAGCAGTATCATGGAACGAACAATTAAGCAATGAAGAACCTGTAACATGTGGTATTCCGCAAGGCAGCATTTTAGGACCGCTCTTCTTCGTCGTGTATATAAACGATCTTCCAGGAATTATGGAATGCCCGACAATTCTATACGCGGATGACACAGCCATCATAGAAGAAAGCGACACGCAATCCAACAAACACAAGGAGACCGCAGCAAAATGGTTTACATCAAACAGATTATTGATGAATGATAATAAAACTTACGAGATAACTTTCACAACCAACAGAACCGATAAAAATCAGCAAAACACAGCAAAATACCTAGGCATAACACTGGACAGCTACCTCACCTGGAACGACCATACAACAAATCTAATGAGCTCACTAGGCACAGCTCTATATGCAATACGTAGAATAAAGGCAACCATTGGAAAAGAAGCTGCAAAACTTGTATATTTCTCGATGTTTCATGCCAAAATGGTGTACGGTCTTCAGATTTGGGGCACTCGCACACCTGAACCGAATCTTTATAATGCAAAAAAGCCATACGAGAATTAGAAGGATCGCCTTGCAGAACACACTGCAAACCATTGTTTAAGTCTCTCAAAATCATGACCTTGCCCTCCGCATACGTATACGCCTCCATAGTGCATATTAAGACTGACAGTACAACACATACCACAGCTACTCATTCCTACGAAACAAGACGAAGGAACCAATTGCAGACAAAACGACTTCGACTCAAATGTAGCGAAGGCGACAACCTAGGCATTAAGTTGTATAACAAGCTGCCAGAAGAAATCAAGAGCCTTCCCTTAGTGCAGTTCAAACGGAAAACAAAAGAATTCCTGACGGAAAAGGCACTATACGAAGTCTCCGAATTTCTGTGTCAATAAGTTGAGATGAAAACCAGCACATGCTGATCTCCACTTTTTAAGTTATTTTATTATTCCGAATTTATTGTAATGCTAACTATCTATATATATAAAAATGAATTGCTGTTCGTTAGTCTCGCTAAAACTCGAGAACGGCTGGGCCGATTTGGCTAATTTTGGTTTTGAATTATTTGTGGAAGTCCAGGGAAGGTTTAAAGGGTTTAACCGGGACCGAAAAGCTTAAATTTAAAAAAAAAGTGAAAAATTGCGGACGCGCATGAATGGAACGAGATTCCCATCGCCAATACCTGTAATTGATATATGGTAATTTTACGTTGGTATATTCACATTCAGTACCTACACTATTATAAGTGATTTCATTTCGTAAAAATAAATCAAGTTATAGCAACCAAAGGACAACGGGAAACAAGACTGGAAACCGTTCTGAAATACTGGAGAAGAAAAGCTCGGGTAAAGAAACCCCTGCAAAATCAAAATACTTCAGACAAAGGCAAAGTATTTTATTTTTAATGAGACCCCGGGCGAAGCCGGGTATCCAGCTATGGTTAATAAATACGAAAAAAATGCTTGCAATAACAATTTCGCTTTCCCTTAAAGGTACATCTTCTGTACCACTCTGTATATCAAGTTTTCAGTTGGTATTGTTTTTGTTACATTTTTTATTATATAAAAGAATTAGGTTTGAAGAATTGAAGAAGAAGAAAAATTGGAGAATTAAAAAAGAAGAAGAATTGAAGAATTCAAGCGGGAACACCACTGTCCTTAGTTCAGATTACACCAAAATTGTAGTTAAGGCAGACAACTTTACTTTGTTGGACCTTTTGCGATAGTGACACTATTTACCGCTAAGTGCGCGACAACTTTACAATGCCAAGGAGAAGACGGCCTGACTTAGGCCGTCGAAGTCAATCAAATGTGCGAAGAGATACCTTGCGTGCTAACCGCACCGATGAGCAGCGAGACGCCGATAATGAAAATAGTCGTATTGGTATGTCACAATTGCGTTCTGGAGTGAGTGAAAATGAAGTAAATAGGCTTAGAATGCAACGAGTTCGTGCGCATCAGACACAACAACAACGAGCACGGCACAATGAAATTGAGCGATTCCGCAGGCGCAGTGCTTCTTTAGTTCTGGAACGAGCAGCATTCCACTACGATCCGGAAATAGATTATTGTGCCGACAAATCGCTGACGATTGGGGAAATGACAATCGTTTGTAAATATTGTAAGGCGTTGAAATACTGCGGTGAATCTGCTGGATTATGTTGTGCTGGTGGAAAAGTAAAATTACCACAATTGATCCCACCGCCAGATCCGTTACGCTCATTAGTTTCTGGGGTGGGGGATGATTCCAAGCACTTCTTGACCAACATTCAAAAATATAACAATTGCTTTCAAATGACGTCATTTGGTGCTACGCATATTGTACGGGACAATTTCATGCCCACTTTCAAGATACAAGGACAAATTTATCACTTATTGGGGGCCCTGTTACCGTTGCCAGATGCAGATCATCAATTCTTGCAAATTTATTTTATGGGCAATTCGGATGCTGAGATTGATATGCGTTGCGCTCACAATCCAGCTTTGAAGAGAAACATTGTCCAAGAATTACAAATGTTTCTTCATCAGAACAACGATTTAGTCAAAATGTTCAAAATAGCATTGGATCGGATGCCATCCGACAACCATAATATTGTCATTAAAGCTGACAAAACGCCTGTCGGTGAGCACGCAAGGAGGTTTAATTCACCGACAATTGACGAAGTGGCTGTTGTCATTGTCGGAGAAAATTTACAATCGAGAGATATCATACTTCATCGTCGGAATAATGATTTGAAACGTGTCTGAAACGCACAGGACTTATGACGCTTTGCAATATCCGCTAATCTTCTGGCAGGGGGAAGACGGATACCATTTTAATATCAAAATGGTTAATCAAGCAACGGGTGCTGAAACAAACAAAAAAGTTAGCGCTATGAATTTTTATTCATACAGACTCATGATCCGTGCTGGTGAAATAAATCACATTTTAATGTGTCGGCGGCTTTTCCATCAGTTTGCAGTTGACATGTATTGCAAAATAGAGACAGAACGATTAACGTACATCCGTTTGAACCAACAGCAGCTTCGATCGGAAGAATACATTCATCTTCGCGATGCTATTAATGCCGATGGCAACGTAAATAACGTGGGAAGAATGACAATTTTGCCAGCCACTTACATTGGAAGCCCGCGCCACATGCACGAGTACGCGCAAGATGCGATGACATATGTTAGGCAATATGGCCGGCCAGACTTATTCATTACGTTCACCTGTAACCCTCAATGGAACGAAATCAAAAAGGAATTGCTACATGGCCAAACACCAGTTGATAGACATGACATCACTGCCAGAGTTTTTAAGCAAAAATTAAAATCTCTTATTAATTTCATTATAAAGCATCGCGTGTTTGGTCAAGCCCGTTGTTGGATGTACTCTGTAGAATGGCAAAAGCGTGGTCTGCCACATGCGCACATTTTAGTGTGGTTGGTCGACAAAATAAGGCCACATGAAATTGATTCCATCATTTCAGCTGAAATTCCCAATGAAACAATTGACCCAGGGTTGCATGCAGTAGTAACTAAGCACATGATACATGGACCTTGCGGAGTTTTCAACAACAATTCGCCCTGTATGGTCGACGGCAAGTGTTCTAAGCGATACCCGAGAAAACTGGTTGCTGAAACCATCACGGGAAATGACGGATACCCATTGTATCGTCGGCGATCTGTTGCGGACAATGGACAATCGGTAGTTGTTAAGGTTAAAGGATTAAATTTTGATGTAGACAATCGTTGGATTGTGCCATACTCGCCAATATTGTCTAAAGCTTTTCGGACTCACATCAATGAGGAATATTGTAACTCTGTCAAGTCGATAAAGTACATATATGTAAATATGTTAACAAAGGTAGCGATATGGCCGTCTTCACTGTAACAAATGCAGTGATTTGAAATACTGGAGAAGAAAAGCTGTAGAGAAAATTGTAGAGTACAATATAAACCGTTCTGAAACACTCGACAACGGGAACACTAAAATCATTCTGAAACGCTCTAGCAACGGGAAGCAAGATTTCTGTCGAGAAGAAAACCTTAAGCGAAGCAGGATACTGAAAATCTAAATACTTCACACAAAGGCAAAGTATTTTAATTATAGGAGACCCCGGCGAAGCCGGGTATCCAGCTATTCAATCATTCAGACAAAGGCAGAGTTCCACCTTTTAATGAGACCCGGCGAAGCCGGGTATCCAGCTAGTAACTTAATAAAAGATTATTATTATTATGTTACCATCATCTGTAATCTTCACTCGTCCTCGGCAATTAGATTTAACGCACCTCCAGGAAACACTTCCATCGGCATTTTCTCTCGCTTTTCGAAAGCGATAACCTTCATGCATTAGCAGCTCTCCACCCTTCTGTGATCAAATGTTCTCCATTTTAACGCCGTGATATTTATTAACTCTTCTTCTAAAACTTCTACAAATTATTATACAAAAATTCATGGCGTTAATGCTCTTATATATAAATCATTTAGTTCTTTTGAGTTGGTATCGTCAGATACCAACATTTGTTGCCGTATACAACACTTACGGTTAACCAGCTAAAACAAAGTCTATAATGTCGCGTTTTTCTGATAAGAATTTAGGATGTGATAACATTGTGAGGTTAAGCTAAATTTTATTCCACATTTCTTGGACGGTGTCAGTGATTGTATACATTTACTAGTGAAAGTATACCTTCACTAGGAATCATAATATATTTCCTAGCAATACATTTTCACCTTAACATATAGACATAAAGTTATACGTTTGTTCAGACCAGTAGCCAAGGGGGCGGGAGAAACCTGGAGAGCACGTCCCCCCCCCCATAAATGTTAAAAAGAAATTTTTTTGATAGTTAAAGATTTGAATTTTGAAAATAAAATAGCTATATTTTAATATATTTTGTCATTGAGCTATTTTGTCATCGGGCTATTTTGTCGGAGCTATTTTGTCGGGGCTATTTTGACAGGTCACCATATCGCACTATGAGAGCAACACTATAGTAAGTGCAATAAACTAAAAGCGAGACAAACGCATTTTAAAATTCAATATTTTCAAATCACATATATTAATACATCATATTGCAGCATTATTACATATATTTAACTATATTCAATTAAACTAAAAAATTAGAAGCAAAAGAAGTTGCAAACATCAAATATTGAATTTTAAAATGCGTTTGTCTCGCTTGTTTATTTATTGCACTTACTATAGTGTTGCTCTCATAGTGCGATATGTTCTACATGCATAATTTGTCGAATGCGGGTATTTCTAATTCCTTCCTATCTTTCTTTCCTTCTTCTTCTTTTCTTCCTATTCTTTCCTATCTGCTTCTGCCAGTTGATCCAAAAGTTCATCTCTGTAGTCTGCAGTGTATTTTCCCATTTTTTCTCATTTGCCACATACCCCAGCAGCGTAGGTTGTTACTGGTTTAATTATGCTATTGTATATTCTTTTCTTGCTATTAGCTTTGGATACAGTTTGGTTCCACAGTATTGAATTTAGCATGTCGAGCGCTTTTCTTCCTAATTGATTTCATTTTTGGCTTTTCAAGTGACATCTACCGTCTTACCCAGTTATTTATCTTCTTCGCATTTTCTATTCTTTTGCCGATTTCTACACCTTTTCCACATGTAATTCAGAAAAGATCAACTGTAATTCGGATTTCGTCAATTGTAATTCAGATTTGTCAACTGTAATTCGGAATTCGTCAATTGTAATTCAGATTTGTCAACTGTAATTCGGAATTCGTCAATTGTAATTCAGATTTGTCAACTGTAATTCGGAATTCGTCAATTGTAATTCAGATTTGTCAACTGTAATTCGGAATTCGTCAATTGTAATTCAGATTTGTCAACTGTAATTCGACTTCGTCAATTGTAATTCAGATTTGTCAATTGATATTCGGAAATCGTCAAATGAAATTCAGAAAACTTCAATTGTAATTCGGAAAGCATGAGAATTTAATTAGGATTGCATATAAATTACATAGAATGAAATTATAACTAAACTGAAATAAAATTTAATAAATATTTAAATTTTATTCATATAATAAAAAATAAACCATAAATTGTTTCACAACAATTTGTTAAATCAATTTCTAGCAAATATGTTAGCGACCGACTTGCATATCTTCCATGGATAAGGCTTTTGCTTGATGTGTCGTGCAATGTTGTGCAGCACGAGCACAATCGCCACTATTTACGGTGTTCTTAGCTCGATCTATTATTTCTTCTAAATAGACCAGTCTTTGTTCTGTAAGATTAGGTCCTGTGACATTGGGAACTCGAATATGGCTTTTGGCTTCTGCCTTAATTTTTGACCAAATGAACTTAATTGGATTGAAACTTTAAAATTATAACATTCAAGTATTTATTTTAAAAATTGTATTTTTTGGCTTACAGTTCGGCTAATTCTGTGACAGAATTATGGTTTTCTGAATTACATTTGACGTTTCCTGATTTTCATTTGACGTTTTCTGAATTTCAATTAACGGTTTCTGAATTTCATTTGACGATTTCTGAATATCAATTGACAAATCTGAATTACAATTGACGAAGTCCGAATTACAGTTGACAAATCTGAATTACAATTGACGAATTCCGAATTACAGTTGACAAATCTGAATTACAATTGACGAATTCCGAATTACAGTTGACAAATCTGAATTACAATTGACGAATTCCGAATTACAGTTGACAAATCTGAATTACAATTGACGAAATCCGAATTACATGTGGAAAAGGTGTAGTTGTAGCTCTTGTTGTGTTCCACCTAAGCACATATGTATGCATATTTCGTTTTCTGTATATTTGCTTCTAGCCCCCACTCTGCGTACTTCTCTATCAATTTTTTGTCATATACTCCATGTCCGTGTAGTCGTGCACCACGATGACCTGACATCTGCAAAATGTAGCTAATATAATGTTTTGTTTTCTGCTATCGACATGCTCATTTTTTTCATTTCTTTAATTCCTGTTCCAGATAGATATATTAGGTAAGGGAAAAGTTCGTGGCGTTTTTTCCGATAGATGGCATTTATTGCAAATAACTCAGGAAACATAGATTACAGCGCGACACCACTAAACTCTCGTTGGAAAAGTGACACTTCGAGCGTTTTACTTTGAGTGTATAAACATGCTCACGAAGAAGATGGACAAGATACTCGATCTTCTTATAACCATGATTGGTAAAATGTATGACATATGACTACAAAAAGCTTTATTAAAATTCCAAAGTACTCGATATATTGCACTAATCATCCGCAGGTAGCGCTCAAGAAATAACATTAGCCATTACTAAAATAAAATCAAACACCATGAAATTGTCAAACATAGTGAACGTAACCTGCAGGCTACAGCGGTGGAAATAGAAAACTGGAACGGTGAATTAACTTGCAGCAATATACTGCCCTCCAAATCTATCTATTAAAAGAAAACAATTCGAATCATATTTTGAGACCCTTCGGCACAGATTTATAGCTGGAGGAGATTATAATGCCAAACATAATCACTGAGGTTCCAGACTAGTCACACCACGCGGAAGACAACTATATCAAGCAATGATAAGAAACAACCTGCAGCAGCATTCTACCGGGCATCCAACATACTGGCCAACAGATACTAATAAAATGCCAGACCTTATTGACTTCTGCATCTAATAATTGAATCTTGCCTAGAGCTTTCATCGGATCATTCCCCTCTGCTAGTTACTTTCCAAAGTAAAGTGACACAAAGCCTGCACCACCAGCCTTGATAAACAAAAATACTGATTAGGAGTCATTTTGCAACATCCTGTCAAGAGCACTAAATTTGAATATCCCACTAAAATCCGAAGAAAATGTGAACGAAGCGGTGAATCAACTAAACCGTGCAATACAACAGGCTGCTTAGAATGCTAATTACTCCATCAGAACAGATAAAACGTGAAATCAGCGGCAAGAAATCTGCTCCGACCATAACTGAAGAACTCGATTATAAAACCAAGGTATTAAAAATTCTAGAAAATCTTTCACCCACGGAATCAACTGACTACTCGCTTGGAAGATAATAAAGAAAATAAAACAACCTCAAAATAGTAAACCTCCAATAAAAACACAAAATGGCGGCTGGACTAGAACGGATGAAAGTATAGGAAACACTGTTGCGGATCACCTTGGTAACGCTTTTAAACCGTTCCCAATGAAAACTCCTCCGTAAGTAAATGAACCAATTCAACAAATTTTAGATGCTCCTTGCCAAATGTACCTCCCAGTTCAACCTATAAAACAGCAGAAGTCAGGATATGTATAAAAAATCTTAATTTAAAGAAAGCACCTGGTTACGACCTGATAACAGGAGAAATCTGAAAAATTTATCGCCAAAAGGTATAAAAATGATTACAATAATTTTTAATGCTGTTCTTAGATTGGGCTATTTTCCCTCACAATGGAAGGTCTCCCAAATAATTCTTATTCTGAAACCTGGCAAAGAACCAACAAAAATTGGACTAATCGTCCAATTAGTCAGCTGCCGCCCTATCTAAGGTGTTTGAGAAGGTCTTTGTAGATAGGCTCAAACCACTTCTCGAAAAAAAGCAATTAATACCCAACCACCAGTTTGGATTCCAACATATCATTCTACAATAGAATAGGTACATAGAGTTGTCAAGAAGATTAGAGACCACTAGAGTACAATACCAGCAGTACACCGCAATAAGATACACCGGCCGACTAGGAAGCGAGAGATCGCGGTTCAAGTCCTGGTCGCGTCGTATACGCTGCTGTGATCAAAGGTCCGATATCAATCTTTGGACTGTAGGGAAGGCAACGAGAAACCACCCTATTAATTATAATCCCTAGTAAGGTCAGCTTGGCTTCAGCTAAGTTGATCGTCTACGCACTGTAAAGGGTATGGCACTCGAAGAAGAAGAGCACAAGAGGTACTGCTCTGCAGCATTCTTCGATATTTCGCAGGTGCTTTACAAAGTATGGCACGCGGGCTTGATCTACAAAATTAAGACCACCTTACCCCATCCTTATTGCCAAGTACTGAAATCTTATCTGACAGACAGACACTTTCTTGTGAAGTACGGTGATAGCTACTCAACTTTGTTTCCGATAAAATTAGGTGTACCACAAGGCAGTGTGCTTGGCTCAATCTTGTATCTCCTGTATACCACCGATCTAGCAACAAACTCCAGAACTGAAACCGCCAGGTATCTTGACGATACTGCGATAATATCATCATATCAAGATCCAGATACCTTCAGGAGCTCCTCAATAAAGTAGAAAGATGAATATAAAAAATGGCGGATTAAACCCAATGGTACAAAATCCATTCATATCACGTTTACTCTTAGAAGGGGCACATGTCCTGCTGTATCACTAAACAATATCGTTCTTCCGCAAAGTGAAGAGGTCAAATACCTTGGTCTCCATCTGGACAGACGAGACGTCTTACATGGGCTAAACATATCTGGAAAAAGGGACTGCAATCCCATCTTAAACTGGAAAATAAACTATTAATATACTACAAAGCCATCATCAAGCCAGTTTAGACATATGTCTCCAATGATGTCATACATCGCGACCTGTGCGTGGCCACAGTCAAAAAGAAATTGCTGTATCGACCAAGAAATGCCAACTCAGACTCAGTGTTTATCCAAATACTCTGGCTTCAAATCTCCTCATTGCTACCAACATAAAAAAATTAACCCTTAGACCTGCCCCAGCAAAATTAGTGTTATTATAGTGCTATATTCTTTCTTGTAGCCATGTTCAAAATAAAAACAAGTGAATGTTTTTAATTATTAAAATGAGGCTTACTACTGAGTCAGCTTCATATTCTTTTATTCAACGCTAATACTTATTGTTTATTGTATTGTTTATATATGGTCACATCCAATTTTTTTTATCAAAATGGATTATAATGGGTTATAAAAACAATTTTCTATGGTAATTCCCTATGTTTGGGTGCAAGGTCGGCCACCCGATATAGTATTTTATGAGATAGTATTTTTAATCGATTATCCGAATATGTGGTCCTTTAGGTTAATTCGTATTAACACTCATTCAGTGAAAAAAGTTAAAAGGGCATAAGTCTAAAATGACCACTTTTCAGTAACGTAAAAGAATAGTTTTAGTTAACTAACTACTAGGCCAAGATCGTCTCTTTTTTACTTATTACTAATTGTTATTACTCAATATCTAACGAAGTTTTATGAGTTAAGTCGGATTATCTCTAACGCCGTCATTGGTCGTTCAATGATGCCCTATGAATCCTAAGTGCGCAAAAGTACTTTGGACATAAACCAATAAAAATATCGAAATAGACATAAGTCGAGTTATGCACTTTTCTCTGTTTTTTCACTGAAATACGGCTCGCGATACAATAATATCAACTACAGGTTTTGACAAATGTAATTTAGTTAACCTATTCGTGCGCGTCCGCAATTCAATAAGTAAATTGCAGCACTCCGTATATGATACTGTGCTACAATTTTGCATCTTGGGGATTTCGACGTGGGCGTTTCAACGGCTCGTGTCAAAACGGCCGCGTTGATATGTCCCATTCCGTACCATTTCTTAGGATGCTCAAGAAAATTTATACCAAGAGGTTATTGTAAAACCTATATTCCTAACTGGTCGGTAGATTGTGAAATGATCTGGAAAGAATATCAAGTTTTTGGTTTACCCGAACTTGGGGCACAACTTTTAAGAGCTTTTAATAATGCACGTATGACCGCTAGACAAAATTGGTAGAAAAAATGTATTTCTCACTCATTCAGAATCTACTTCGAAAGTTGGGTGTCGGCTACATCCTTACAAAAAAAATTGTCTTCTATCTTAAATTAATTTCAGCACATCTGTTTAAGATGTCCCAGGTTCCAGTTTCTAATGATGTAATTTCAAACTTAAAAAATTAACTGAAGAATAAAAAGAAGAAGCGTAAAACTTCAATTTATGCTTTCGATGTTACACTTCTAAAAAATGAAAGAGCATGCGGCGTAGGTGGTCTATTTCTAAAATTTTTAAAACTTACTCTTAAGCAATGGAAACGATTGGCTTTTGAAATAATACACCAATTGCTTTCATTCTGGTAATATTATTGCTGATTGAAGAAAAGTGGAAATTACGGCAGTTTTGAAACCTGGTAGACAAACCTTTTGAAGAACTATAAAGCATTGCCTGTACTAACATCAGATTTAAAGAAGCTATTTAATTATAGAAATTGTTGATTGCGTGCAAACCCATCGAATACGAAATCTGTACTTTTTAATTTGTCAAACAAGTTTTATGGTAGATCTGTAGCTGTTGAATTTGATAGAACTACTGTTCCGTACAATTTTACTTCAAAATATTTAGGTATAACACTTGACAAGTCTTACAAACAACATCTAATGTATTTACATATGTACTTAAGTATGCAACTAAAACTAGAAATAATATTATTCAGAAATTAAATGGTACATCATGGGCGCACTTGCTTTAACACTAAGCTTTGGCATTACTGTATTCTGAATCAGATTTGTTTCTTCAGTCTGGAACAAAGCTCCCATATTCGTCTCGTTGATTCCTTATGCAATATTAAATTGCATAAAGTGGCTGATTTCTCGAGTAATAAAATCTACACCTTGACTACCAGTTCTTGCTAACATAAGTCCTAAAATCAAAAAAAAAAAAAAAGAGGATTGCATGCAACAACAGATTAGCCATACATTTCGATGTCTATAAATAGAGGGCCAAATCGGCTGATTTCGAGAAATGGTTCCTAGAATAAATTGATAATATCAAAAATTCTGTTGGTGATATTGTTAAATATTCAATTATTGAACACTGTGGTCTCAGTTAGAACGATACACGAATAAAAATTTGATATTCGGTTTCGACCATTTTCGCAATCATTGGGTAAAAATTAATCGCGTTAGAGCTGCAGTATAAGTTTAAACGTAATAATTAAATAATTATATTGAACAGCAGTATAGCGTAAAGTATACGCTATGTCATCAAAGGTCCGATATCAATCTTTGGACTGTGGGGAAGGCAACGGGAAACCACCCTATTAATTATATTCCCTAAAAGTCAGTTTGACTTCATCTAAGTTGATCGTCTACGTACTGTAAAGTGTATAGCACTCGAAGAAGATGAAGAATTATATTTTAATGTGAATAATAAATATGTAAAGTGTGAAACGTGCCTTAAGTAGAATACATTGAAATGTAGTCAAAGTATTTGCTGATGGGATAGGCACATACTCATAAAACGGATGTTTAGAAGTAATCAACCCTAAAAACGCTAATCACGTTATTTTTTGTTGACATCGGAGACAAACCACATCTTTGTCGAATTGATTTATAACACTTTACTCGCGCATGCAAAAGTTATTTGTTTAATTAGGCAATAAAATAGTTGAATTGAACATAATCTTTTCTCCGATTGTTTAAAATCAAGCCCAAATACTGCTTATAATAAATTATATTTTATGTTATTGGCCTGATCTAGTTATTGTGCACTATTTGTTGCCATATTATGTTTCTTACTTATTTAAACAACTTTTTGATTGTGTTTTTTATTGTTTGAAATTTGCGATTGATTTTGTAATTATATTTCGCAAATTTTCTGTATATAATTATATTATTTATTTCGTATTATAAATACATGAATGTAAAATTTGTTGTTTCTATATTAATTATTTTTATAATTATTTTTATAATTACTAATACTATATGCGACACTTTACTGCTTACCTATCGTTCGTACAACCCAACTTTTAATGTCAATCGTAAAGCAAAACTTTTTTATTTAAATTTGGTACATGTATAGATACTACAAAAACAGTAATTTCTGAGCGGTAAGTAATTTCTGAAAAGTAAGTGCCGATTTCATAATAAAATTTAATCTGACATAAAAATTTAATGATAGAATTTGAATCAAAAGAATTAATAAAATGCGTCAATCATCCATTAACTTTTAATGTCATATTAAATTTTATTATGAAATTTACTTACCATCGTGTTAGTCGTAGCAGCCGATAAAATCAACTTACCGTCTTGGAAATAATATTGGTAAGTAAACGATAGTGCTAAAACTATGTTTTATCATTTATATTTATCTTTCATTTTAAAATAATACATTATTATAATCGACTTTTGTACTTGTTGAAACTTTTTCAATTAAATGATTTCCTGTATATAATTATGTTTACAAAGTAATTCACAAGTTTCTTGCACAGCGTTGAATTTTAACAATAGATTTTATCGACTGTTCATAGTTCATTGTAACTTCTAAATTAGTTTTAGATATGCAAAGTCATTGCTTATTGAATTGTAAATAACATTTATATGGGTAGTTCTGTACATACAATATAGATTACATTTTATTTAATAAGATAGAAACAATAGATGTCAGGGTAGCGCAGGAATGTTTGACCGTTCTGGATTATGGTGAAATGGTCGAAAGTTAGTGACGTAACTATCAGTGCTCCGCAGTGCTGTGCGCATGCGGGGGCTAAAAGAGGATCAAGCTCCCCCCCCCCATATGCATAGTGCCGCCGTAGAGCACTAAACAAAACGGTGACGGCTCGAATTCCCTGATCGCGATTTTTACCATTTTTGAAATGGTTTATGAAAGATGAAGGTCCAAATAGAATATAAAAAAAATAAAATTTGCGGCATATTCACACATTTAAAAAAAAACGGTTTTAAAGTTTGCATGTAATGCGGTACTCTCATTGGCTCTTGCAAACCGTAACTCCGCCCACCGACATTTATTCTCATATAAGCGCATGAATTGTGATTTTAAACCATTTTATTTGTTACGATCATCATGAACGTTGCTAATTTTGAAGATATTGTCAGAATTTTCAACCGCGACGACACGGAAGTAGTTGAATAGGGCTTGCACTACTTGCCTTTGAACATGCGATGCAAAGGTCGGAATTGCAGGCATTACTGTAATGTGGTACGGGAAAGAAACTATTTTTTAAAGCACTTCTTTAAATGTCCAGGTTGCAGGAAGAAATACCGATTAACCGAGAATACCTTCTTTGACAACAATATTCTCCTTCAAATCGGTGGTCCGGGCCAGGTTGTACAGATTGATGAGTCAGTCATAACAATACGGAAAGCTGGTGTTAATCGGATACCACCCCGTCAACAGCAGTAGATTCTAAGAATGTACAGCACATTGGAACGTAGGGGTATCGTACTGCACATTGGTAGCAGGAATTCTGCTACGTTAAGGCGATTCATCTTAAAGTACATCACACCTGGCACCGAGATTTGTACCGATTGTTGGGAGGGTTCGGGTTTAAATCATCTTGATGGTGTCTCGCCCTATATCCATAAAACCGTAAATCACAGCTCGAATTTTGTGAACCCCGCTAGCGGGGCTGGCACAAATAGGGTTGAAGGTCGAGATTGAAGATGTATTGCCGACGGTTAGGAATATTAGCTTCTACCATGTTACCCGAACATTTGCAGAAATACAGTACCGTCAAAAGTTTGGAAACACAGCAATATTTTTTATAATATAAAGAATTTTACTACAATGCACTACTGAAATTTAAAATAAATGTCACACAATTTTAGTTTAGGGTTATAAATATAAAAATTTAAAAAAACTGCCTGCCCATGTGTTCAAATTTGAATAGAAAGAAATAAACAGATGTTGGGATTTATACCTAAGTAGCACGTGCCGGGCGGCATCGGCGATTTTAAACTAATTTGAGCCCTTAAAACTATTTTTCAACTTTTTTGAAATTTTATGGCTCAAACAATCAAAACATTAAATTTATTTATTTTACAGCCGTTTCGTAAATTGCATATATAAAATAAGCTGAATTCAAAATTTAAATCATTCTTAAATTTATTCCAAGTTACTACTGAGTAAAATTTTGTGTCATAATGACTAAAAAACATCAAATTAGTTTAGAAAATGTAATATAGTTATTAGGCTTTATAACAAAAAAACAATTTTGCGTTATATTGCAAAAATATTAAATTTATCTTTTAAAGAAGTACGCTACTCTGTTGCGAGGTTTACAGCTACTGGCAGTTTAAGTGATAAAAAACCCAGTGGTAGACTAAGAGTGACTTCAAATCAAAAATATTTCTTAATCGCTACAACTAGCAAGCGGAAAAAAATATAAACATCCCCTGAAATAAGCGCAAAGGGTACATAAACAAGGGAAAATCCAGCGTCAAGATGTACGATTAAAAGAATATTGGTAGCTCCCGGACTTTTAAGACGTGTAGCAATTCGAAAACCAAACTAGAGTTGAAAATTAGAAAAAGCGTCTCCAATGAGCAAAATTATATAAGGATTGGACGTTGGGTCAATGGAAAAAGGTCCTTTGTGTCGATTAATCTAAATTGAACATTTTTGGGAAAAAAAGAAAGGTTTTAATTCATAGGGAGAAGTCTGAAAAATAATATCTAAATATATTGCTCCAACTGTAAAACATGAGGGGGGGTCAGTGCTTATTTGGGAAGTTTTTGTGCTTCTGGAGTAGGAGACTTAGTAGAAATTCACGGAATCTTTCGTAAAGAAGATAATTTGAAAATTTTACAACAGCACATATTATCACTAGGGTTGCGACTAATTGGCTCTCCTTGCACAATAAAGCAGGATAACGATCCAAAACATTCATCTTGATTATGTATAGGCTATTTAGAAGATCAGGAGCAAGGATCTATCCCGAAAAACATGGTTTGGCGGTCACAGTTGCCTGATCTGAACCTTTTCGAGTTGCTGTGGGATAAACTCGATAGACAAATTAGAAAACACCCGTGACATCAAAGCAGCATCTTTTAAAATAATCTACAGGAGTCCTGAAATGCCCTAACCGCAGTTAAATTATAAAAAATTGTTTCAAGAATACCCGGAATTGTGCAGTAAGTTATTAAAAGTAATGAAGGTTTACTTCGATGAACAGAAAGTGTAATTAATTAATGTAAATTTTCAATTTTTTATTTTTTTACCTTTAAATGTAAGTTATTAATGTATTTATTTAAAACTTTTTATATAAATAAAATCAAATATGTAAAAATATCAAAAATATTAAAGTTATTGTATATGCATCTTATGTTTCCAAACTTTTGACCGGTACTGTATGTGGGTGCCCATTTTTGGACGTATACATATAGAACGCTTTGAAAACATGATCATGTAAATCACGGAGTGGTATCGAGTGTAATTGTTTACAGAACTGCTGGGAGAATAAAAAATTGACAAATAATTTTGAATGGGGTTTTTTATTTTTAGCGTGAATCCGACTCTTGAGGTAGTTGCGTTCTCAAAACCCTCTTTCCGCACCCTGCGCAACGCTCTGCGTCGCTCCGGGCGCTACAAGCGACGGATCTTAAGAAGCGACTGGTATCTCCCCACCACTAGTCACTGTCAACACAGGCGCAGCACACGTACCGCCAACAGAATGTTTGCCATATTTAGTGTTTTATTACGCATTAATACACGTACATATGCACATGTATTTCTTATGAGAAAATTGTAATTTTCAAAATTAAATTGTGGCCTTATTACAACTCTGCCAAGATTGATCCTCACCTTAAAGAGCTTGTATTTTTCTGTTCTATCGTTTGGTAAAGCCATTTCTATAAGAAAAAGTGTATTTACGAACCCCTAAATTCGAACTCTCACCAATAAAACATTTCATAATAGTTCGATAAATAATAAATTATAAAGTTTGTCATTCTCATTTATTTGCTTATCATAAATTTTTTAATTATTAAATCCTATCGCAAAACTTACCTAACTACAAAAAAAAGATTAACATATCGACTCAGAATGGCCAAAATCCGAAAAAAATATTTTTGATTGATTTATAACCTACCTACCAAATGTTATCTTAACTTAACATTTCCGTCTTTCTGTTTCTAGTCGTCAAATTTTGCGGTACATTTAAATAATGATAATATGAACAAATACAAAGTATGGTTTATATTAATTTTTCACTGATATAAATAGTTATGCAATCGGTTTTAAACGTCTTGCGACATTGTCCGATACCCTATAAAGAAACGAGCTTCCTTATGTAAAGATACAATCGTAATCGTTTACCCGTCCCCTCAAGAGGGCACTTTAGCAATTAATAACTCAAAGATGTTGCCAGCACCTTGTGAGAGAACCACTGTCTTGACGTGCCTTTCGAAACACGGAGACGGCATTGCAAAGTGAGCTCTACCCGGAAACTTTTTACGGATACGGATTTACTGATATAAATAATTGCTAAAATAATATACTACATATTATATTATTAACCTCTGAAATTAATATTAGATTAAAATTTTAAAAATTAATAGGTTAAATAAACAATAAAACGAAATTAGTCCTGAGCTTTCAGCAATGGTTACTGCTGTCATCATAGTTATTAAACGTATGAAACCTATTCATTTTAAAAATTTTAATCCGATATGAATAATTGCTTATTTTGCTTTATAATATAGACTACCCTCTATTTCGTTAATTATATCGCTTTATATTCACAATAAATTTTCATTTAATATTTTTATTTTAATTAAAAAAAATACATTGCTATACATAAGTAAATGGCTTAAAATTTAGTTTTTTAATGCATTTTACTAGAATCAGTAGATGTCAATAGGCAAAGTCTTCGTAAATACAAAATTTCCTATATAGAACATCCCTGGGCGCGATCCAATTCGAAATTATAAAAGTATGAATATAATTTCTCTAATCCGAACAGATAAAATTTTATTATCAATTATTTGCTTTATTATTTGATGTTATACTTACTAATACATCATCATCATCATCATCAACTGCACGCGTGAGACCGCGGTCCGTTACGTCACTCATAATTGACGTAATTATTAATAATTACTAATACAATACAGTTAATTTATTTATTTTTTTAACCCCCAACCTGAAAAAGAGGTGTTATAAATTTGACGACTAAGTTTGTGTGTCAGTTTGTCTGTGGCTTCATAACTCTCCAAAGAAAAGTCGAATTTTGATGCAGGTTTTTTTAAAATCATAGAGTAGCTGCAAAAAGGTTCTTAGCTGTATATCGTCTTACCAACCATTTTGTTTGTCTAAAGGTATTAGAAACGGAAGTGATGAAATTTGTTCCTATTTTAAAATTTTCATAACCAAATAAGAAAACATAACTGAAATCGGACTTCCCATAGCAGTGCCAAAAATAAGTTGATTCAGCTTTTCATCGTATTGAAAGTACGTTGTTGCCAACCACAGTATAGTAATAATTGCATAAAGAGAACTTCATCAATAAAAAGTAACCTGATTTAAGCTTATATTAAAAATGTTTTATACATCACTAAAAGTTCATCACTAAATAGTACAAGGTTATACGATAAGTAAAAAACAATTTTTATGAACTATTATTATACAAACAATGAGTTCTGTTCCAACGCATTCCATTTTTCTAAACATTGACCCACATATTCACGTCTATAGATCCTCATGTTCCTTTAATACGTTGTTCGGATAAATTAAACTCAGACCACACTTCCGAAACTATAATGTCTAATAAACCATATGCCAACTAAAACAAATGAATTTATTTCAATATTTTTTCAAGTATAACAGAAGTAAAACATAAACAGAGAGGTTAAGCTGGTTTTTCAAACGTTTTCCAATTATTCTGCTCATGTTTACAATAATAATAATCTTTATTAAATTATAGTACGTACATTACAATAAAAAAAAAATTATAATATAAATAATAACTTAAAAAGTGGAGATCAGCATTCATCTCAACTTATTGAAAAACAAAATTCTCAAATTTCGTACAACACACAAGCACTAATGGAATATGACATGTCAGCACAATAACCATTGCGAGCAAATTAGATTGTAAGAAATTATTTACATACCTGCTTATTACATAAAGCTTCTTGCAATATAATGAAGAGATTTGGATATTCTTTAAGAAATTCTGCACCAAAAACTTTTCCTGTGAAAAGCGAAACCATTTCCTTAATCTTCGTATGTGATTGAGCTTCTTTTCTGTCGCGATCTTCCTTTGAAGGACTAACATGCGTTTGAAATATTATTCCTTAAATAAAAAAACTAAAATCAGATTACAATATTGATTTTCAATAGGTAACACTAACACAAATTTAAAAAAATTACAACAGAACTATTCAGTGAGATGAAAAATTCTATCGTTCTGTCGTACCGTCTAACAACCTGCTCAAGTGGAAAAAAGATTCCCCCAGCACCGAATTCCTTTACCAATGCAGACTGAATTTCTATTCAATTTCCCAATTCAGCCAGTGTCCAAACTTTTATTAATTTATTTAGTAATAAGACGTAGTGAATTTTGTAATATGCTCAGAACACACTATGAATAAACTTATTTTCATATTTGATTAAAATTTTTTTGACATGCCATTGCTTTAATATTTACCGAAACGCTACAAAAGTTTTAGCAATACTTTTCTAAAAGATACCCCTAGGGTTGTAAGTCAGTTTTAAAAATTTTATAACTTTCTAAATGCCCCTATTTATTTCTTAGTAATTTGTCGAATGGTGGTTCTATTTTTGAGACATAAATAAACAAATCATTTTCTAAATGGAGTTTATTTCTCTTCTTAGTTTTTATGTGAGACGGTCATTGGCATGGTTGTTAGCGCGATGAACTACTAAGGTAGGACTCCCCGGTTCGCATCCGGGTAGAGTTCACTTTGTAATGCAGTCTCCGTGCTTCGGAAGGCACGTAAAGACGGTGGTCCTCTCACAAGATGCTTGAGGGACGGGTAAACGACCATGGTTGTATCCTTACATAAGGAAGCCCGAAATATATAGATAGTTTTTATGTTCGCCATTAAAGAAAACGTTAGGTCACATAGGTAGGAAATGGTGAATGGCACTAATAATTTCAAAACTTCTCTTGCCAGCTCTGGATATTCTTCTTTTCTCTTCGTCCAGAAGACGTCAATGTTTTTCGAATTAAATTCCTTTTTTAGCATGCCGTCAGCAGCGAAATTTACAAAATTTTCTTTCATCTTTGTGGTCAAATCAGCCAATTATACTGACATATTCAAAAAGGATTTAGTATCCATCTACATTCACTGTCAGCTTTAGAGTTCAATTCTGGAAAGTAACTTAATACTTTCTCTTCCAAATTATGCAATCTCTTTTAATGCAATAACATGTAAGCAATGTGAGAACTTACTACCAACGATGGATCCATTGCAATTTATTCGACAATCTTCTGAACGCAAGGAAAAGAATCAAACATTATGTTTTGTAAAGACGTTGACCACAAACAAAATATTTCGAAGAGAATTCATTGATTTCGTTTAGATGCGTTTGTTCAAAATATTTAGGTGGTTAAAAATATCAGCGAGAAATGCTTTAATAGCCAAACAGGATCACAAAATTAATCTGCATGTTCAGATTTAGCATCTTGTAAGAACACTAACAATTCAGCTTTTAGTTCCAGAAGAACTAAGCCGCTGAAGAAAACAGTGTGTGTCCATGAAACATTTGGAATTATCGATTTAAATTTCGCAACGAGTCCGCTTTTATTACCAGCCTAGCTACTAATAAGTGACAACGAGGGAAGGGGGGGTCGCCAGATTTTTTGTTTGTAAAGAGGTCACGTATTCAAAAAGGTTGAAAAGCACTGACCTAGACCATGCATTTCAAATTTTGTACCGAATTCTATTCTGCATAATATAGGTATATATTTGGCACAATGTATTTGATTGGAACTTTAAACTAACCAATTAAGGAGTCCAGTGTGCAAAATATATCTTCAGAATGCTTAAACTTTTACGGTAGGTCTACTTACCTTCAAGTAAGTTTACCAAATCAGCAATGTTATCTTGAGAAAGAAGTAAGCTAATTTTCCGATCAATATAATATTTTGTTATAGATTCAACTGCCTTAGGAAATAAACTGGAAATCGCCGAATACATTTTAAAAATGAATGGGCGTACTTTCAAAGTATGTTTCACTGAAAATTAAATTTACAATTAATACATTTATTAATTTAATACATAACATTTAATAGTTATTTTAGCTGCTAGGGATGTATGGACCTTATTAATATTCAAGGAATATTACCTTCCGAGAACGTTAATAGTCCTTACATGCCGTGTACCTTATTATACATATTTTTCCCGCTACCGCAATGCGCCAGTGTAAAATAATACATTAATTATTTTAAAAACAATATGGATGATTTGACATCGATTATTATCAGAACTCATCATCATTTCCACCATGGATTCGGTTCAGAAGAAGTTGTTATCAGAACTTTAATTCGAATTTTGGTTTCATTATTTTTACTTTAATTTGTCTGTTGCTTAGTAATAAAAAAACAATTACAAAGAATATTAATTATATTATCATTATTTATTATTTTCCTAAAAACGTTAAGACTATTAAGTTCCGTCGTCCACGATAATCAAATAAACAAATGTTATGACCAACTTACGCCTTTTCTAATTAAAGAACTACAGACGTACGGCATACTTAGATCAGCGATAGCGAGAAAACAAATATTAATATAAAACTTATTAATAGGTTCAAAACCAACGTTAAAGTACGGAACTGCTAGGTACCCAGTACGCGGTTCACATCTGGGCGAAGCAAGAACTTTATGTAAATTCTAGTAACAAAGTAAGAACTCGAGGTGTAACGGATTAGTAAACCTTCTCAAACAAGGCGTATACTTTCGGATTCGAATCCCGTTAAACAAAAACTCATTAGTAATTTCAGACCCATCGGACGAGTCACGTAATTATTAGAAATCTGTCGGACTTATTAAATATTTTTTAATTCATTAAGAAAAATCCAGAGACGTTCATTGGCATGGTTGTTAGCGCGATGATCTGCTAAGGTAGGACTCCCGGTTCGCATCCGGGTGGAGTTCACTTTGTAATGCCGTCTCCGTGTTTCGGAAGGCACGTAAAGACGGTGGTCCTCTCACAAGATGCTTGCAACATCTTTGAGGTATTAATTGCTAGAGTACCCTCTTGAGGGACGGGTAAACAACCTTGGTTGTATCCTTACATAAGGAAGCCCGAAATATATAAAAATCCTTCAAGTTCCTACAAGACTAAATAATTTATTTGAAAAAGTCATAATAAAATTCTCCAGTGTTTAGTAAGAAGGGCTTAAGTCGAAAATTGAAAAATTTTGTTAGCTGCTAAATTTACGTCTACTGTGCTTATTCTTTCGATGAGTACTTACCTACCAAAGACTCGAGTGTATTTTTTTCTTTATTTTGTTATGAAAAGTAAAATAAATTGTAAATATTAGATTAAATAAACAATAAAACAAAATTATTCTGCTTCTATAATTATACTGCTGTCATCAGACGTTTAAGTTGTAAATAGTTTATTAACTTGTGAAATTATATGTTGAATAAAATATTTTTTTTACAAGCTTAGTAAAATTTGAAAATTTTCCAACTTACAATTTAGTCTAAGACCCCGTTGTACAAAGTTGTTTCGCCTTATCAAGGTCTCATCTAATTTTACTAGAATTTTCCAATATAGTTTTTGATTCCAATTTTAATGGAGTTTAATCCATTTTAGTTCATTAGAGATAGTTTAACTGATGAGTCCTTGATAAGGCGAAACAACCTTGTACAACGGGGTCTTAGACTAAAATGTAATTTGAAAAATTTTAAATTTCACTAAGCTTGTAAAAATTTTAAAAGTTTTATTCGAAAAGTAAAATATACACCGAAGTCCTTAGTACTAATTGAACAGCACATAAACATAAAACAGTGGGTGAACTCTTCTATTTGATCTAACTCACATTTGCACATCCAGCTGTAGTAAGTAACCTATAGGACTAAATTATTGAGCTCAGTGTAAATCCAGACTGTGATTTGGAAACACTGCCTTTTCGGAAGGTAATATAATCCTCAGCCTCCGCCTCGGATTATATTAACCTTCCTTGAATGTTAATAAGGTCCTTACATCCCTAGTAGCTTAAATAACTATTAGTTTTTACACTTACATAAATAAAATATGATTTGTGACACGCCATTGAAATTTACAGATGTAACATCATATCCTTGATTTTTGTTCAGAATGTTACAATTATCGCCGTAAATTACATTTTGATAAGTTACAGGTAATGTGGTAATCGTATCCTTGGAAAAATATTGATTTTCATCGCCTATTTCTGCCCATTCAAATTTACTAAAAATTAATGTTTAAAATTCTCTCGTAATATGCATAATGGATGTCTGTCCATATACTATTGCCACGAATGAAGTCGTCGCGTCATAAATAATACGCGTATGAATTAAGACGTGAAAACCTAGTCAAATTTGTGTCTTTTTCATATTTGTTTTCGCCACTACAAAATTTTCTATTTACATCAAATCTGGCAAAGTTACGTTATTGTTTTGCATTGGCAAATACTATGTCATCTATCATCTAAAGTATTTGGTATTAGCTATTTATATTAGCTACTTTGAGGTTAGGACAGACATTTTTTAAAAATTAGTAGCTAGCTAATGCAAAATTTTGCATCTTTGTCTTTCTTACGTTAAACGATAAAAACGATAGAGTACTGTGTTCTTATTAGTAAGTTCATACGCTAGTGACGTCTCCGACTTCTTTGGTAGCAATAATAATATGTATATTAAACTACCTACTTTTGTTTTGCTTTTACTGTAGAATACAAAAAGGTATTTAAAAAGGAATCCAAATGCTGACCTTTCTCTTTTCTAAACTTGAATGCCACAGAGTGATAAATATTTCCCAAATCTTCTACTACTGGTACTGCTGTATTAACCAAAAATGTGAAATCTTGATTAGTCGTTAAAAATGTATACAATAAATCGCTTCCTCGAAGACTGGGTTTCTGTAGTAGCGATTTTATAAAGCTTTCGTATTGCACTTTTTTACTCTCGCTAGTAACATCAATCCTAATTTTAAAAAAAAATGTTTCAAATTTCTAGAAATTGATAATACCTATATAATATTATGATTTAGTATATCTATTATGTAATTGTTTATTACCTTGTGAAAATATATTTTTAAGTATGAATTTAATAATAATTATGAGTTTAGTGAATTACTAAATTACAAATTCAATTAAAAATTCACTAAATTTGAAAAAGTCGATTATATGTCGACTAAATTGGTTACCCACTTCCCCCAAACCCTCTCGTCACACCGGCCACCAGGTGCCCATGTTAAGAATAATTTTTCTGCATTAAAAAAATTACAATTATTATAATAACAACGAAATTAATTGAATTTGCAGAGAAAATGGTGTTATGGTGGTGATACAAAAGTATTATTAACAGCACTACCTGCTGAAGTTTCGACTCAGATCTGCCACAGCACGGTCGTAGGTTTATCAGTTAATATTGGTAATTACACCACAGTGAATTTTGAAAACAAATCTTAAAAAACACTACGAAATACGTTTTCTTGAAAAATTGAAGAAAAAATTTGTTTTTTCTAAAAATAAAAATGACATTTTCTTCCTTTTTACAAAATCCGATTCTAGTAATTTAAGGGTTCCCTATCCCCCGCACAAAAACAGGTTTAATTGTACAGGATAATTTATTGCAACAGGTTCAAAATAAAATGTTGTTACAAAGTGTTACATGTAAAACCCGCAAAAAGTTTTCAAGATTAAGTTTGGCTGTAAATAACTTCTTAATATCAAAAAGTATGTGCTAACCATTTTATTTATAATTTTGGTAAGAACAAAAAGACCTTATACAAAATTCTCCTATTCATTCCATTTTTGAACAAAAATAGAACAAAAAACACAAATTCAATTTCATCTTACTTTTATTCAATGAGAATAAAATGTTTCAAGTTTTAAAAAGTTTCATTTATAAGGATAACTAATACCCGATTTCATCACCTAGAGATATCTCTTAGATAATAATCTATCTATAAGATAAATTAACTAAGTAGCCAATCATACTTCTGATTGTTTTGTTTTGCTGCTGTTTGATTGATTACTACGTTATATTATCTAAAAGATATTTCTAGGTGATGAAATCGGGTATAAGTGATATTGATCAATAATTACCGTGGTAAAACACATGGTTACCCTGATAACAATTCTTATAAACTTGTTTTGTTAATAAAGATAAAATCTAACAAACTTTTTTTGTCTCTTTTAGTATTGGTTTAAAACAATGAGGGAAGCAGGAGTTTGCATATTATTATATGAATGTGATTTTATATCGTTCAAGTTAATAACACTTAAGCACTAAAGCGCTAAAAGCCAATGTAACTTCTGTAAATTTTTAAATAATTTAGAAATAAATTTACCTGAGCATTATATATTTGTTCTATTTTATATTCCTAAATTTGCATGTTAAATTGCGTACAGAAGCATGCATGTAAATGTGACGTTCTAAATTGATAAAAAAAATATATAACTTCGGTAAATTTATTTGCTAAAATTTCTACAAATTTACACAAACGTCACATGGCTTAAAGTGATACCACAATGTCTAACGTTGTGTGGGGTTTCATGATCACTTAATAGTAGTTCATTATAAAAATTCAATATTACCGTTTAGGAGGTAACAAAGAATCGCCCATTTCAGTTTCACCATGAAATTCAATGAGTTTATTCATCAATGTATAAAAATCCTGATCTTTCCTTAAAATATTCCAATGCTGAACTTCGTTATCCAGAATCCCTGCATTTCTTTCGACATTAACACTAACAACGTTCGTAGATTTGGCACTGGAAAACTAGAAATTTACAAGTTAACACTACTTTGATTTCATTTTTAATTTGATATTATATTACATATATCAAGTCAGTACGAACAAGTCCACTGAACACATAAAGAGCTATTTATGTAATAAGTTGTAAAATAATCTAAAACGCCAAGAAGTTGGTTGATTTACTTTGGAGTTTGAGAACAATTATTCGAGCGATATCCGGTATAAGTATTTCACAGAGCCGCTGATTAACAGATGAGAACCCTTTTCAAGGCCAAAAATTATTTAGAATAGGGTATTTTATTAGGTTACCGTATAGTTTAAGGGTAAATCCGAAATTTTTCGTGGCTTCGTAATTCAAAACTGACCTTCTGCAGCCTCTGCTTCGGTCTCCTCCGCTTTACTAACTAAAAATATCCCCCTAGATCAGTCCTACTTGGCAATGTGTGGATGTTACACCAACAAACAGCAGGAAGCAACTAGACCTCCTCTAACTAGTGAGTATCGACCCACCTACAACGCACGAACTGGTGACAGAATATGTTCAAATATAACGTAATATTATGCAATAATACACTTATTCTCGGGCCCAAATAAAATGAGCCCTGTGTCACAAATTTCTGATTGAAAAACGACAACCTGAATATAATTTAAGCTATCGTTTAGCTTTGTTTAAAAGAGTACAAAAATATTGGCATGTCTTGCTGTCAAAGTTTAATAAAAGTCGTACGTTACAAATATTGGACATTAGTAAATAAAACCATTAAAAAATTAGTATGTCGTTACTTGTACTACATTATAAACTAACAAAATTTTTGAGTTACGTAGTGATTGTAATATTTGTACATTAGTTCAAATTGTAGTAAAGAGAGAGAGTTACATCAAAATAACAAAAAATGATGCATTTTAAAATGCACTCATTTGACTAGCGATTCTGATCTTAATGCATTCCATTTTATACTATGGCGCAGGGCTCAATTTATTTGGGCTCAAGTATACATGTCTTTCTCATGGGAAAATCGTGATTTTCAAAATTGAATTGTGGCCTTATTAAAAATTCTACTAAATTCATCCTAACCTTAAATGTCTTATATTTCTCTGCTCTTTCGTTTAGTGAAGCAATTTTTATAGGAAAAAGTGTATTTTTTATCAGGGTTAGTCGACTCTTGCCTAATATTGAATTAAATTTTGAGTTATATGATCAATTAGTTGGCGCCACAGCTTTATAAAGTCTGACAACACTAGTTACAATGCTTTAAATTTTACACCCTTAATAAACGTCCAGTATTTGGAACTTTCAACGACTTTTGGTTTCTTCAATTAATACTCAGTCAAATAAAAATGCCCTGTTTGCCCCGCAAAATGTTCAATGAAAGTATAAATTTTGTCATATATAACGTACATAGTATCACTACATAGTATAAAACAAAGTCGCCTTTTCTGTCCCTATATCCCTATGTGCGCTTAAATCTTTAAAACTACGCAACGGATTTTGATGCGGTTTTTCCAATAGATAGAGTGATTCAAGAGGAAGGTTTATATGTATAATACATGCATCATATACTAAGGCAACATTGCTAATTTTAGAGGTTTCTAACGTGATGTCGTAATTTTTGGGCTTATTTAGCAATTTAGCAAAACGCTGCCTAAACCCTACGAGTTAGATCAAATTAATGTACTACAGTATTGTACACCATAAAAGGTCTACAAAAAGTCCGCGATGGTATATGTTTATCTTTTAGGGATAACCCACATTAACCATTTTTATTGTTTACTTTTACGTGAAAAATGGCTTATTTACGAAGCTATTTTAAGCAATACGGCATTAATCCTTATCGAATTAAGTACCTTTAATACAGTGTGCAATTAATATAGATCAATATGGTTCCTTACAGCATGTAAATTAAACAAATATTTTCGGAGATATTACAAATTTAAAATTTGCGTTTGCGGCGGGCGGTACCGGTCGGACGGGGCATTGCGGGAGGCATGCCTATAAATAGCGCGTCGGAGGCCGCGGTTCTCCTATAGCACTTTGAATTTAGCAGCAATCGGACGCGTTTATTATCGGAGCTCTCTAGCGAGGAAAATAACAGTACTTGATAAAAACCCGTGTGTAAATGTGTAATGTAATAAAATTGTATGAATTTAGATATTCCAAAGATAGCAGGAAATCTTCATAGTAAGTATAGGGAAAGAGGAATTGTTTTACTCCAAATTTAATGCGTGCAGGCCAAGGGCAGTAATGAATGAATCAAAAATACTGGATCGATTTTAATCATGTTTTCATTGAGTGACATAGGCATATATATTTTATGCCCGTGCAAAGTCGGAGCGGGCCGCTATGTTTTATATACAACGTTCATAGTTTTTCTGTAGTGTATTTAATTTAGTATCAGCATTGACCCGTGCGAAGCCGGGGCGGGTACTAGTATTCTATAACCGTAGTAATGTGACAATTTACCTGTTGATCCTCAATAGTTACTATCCAAGTGCTTAAATCTCGAAATATATTTTCACAATTCGATAAAAGTATGTCTTCTACAAATGCTGCTGATTCATCTGAATATATTTGAAAACCAGGATAATAAATTGAACCATCTACAGGCTGGTTAGCATTCAATACACCTCTAATTCGACCAAAGCTGCTACTTAACTTAGGTACCGCTTGTTGATTTGTTGCATCATAGAATTTGTTGTTTCTAAAGAAAACAATAACTATAAATAATAAGTAGATAAATAAATAGGTAAAAAACATTAAACTTACTTATTGAACGTTGATAATATATCAGTCGAGTTTATTTTGGATCCGCAGATATAATTATAGAACTAAAAAATAAAATAATTTAATCATTATTCCAAGAATGAATTTCGCCGGGTAAACGACGGGATTTTTACAAATGTTGCTTAGAAAATAAACAAAAAAACAATATAAAAGTTAAAAACATTTGCTGAAAAGCCAAGTTTTAAAAAATTCGTTGTCGTTTAATAAAATAATATTATTGCTCATTGCAAAAATCAAAAATTCGGCTACATAAAAATTAAGCCTTGAGAAAATTGAATCCTTGAAATTCTCGCGTTACAACGAAATTTTAAATGGATTTTGATCCCCTCCATATAACGAAATTTTTTTGACTAAAGTCTAATAATTTTTGTCATTGCTATGATTGTCATAACTCGGTGTTCAAGTTATGAACTGGCGAAGGTGTTTAAAACTTAGTAAGGAGCGAGTTGCACTATTTTTTGCGGAAAATATGGATAGTTCGGAGAAGTTGAGCCCCTTATTGATATGCAATCCGCTAAAACTAGGTGTGTTAAACATGTCAAGTCCTTCTCGATGATACAGAAGCAACAAAAAATCGTGACTACCGAACTGTGGAATGAACGGCTTGAAACCTTCAACAATGCTATGCAAAAACAACGTAGAAAAATTATCATATTTGGTGATAACTGCACCGCTCGCAACAACTCTGACCTTTCTAACATACGAATTAAATTCCTTCTCTGCTTTTTACTAAATTTTTTACATATATGCGTTATATTGTTTATTTTACATAATATTTAAAATAATTATCACCGGCATTCGTAGACAAGACTAACTGTAAGTACCAATGATTGAATTATATCTGTTTATTTCAACAATAATATTACCACAAAACAGTATGTTACAAAAAAATATTCTTACATCTGATATTATTTTGAAAGTACATCTGAAGTAACGACTTCAAAAATCAATTACTCAGGTAGCAAAAGTTTCTTTCTAAATATAAGTAAAGTCTTATCTATAAATTCGGGCGTAAATATAATACACGCTTACCTGATTACTGTGAAAAAACAAAGGTAGCCATTCCGTCTCTAAAACATTAAACGCATAATCATAAGCATGATATATGGGCTCGGAAGTTCTTAATTTTGCAACATTATAAACACCTTCTTGCAGTAATTGATGAAATTCGTGTTTAATGTGTGAAGAACATCCAATAAAATCTGTGCTGTCTTGATTAAAATATCCTGCATAAATTTTTTCTGCTTCTGAGTGTAGATTTTGAAGTTGTTTCTTGGACATATCAGGAGTTAGAAGCTTGTTATTGAAATTTTCTTAAAAATAATTTGTGTTATACAATAAAAATTAATTGAAAATTTTTTTGTTCAACTATAAGAATTTGGGTTAACATAAGTAAGCCACGCCCATTAATTTCGGACTAAACAACGGCTTTATTAAACTAAAAATTTAAACCGAAAGTTACATATGTTTTAAGGAGGAAATAGGTTTAGATACCTCAAAATATTGAATTTTTTTATACCATTGTTGTTATATTGTTAGTAAAACTATACAAGAATATGTTCCCAAAGTTTCAAATAAAAATTTCAATTCGTTCTAATGAGCGGTTAAGTGAGCGGGCCTCGTTTAATAAATAATAATTCATTAAACAATAATAAATAAAAATTAAATACAAATTTTTTTTAATTTGAATATACCGTATTTCGCGGTTTTTAATAATTTTGGTATAGACCCGAGACATTTTTGGCGCGCTCATAGCGTTTGAAAAATTATGAAGAGTTGCCTATCTATACTATACTCGGAGAGCTCAAAAAGAAAGAGTTGCAAGCTCGAACCAAAGACCAAACAAAAAGAAGAATCTTTTTTTCAAACCCATTTTTCTCGAAACGACTTTTTTTGAATTTGTGTACACTCTAGCTCAAAAAGTTTGTAACCGATCATGTTATAGAGCAGAGATGGCCAAACTTTTGATCATTATGGGCGACCTGTTTTTTTTTTAATTACAGGCGGCGATCTACCAACATCGCATGTGTTAAGTGATCATAAGAAAAGTAGTAATTTAAACCCAAAAATAAGTTATATGTAAAGATGTGCGTATAAAAGATATGTACATATCAGACAGGCAAGTGACTAGGAATAGTTACTGGTCGACCGGTCAGTCGACCGCAGTCGTCGCTTTGGCCACCACTGTTATAGAGCGATAGAAAGTTTTTTTTATATAATTAAGCTCTATATAAACTTAAATTTGGGATAATGCCATTGTTTAAAGTACGTTTTTATTGCAAAAAAAAGTTATAAAAAAGTGAAAAAAATCATGCCCTGTTGTTGAACACCTCTAAAAAATGCAATTTTAAATTTTTTTGGGAGAAGTTAAGTTCATATAAAAGAAAGACATGTTTTTAAAGTAAACTTGTAACCCTATTGATTTCAAATAAAGACTGTGGCCTCCAGCTTATATTTTCCGAGAAAATATTTCAAAAACATTACAATATTTGTTTCAATATAGTATGTATAAAATATTCTCAAAGTTTCAATAAATTACAATACATTCCTTTTACCAAAAAAATCCATGAAAATCACTAAAAAAACTAGAAACACGTCGGCTTCGGCACGCTCTCCAAATTACTCAAAAAGCGATATTAAAACTTTTAATTCATCATTAAACATACATTCAAGTTGAAATATATGAATGTTGAAATTTCAACAATTTTGATTGTAAGAAAAATAATCCATAGAAAAAAAAATCTATGTGACATAATACAAAGAAGCAAAATTCATTGTATAAATTTAAGCAATTTTTATATAAATATAACCTAGAGTGAGATAGGGCAAGTATTGCCAATAGACAAGGAATTAATTATCAAGGAATCGATTATAATTAACAGTCCCATAGCCAGAAACAGTCCTCCCGAAATGTTAAAAATTCTTTTAAAAGTAAAAATTTAAATTTTGAAAATAAAATAGGTGTAGGTATATTTAAGTTGGAAAACTTTTACAATAACCATCGCAAAGTGTTACCTTTGCAAAGCCTTTTAACAAATGTTATCATTTCATGCTCACTATTCAAATATCAGGGAACTTTATTTATAAATCTTTTACTTTTTACGTGCAGGATTAGATAGGCACAGTGGAAGTTACAAAGAGGAGGAGGGTCCCAGACCGGGTAATTTCATTTGATAGAACTAAAGTTTTCAATTAGTATACACACTATGTTGTTGGTTTGCCGCTAACTGTCATTGTGATTTGTTTGTCGAATGTGTATAGTGTATACTAACTACTGTGTACCAAAATTATGCAAATGGAGTTTGATACAGATAATATTTGTTCTTCTTCGTCAGCCTGCATTCATCCGCTCCTGGCCATAGGCCCTCCCAGTTCCCCAAACCTCTCTCTCAAAGATTGGTTTGGTTCTCCTGAGAGGTTCTGGCAATTACACGCTCGCTTGCCAAAAGTGTTTGCGCGAAAGACGGTCAAAATAAATTTTGGCTTCTTCACGTCCATTTTAAAAGAAATATAAATGGTTTGTTTTAGATGTTCGTATATTATTGTATACCTGATTAAGTACAATGATATGATATGGTGGTGCGACCAAACTCATAAATGTTTATAATTAATTAATAATGATAATCATAAATGTTTGTTCTATCCACAATTTATTATTTTTATTGTTTTCGCAGAACCAACCATACACTGTGGCCATAGTGCCTATGTACTCTTAGTACAGCAAAATGCATCATAGGAACAAGTACGATATTTTTTTCCAAGTGTTCCTATGATACATGAACTAGTGAAAAATTTGACATCTTTGAATCAGTATGACAAATACTTAGAGACACGAAACAGTATGGTATGATCATAATCGGTGATAAAAAATTTTTCTATCATTGCGCAAAATTAGCTTTTAACGCGTAATTCAAGAGGGCATCAAAAAAATTACATGTTGAATTCAATATATTATTCATAACACTGGCTAACTTCTCAAAAAGTTTTAACATTGAACTTATCATACCTGGTTTTATTCTGGCCTAATAGTGTTATTAACTTTTACTATTGACTACTATTTTATAATGGTAAAACAAAGTTTGCTGATTAATGTGTCCAAAATTCTTTTCGAAATGGTAGTAGATAAATTAAAGTAGATACTAAACTAAACAATATACTCACCAATATCTAAACAAAATTGTAAAATATGTACAGGACCACTCGTTTTCAAAAACTGCATGTAAGCATACAATAAATCAGTATTTTTTAAAATTGTTTTCAAATCGCAACCAAATTTAGAATGATTTAATTCTTTTGTGGAAAAATTTTCTAAAAATTCTACATATTCCAATCGCAAATGATCACACAAATTATGTTTTGATTTACGTGAGGTAAGTAAAAGTATTAAAGAATTAATCATGTGAGGATCAGCTAAAACATCCATTAAAGGTAATAAAACCCATCCCGATAGTATTTCACGCATTAAACTTTTGTAGTTTCTAAAAAAAATAAAATAAAAATATGATGTTGTTATTTCAAAATCAAACCTTACGTGCATTTTAAATTATCGATAGGTAATATAAATGGTAATAAGGAAGTAATTAAATATCTTAAATAATCGAGCTCATTTTTTCTGTTGGTGGTGGCAATATGTAAGCGTGATTTCAAATAATCTGGCATTACTTGCTTAATTTCTACATTTTTTAATTTAGCCATTTGCTGCATACAAAGTACATCGTCAATATGTTTTATAACGTGTGGTATTATCTTTGTAGTGATTAATTTAAAAATATCAATTTTTAAAGTTTGATTTACAATTGCTGCACTAGCATATTTTAAAGAACTTTGCATTTCATGTAAAAATAATTTGTCATTGCTCACTTGCACATACCATGATAAAATAAATACTGAAATAATCTTGTTGTAAAACTAAAACAAAAATAAGTAGGTACCATCACAAATGAATAATTGTAATAAATACTTTTTCTAGTGCACTATTTAATTTTTTGGTTATAAATAAGTTTTTCCATGGATTATTTGCAATTACTGCATGACGGTTACAAGTCAAACTCTTACATATTTGACAAGATACCGCAGGCTTCTTAGTGATCGATACGTGGGTGTAATACAAACGAGAAAGTTGTTCGATATATTGAGTTAACGCATGTTGATAAGTCAATAAGCAACAACAAATTCCTAATCCAAATAGGTAACTCAAAATTATACTTAATGTGGTATAACAACTAAAATTAAAATACATTTTAGTACATAACCTAACAATTGCAACTTTCCAACCTAATAATTACACCTAGAATTAAGGAAAGCAAAACAACGCAGAAAAAAATCTGTCCTAATTTTTCAATACAATTTGAAATCATATTAGAATGAAAAATTAATAGTAATAATTATTGTACATCACTATTATTTTTGATGGTTGCGTTCAATCACAGCGTTCAAAATGCACGCAAGATAAGAAAGATTTGATATTGCGCAAGCTCCTCCCACGTCTAGTGACGTCTCAAGGATCCTTTTTATGCAATTTTTAAGACTTTTTTATTGATTGTGGACAATTTATTACTGAAATTTTGCAAAACCTCCCTTCTATATTTTAATTAACTATTGTTTAAATTTTAAATTGCATTATATAAAACCCATTATTCAGTATTTAAATATTTAATTAATGATTTTAGTATGTGAACTAAATATTTTCATTCAAAAATAAATAAGGATCAAACAACAATGAGCCAAGAATCCCATATACCGCAATGTTAAAGAAATGCAAAATAGAAGCTAACTTATTCGGGCACAACTATAGACAAAAACAGAACGCATGTTGTCCTGTAATATCCAACAGTAACCTCAGCCAAGTTCCGAAGGCACTGCTAGTACTGTGAGCATATTATTTGTTTTACATCTGAAGTAGCTTGCTAGGCTAGCTTCAGCTGTGTCTATTGTCCTGTTTTATATTGTTAATGATGGCAATTTATTAACATAGAAAGACTACCGTCTTTACGTGCCTTCCAGTAGGAGCGCATTGCATAGTGAACTCGACCAGGCATTCAAACCAGGCGCCTGCTACGCACTGTACGCAACCAGCCGTGCGACTATCCGACACATAGCTATGTAAATAAATTGCGGGCAAGCATTACCGTTACAAATTTATGTATGCGGTCTGCCTGCTATATCAATCATACCTTCAAAATTCATTACATCGTATATCACACTAATTTTCTGCTGTGGACTTGTATCATTACTATCGAATTAAATAAATAACAGAGGGTATACTAATAAAGGTATTTATTTTTTTTACAAATTATTGAGATTTTTTTTACATCTTTCCACTATATGACTAAATGTTTGCTTGCCGATGTTCATACTAACTGCTTGGATGTTTTTAAATAACATATCAGATGCTAAATGGTCAGGCAAACGAATCAAGAACTGTGCTCCTTGTAAAAAGTCCATATGCATCAATTCCTTTTGATTTAAACGCAAAACACCTGATAAAAATAATCATTGAATCAAAATTAAAAAATGTCATACTTTACCCACCTATTGCAGCTTTAAAAATAAATTCTTCGCCATCACGAAAAAATACATCCCAAACTCTACATACAATGTCCAGAGGCATAGCTTTAGCAAAATTGTATAAATCCAATCCAGTAAATATAAATCAGGAGTTAATCCAGACTTTTCGAAATGTGAATGTAATTTAGGTAAATTGTAACTAAACGATTCATTGTATGCATTATAATAAGCTTGCATTTGAGATTGATTCAATGTAAAAGCAGCAAGGTGTAATGGACGATTTAATAGATTTGCAAAACACATAAATGCATCTACTTCGTCCATATTCAAAATTAAAATTGCTGCTATAAATGACATGCCTTGTACATAACCTACATCGGGTCTATAACATACGTAAGCCGCCAGCAACGAATGTAAAATATCAAAGTATGGTCCACCCTCTTGAAAAATACACAAGTTGGGAAATGTTCTGGATATGTCTAATTGGATTGCATTCATACTGCTTTCTTGATCTACATCTGACTCAAAACAGGACGACGAACTGAGACGACTTTGAGCACGCTGCAGACAAATTTCATATAGCTGTTGTGTGAGATTCAAGTCATTTCCTATTGCTAACTGCCAAACCTTTCCTCTCACACTGGATGGAAGACCTTGCCACCACAGATCTTTTGTTTTACGGGATTTGTACCTGCACACAAGAAAGTATAAATAAAAATTAATCAAAAAACTAAAACAGGTGAGTAATTTCAATTAAATATTTTCAAGTAATTTGATTAGACATTCTAATAGTATTAAATTAAAATTTTCACAATTTAAGTTAAATTAATTTTGGCAAGAGAAATGTGGATCGAACCCAGAAGAACACGCGAAGACCAAGAGTGATGCAACAAACAAATGTTTAAAGCGTAAAGATGATGATGATTTATTTTGAAAATTTTAATTTAATATTAATTTCCAAGATTAATATTATATAGAGTATAATTTAATTCTAATAGTATTAGCATTAAAATATTGTAAATCATGGAGCGTTCTCGAGTGGTGATTTGAGCTCTTGTTATTGGTACATAAATATTGACAACATTTGCTGGATGATAATTATCTAATTGGTCAGCAAGAGGTACTTTAGTTACACTTAATTTTTGATGTATTAATTTCTCATAACGAACTTAACAACTCCACGAATAATAAATCTTAAACATTAATAATTTATGAAACTACTTACATAGAATTCCAATTAGGAAGAACTAATTGAGTAAAATGTTTTGTTGAAGCAGCAAATTGTTCCTCCTGACGAAGTAGAATTTTTTGCTGTTTTTGCTTTTCTGCAGTATTTTGAACTTCCTTCTTTTTTAGCTGCAGCTAATATAGCTTTGTATTCTTCTCTATGACGATGCTCCTCTTCGAAAGTCTTAGCAGGTAAATTTGGTGGTCTGTAAAATTAAATATAAGATTCAGAAAGTTATTTGAACTTTAAGTCACAAAAGTCAATGTGACGTCCTTTAATTGTGCGAGTTTGAAATAGGGGAAGGATCCGACAAAATCAAATTTCATTTAAAGAGAGGGGGGGGGTCAATAAAAATCTAACGTCAACTTTTTAATTCAAAGAATATACATTATCACAACAGATAACATTTTGTACTACAAAATCAATCCCAGGCATACACTGTAAAAAATTACGGGTCTCTGGTATATGGTAAAACTGATAGGGAAAAGCTCACATGAGGGAGGGAGTCCAAATTTAAAGAAAAACACCTCAAGTAATTAACGCTTGCCATACTGAAATAATTTTCAACCGAGCTAGATTCTACTCTGAAGGAGTCTGCTCCTTCATTTACAACAATAAAATATTGGGTTGCCGAGTTTAAACGAGGCCGTACAAGCTGCCAAGATGAACATCGTAGTGGTCGACCTAATGAAGTGACTATACCAAAGTAGTGAAAAAACCACAAAATAATATTAGATGACCGTCGACTGGATAATTTGGATATGAGAAAGCTATGTGCAAGATGGGTGCCACGTTTGCTCAAAATGGAACAAAAACAGCGTCGTGAAGATGTTTCAACTGAGTGTTTGGCGCTGTTTCACATCAATAAATCCGATTTTTTGCGTCGATTTATAACTATGAATGAAACATGGGGTCATCACTTCACACCTGAAGTAAGGGAACAGTCAAAGCAATGGACGGAAAGGAGAGAAACGGCTCCAAAGAAGGCGAAGACTATTCCATCTGCAGGCAAAGTCATGGCGTCAGTTTTTTGAGATACACGTGGGATAATTTTTATCGATTATCTTTAAAAAGGGAAAACAATCAACGGCGAGTATTATGCAAACTTATTGCAACGTTTAAATGAAGAAATCAGGAAAAAAACGGCCACACAAAACAACAAAGGTGTTGCTTCATCAAAACAACGCACCAGTGCACACATCCTCTATCGCGGTGGCCAATTAATTACCAATTACTTCCTCACGCACACTATTCTCCAGATTTAGCCCCCTCGGATCATTTTCTCTTTCCAAACTTAAAAAAATGGCTCAGTGATAAAACGTTTGCCTACAATGAAGAGATAAAGTCTACAGTTGATGGATATTTTGAGAAGCTCGACGGTTCTCACTGTAAACAGAGTATCAAAGCTATAAAACATCGCTAGAAAAATTTCTTCTTCTTCAAGTTCCATACACTTCATTGTGCGTGGCGATCAGCTTAGCGAAGCCAAGCTGACTTTACTGGGGAATATAATTAATGGGGTGGTTTCCGTTGCCTTCCCACAGTCCAAAGATTGATATCGAACCTTTGATCACAGCAGTGTAACCGACTCGACTAGGAATTGAACCATGGTCTACCGCTTTAAAGTCGGCGGTGTATGCTTTACGCTACACTGCTGGTCAGAAAAATTTATAGAGCTCAAAGGAGACTATGTTCAGAAATAAATAAATTGTTTTTCAATTTTTTTGCACTTTCTTTGTTAGGTCAGGTACTTCTGTGACTACCCTCGTAAGTGCATGGCACTCGAAAAAGAAGATACAACTGGTTGTATGGCCCTTAGTTTAATAATGTGGCTAGACAAACAGACGCGTGAATAGATTAGCAAAATTTAAAAAAAAGCAATTGAGATGTCTGATAGACAATAATAAATTAAAAATCCAATCAGAGGTGCAAAAAAGTGAACTTTCACGTAAAAACTACACTTACAAAATGCAACTTAATGAAAAAATTACTACCAAATATTCACTATCACTATATTGCCTGTTGACATCCACTGCTGGATATAGGCCTTCCCCATTGGGGAGTATTAGTCATAAAACCAAATATTATTTAATTGTAAACAAGCTGACTGTATAGAAGCCTAAGCACTATGGTTATCTGAGTACCACCTTGTTTGCCAAGCACTGGATATAAGCATCCTAGAAAAGGGCTTTTAATACCCTAGCATACTACCCACACTACCCTAACAAGTGCAAGCTGCTAGTAACCTTGCTGGACTCTCATGATCTGACAAGAACTGTTTGCTTTACACTATGACACTACTCCGAAAAATATACATCAAATTAAAAAAATTTATATAAGCTAACTTAAATAAATGCACGTTCTATTTACAAGTTAGCAACTCAGGCTTTTATGCTTTTTGCGTAACCCAACTGAAGTGGCTTGAGATCTACCTTACTTCCTAACTTAGGTTACTTTTTTAATTCTTAAGGTTTATGTCAAAATGTATGCAAACTTTATGTAGTATAAAATAAAAATTTTCAAGTGAGTTAGATTAGGTCAGATTTTTACCTTAACTAATTTTATGTCTTGTCAAGTTAAATTGTAAATAGAATGCTGGAATTGATCAAGCTTTATTCTACCTTATATTTTGAATAAGTGCCGACGAGCTAGCTATAACTTGAGGCGGAGAGCAATTATTCTCCTGTGGCAGTCTGTTAAAAATCTTCCAGCCAACTAAATTACTTGCACTAGAACTGTGAGATTTCCAAGAAAAGATATTACTAAAACATTATTATTAGTAAAATAAGTTGTTTACCAATGGTATTACTAACCTATTTAAAAAATTGTAACTCTTCTTATGTAATTTGTAATCAGTATCTTCACTACTAATTGAGCACCTTTCTTCGGCATCTAATAAACTACCAGATGGGGAAGGATCACTCAAACTAGATATTGTACTTGAAAAAGATCCCGGATCATTCCTTTTATGTCCAAATTTTTTTATAGTAGGTTCCTCCACAGATTCATCAACATTTTTATCACAAATTTGTTCACTTAAATTTCTGTTTTGCTTATCTAAATTTTTATCATTGGATAACAAATGAAGTTGCTTTGTAACAGGACTATA
Organism: Lycocerus yunnanus; assembly: GCA_036346125.1. Classification (NCBI taxonomy): domain Eukaryota; kingdom Metazoa; phylum Arthropoda; class Insecta; order Coleoptera; family Cantharidae; genus Lycocerus; species Lycocerus yunnanus. The sequence goes on along the minus strand of JARFIX010000294.1, from coordinate 103,642 downwards.
AGCTAAAGATATGTTTTGCAAAGCTTCATTAAGAGTCACTCTACTATTCAGATTTTTAATATCATTAGTTTTATCACACATTCTGGACGTTATTTGAGTATTCGTATAATTATTCGATAGTACTGCAGCATTGTCCATGCCAACATTGGTTTTTATTTTATCATACCTCTCTGGCCAAGTTTTGAACCACCATTGTTGTGAAGACGATGGTAAATTTTCCTGTTTTATTTTTGAAGATATATCACAGTTTGTGTATTCAACATTGTTGTTTTTCAATGTTGTGTTAAGAGAATTTGGCATACTTAAACTAATGCACTTGCAATCTTCACTATTTCTAAAAATAAATTTATATCCTAAAACAACAATTTGTGTAATTAATATAATTTTCAAATATTACTCAATTATCTTTGTTACCTTGAGCATCTTGATTGGTGACTAATTTTGTTCCACTGTCAGTTTTATTATTCAAACCGTTTTCGTATATTGTATCTATATTTTTCATAATATCTTATTCAAACATTGGTATAAAAGTTAATTATTTATTGAGTAAAATAACATTTCTTGCAATGCAATTTAATATATTTATTTAAAAACATGTTTACATACCACATATGGACGTATTACACCGCCATTTCTGTTTGGTATTTAGCATGAACTCGCATGAACTTAAGGTTAGGACTGGTATCTCAAGGTACGACTTCTTATAAGCAACAGTGCATCATTACATCGCGCCACAGCTACAATAATATTATAGAATCATTGGGTACGTTTAACAAGTAGTGTCAGCGGCTAAGATGTTAACTTAGCGCAAAAAGTTAACGCTGCATCGCAATCGGTCAGCAATATGTGAATTTTAACACGTGGCCTTTATTGCTATTTCAAAATCACATCGGTAAAATGAACAGCAAATTAATTGAAAATTGACTTAGTGACTGACGTAAGTATACGGTTTAGTGAAATAGTAATAATTAAATGTCATCGTAGTCAATATTGGTTGACCAATAACATTTAAGTAGCTGCGCTGACTAAACACACTCACATACCGCGGATACATGCGGTCGTTAGTTCGAACTAAGTCAGCTCGACCTGGCTAGTCTTTACATGTGTACACTTAGATAAAGCGACCTAATCCGCTGGATCGACCTTGGTTAGATCGAGCTATATCATTGCTTTCAGTTTGAACTAAAAAACAGGTATACACCTGTGCAATAAAATTAAAAGCAAAATAAGTGTAGATCGAACTAAGGTTAGTTCGAACTAACGACCGCATGTATCCGCGGTAATTGTTACTGAATAGACAAATAAATTACAACGAAGAGTATATAATAATTTTATTATAATTATTATAAAATATTTACCTTGAATATACGTATTATTCTATCATCTTTGCTACAACTATTTCTGCGGTATATGACTACCGAGTCAAGTTCTCACTTCCAGAGCGAATAAAATAAAATTAAAGAATGAATTTGAATCATATATTGCTGTTTCGCTTTTTTTCTTTCATAAAATTCTGCTATTTTTAATCATGGAGTTGGTTCTATATTAAACATTTTACTTTATCATCGTTTTCGTGCAAAAAAATGAGATTTTGATGGATTTACACTTTTTGAGGTTCCATGTGCTAAATAAGACCATTTCCAAAAAATGTCTGTGATCAAATTTTATGTGCGCTCTACCTCAAAAACTAATAGGAATTTTGAAACCAAATTTAGGATTTCGCATACTTATACCGAGATTTAGTACTGATTAAAATTTAATTAAAATTAGTTTATGAAAACTATTGCTTTTCTATTTTTTAAATTTCATTATTTAATATTAGTCTTTATTTAATATTTTCAAAACTAATAGGATTTTCAAAACCAAATTTGAGATTTCGTAGTTTTATGGTAGGAATTAGAGCTGATTAAATTTTGGTTGAAATTGGTTCACAGAAACAAGTTTTTTATGATCTGTTTAATAGTAAATGTATATTATTAACTTATTGAAATTATATGTTGAATAAAATATTTTAAAGGTTTCAAGTTTAATGAAATTAAAAAAAAATTTTTTAACAATTTTAATGAAATTTGAAAATTTTCCAACTTACAGTTTAGTCTAGGACCTCCTTTGCGTAAAGTGGTTTTGCCTTTTCAAGATATCATCAGCTAAACTATCCCTAACAGAATGAAATGGATTAAAATTCATTAAAATTAAAATCAAAAATTATATTAGGGATAGTTTAGCTGATGATATCTCGAAAAGACGAAACCACTTTGCGCAAAGGAGGTCCTAGACTAAAATGTAAGTTGAAAAAAATTCAAATTTCATTAAACTTGAAACCTTTTAAAATATTTTATTCAACATTTAATCTATTTATTTAATATTAATTTTTGTTAAATATTTCAAAAACGAATGAGAATTTCAAAACTAAATTTGGTATTTTGTATCTTTGTATTGAGAAGAGCCGATTATTAATATTTAGAAAAGAATGATCAAGTCATGGGCGGCCACATCCAATTTTTTCTCTTAAAAGAAAAAATTTCTAAAATTTGCTTGCATAAATTAATCGAACATAACATTGAAAAAATATTCTGCCGTAATTTAAAAACGCGAAAATGTATCAAAATACAATTGCCAAATTGCCGTAACCAGAATAGAGAGTTTACATTTGCCGTAGGGAGAGGCTAGAGTTACGGCAAACGTAACTTTTAGGAAGTGGTTAAAGTTACGGCAGACCGTAACCTAACCTCATTTTTATAGTTACGGCAAGTTGGCAACCGTAACTTTTTGCGCATTTCGAGTTACGGTCGGAATTGTTGAAACATAAATAATAATTTATTTTATGCAAGTGTAATAATAATTATTTATTAATTACTCCGATTTAATTAATAATTTTTTAAAATAAAAAATAATTTTATTTAAAAAATAACAAATCTGCACTTTTATTATTATGATCAAATGTTATGAAAAATGCGTTGATTTCGTTGGAAACAATTATAAAAGTAAAGAGTGGTTTTGTCTTAAGTGTTCATAGAATGAGAACTTATATTTCGATTTTAATCTCGGCGATGTGTTTGATTTTGAATCCTAAAATGTAATTGATATTTTTTGATGATATAATATCGTTTGATAAAACTGAATATTATCCTTTGTAATTAATTAAAAATAAATTGAACTTATAAAATTATTTCCCAAATGATTTTTTTTAATTAAACAAAAAATGTTTAACAAATACCCTGTATAGAGAATATACGTGTTTTTTTCAATTTCTATTAAATGTAACTACAATATGAAAATTACAATAAAACAATTAACTATATTGTCAAGCCTATGATTGATAATTATCATATAAACACTTTCCACCTTTTTTCAGTTGTACACATGCTACATCTAATATTTTATTTGCGTATATTATTAGCCAAGGTACGTTTGATCCTAATAATAAAAGTGCAGATTTGTTATTTTTTAAATAAAATTATTTTTTATTTTAAAAAATTATTAATTAAATCGGAGTAATTAATAAATAATTATTATTAAACTTACATAAAATAAATTATTATTTATGTTTCAACAATTCCGACTGTAACTCGAAATGCGCAAAAAGTTACGGTTGCCGACTTGCCGTAATTATTTGCTATTTGCGTATATTATTGGCTGAGCTACATTTGATCATATAATAAAAGTACAGATTTGTTATTTTATAAATTATTTTTAATTTAAAAAAATTATTAATTAAATCGCAGTAATTAATAAATAATTATAACAGATAGCAGCGTCAAAATTTGAATTTGGAGAAATTAGAAAAAATTAATTAAAACAAAATTTTAAAATAATTTTGGAATTATTATGCGTAATAATCAATAAATATTACACTTGCATAAAATATTATCTGTTTCAACAATTTTGACCGTAACTCAAAATGTGGAAAAAGTTACGGTTACCAACTTGCCGTAACTATAAAAATGAGGTTAGGTTACGGTCTGCCGTAACTTTAAACACTTCCTAAAAGTTACGTTTGCCGTAACTCTAGCCTCTCCCTTTGCCGTAACTTTAAGCACTTCCTAGTTACTGAAATTTGCGAGGTTATGAAGATGGAGGTTATGTACAAAAGTAAGTAGGTTGTGTTTTTCTTGCTGCCTGTGCTTGCTGCTATTAATCCGTAGCAATTCTGTAGTGATTTTTGTATCAACTTGAAATTACTGCAGTTTAATAATTAAATTATTAGTCGGTGTTAATATTGTTGTTTTTTTATTGGATCAAATATATTGGTTTTAAGAATGAATGTATAATAATAATAAAGTTAAAACATATTATGCAAGTTAGTAGTACTCATTTCTGTATTAAATTATTGCAACTGTATCACTTCAGTAAATTAGAAACTAACCAAAAATATTTTCTGTTTAGTAGCATGCAAAATTAATCATCAATAATTAGTTAAAAGTTTTATAGCGCCACACAAACTTGAAATATGTCTATAAGATTATGGAATCTCGGTTTAAATAAATTGCAATTGAAATTTACATCATCAAGTTTAGTATCAATTCGAAATGGTCATCACATTCGAGGAAAACCTCCTGGAGTTGCACGAAGTTTAGAACAACGTTGAAAGGTGATTAATTTTATTACTATACAAATTAATACAGAAATTGTTTTAATCAAATTTTTATTTTAGAATTAAGTTTCAAAGATCCCAAAATACATTTTAAAGTGAATATTGGATTACCTACCAACCCTTATTCTAGAAGTGAGCAATTACAGCTTAGACTACAAACCATTAAAAATAATCGTACAAGTGTTGAGCTAGAAAAATTATCTCGCAGTAAAGAACGTAAGTAATATTGTTTTACACTTCCATGGTGTAAATTTCTCTTTTACTTCTGATTTTACAGGGACTAAAATGTAATTTTCTACCATCGAAACATCAGCAGGGTGGATTATTACATATTTAATGAAATTTTAATTGAATTTGACAATTATGCCCGGTTTTACAAACATTTAAACTGCGATTTCGGCTTAAAGTTAGACTTAAATAGCATAGGTTTAAATAATATAATTGCAGTTTAAGTGTTTGTGAAACCGGGCTTTGGTGAATTTTTCCTACGCTTACTTATTTAGCCAATTATATAGATCCCCATTTATATTTCGTTCTATAGGAAATTTTCACAAGTTAATAAACATTTATATACACTAGTTATCTTCCGATTAATCTATCTATCTAGCTATCGGTCTTTTGTAACGTTCTATGACGTCTTCCGATTCCTCTATTTTCTAGAGGGCATTTAATATCTCAAAGATGTTGCTAGCACCTTGAGGGAGGACCTCTGGCTTTACATGGTTTCTGAAGCATGGAGACGGCCATACAAAGTGAGCCTCTGCCTGGATTCGAACTGGGCACCTTACATTAGGAGTTGATCACTCGAACAATCAGGCCAATGACTGATCAATCTAAAATAATAAATTAATATTTGATAAAAAGTTGAATTATTTAAAAAATTGAGGTATCCCACAGGTGATTTCATATTCGAAAACGTTTTAGTTATAAAACTTAATAATTTTATTATTTAGATTCAACAATGTTCTTTAGAATTAATAAAATAATAAATAGGTTGTTTCCTACTGTATAGACCTAAAACTTAAAAACCTACTTTTTTTATTAGGAGATCAAAGGAATTAAGACTATTATGCTTTTATAACGAATGTTGCATACAGTATGTATTCCTACAAATAATATTTTCTTAGAATAAAATGTGTGGATATAATTCTTCGAAAAATATTTCTCCAATGTAATTTGTTTCATATTTACCCAAATTTATAGACAAGGTTTTACTTATATCTTTTTTCATAGTTTTTATGTTTTAGTTTTAGAATTTTCATAGTTACTAAAAAATGTCAAGTTATATTTCCTTGCATACATACATAGGTGGCCACCGTACTGCTTTTAAAAGCGCCCAACTTACTTTTTAAATTATTTCGTACTCCTTGTATGCTCTTTGCATTTGAAGAAAAAACTTATTAATAAAAAACATACCTACATCATACATCCATAGATTTATTAGGTAGAAATACATAGGTAAGATTGTTGAAATTGCTTTGATTATTTGCTTTTATTGTGGGATTACATAAAAGTTCACACTCTTTAGATTCTTTTGCCATTTGAAATGAAAATGTGTGTATGTGTGTAATTTCCTAATGTGTTTTTTCTTTCAAATGCAGCCGCAATCTGCTGCTCTTTCATAATTGAATGCTTGCTGGGATTGTTAGGTAGGCTTGTCGAAGCAGTACACCCTGAGCCATTTAAAAGTGTGTGACAGAACGTACCTCACGGGTTACTTAGAGCGATATACCCACTATGTGGACTTGACAGACTCTTTTAAATAATAATAATAACAATAAATGATTAATTAACTTTCAAAATTATATATTTGTTGTAGATTTGATTAATCTTACTGAATATAAAACGGAATGCTGGAAAAGTACTGGTCAATATCAAGTTAAACAACTGGCTGATCATTACGGAATATATAAACATTTATTTAAAGACGCATATTTTGTTCCACAATTTCCATTAAATATTTCATATGAGATTGATAAAGGCAGTTTACCTATTTTTTATGGCAATATTGTGAAACCTTATCAAGCAACAAAAATTCCAAGAGTTACTTTTCCGAACAATGAAGACAGTTTATGGACTTTGATTTTAACTAATCCAGATGGGCACTTGAGCGATCAAAATTCTGAATACGTTCATTGGTTTGTGTAAGTATTTCAACATTTGTCCAGAATTATTTGTTTTAAATTATTTTTACAGAGGCAATATACCTGGAAATGATATATCAAAAGGTGAAACAATTATAGAATATCTTCAACCGTTCCTTCCAAAAGGTACTGGATATCACAGGTACATATTTATATTGTATAAACAAGAAACTAAAATTGATTATTCATCTTTAAAAAAGGAAGGACCATGGTAACTTTATTTACTATACTTTTTATAACATTTGTAAACTTGCATAATTTAAATTATAGTTTAAATTTAATTGATCGAACTTTCAACACTTTTGAATTTTATAAAACAAAACAAGATTTTGTTACTCCAGCTGGTTTAGCATTCTTTCAATCTGATTGGGATCAATCACTTACAGATTTTTACCACAAAACTTTAAGTAAGATAAATTTTCATGGATTATTTTTAAACAAAATTTTTAATTATTTATTTTTTAGATATGAAGGAACCAGTTTATGAATATGATTTTCCTAAGCCATATATAAAGGCCCAGAAATGGTTTCCAAAACGAAAACCTTTTAATATATATATGGATAAATATCGTGATCCCAAACAAATCCATAAAGAAATGTTGGTCCGTAAATTGAAAAATATCCATCCTTTTAAAACTGCACCTCCATCACTTCCATATCCAAATGCAGTTCCTTACAAAGGATATGTTCCATCTTGGCTTAAAGTAGAAATAATGAAATCTAGATTAAAATGGGGAAGAATTAATGACATAGAAGACAATTTATCTTAATAAAACTTTACTTAAATTTATTTTATTAATTTTATATTCTAAACTCCTCTGTTGTGCAGCCTGAGGGCTGCATTTAAGAAAGTACTGTTTACATACATACGTGTGTTACAAGCAAGTAGATCTAATGCATTATTGAAACCATAATTATTTGTTCTAATGCCAGGAGATTGGAACCATACGTGAAAGCTGTAGATCTTCTATTTTCTTCATAATTGTTTGATATGGTTAATCAGCTTCACAGATATAGAATTCTATTTATATTTAATATTAATTATACATGATGATTATGAGGTACAGGCAAATTGAGACAAATTCAACCAAGAAGTTTACGTTAGTACGACTATGTTGTTTAAATTAAAAGAAATATAAATTATTAACCTGTGAAATTAATATTAAATTTTAAAAAGTAACTTGTTTATTGCCGAAAACTCATGCTAAAAATTGAATGGTTTACCGTTTCCTATGCGAATAAAACCTACCACTTTAATTCTATTTTAAACTATATGTTTATTGAAATACTTAATTTCACTGAAGGGAATTGTCATACAAGCTAATTCTCTGCATTTAAAAACTTTTTATGTCTATCCTCCTGATACATTAATAATCAGATGACTGATCTAAGCCAACAATTTCTTTGCATTGTTGCTTTAAGAATCTCGACAGTGAAAACTGGAAAATCATAGTAGTCTTTCAACATTTGATATTTATAGTGCTTCTGAGTTTCAACTTCTGTAACTATAAAGTGGCCATTTTCACGAAATATTCAAATAACTTGGTTACATTCTGAAATGGTCCATGGATTTTCTTTCAAATCCATTAAATTTATTTTAAATTTGGTAGATTTTATTGCTCCATTTTTTAAGGAAAAATGTGCAAGAGTATAGGGATTGTAAATTCCTCGCTCGCGAACTTCAGCAGTTAAAGCATCTAATTATTGATTCTCTCTCGAAGTCTTCAGTCAAATGGCTGGTTTGAAGCCAGTCAATTATTGATTAGAAAGGTTTTTCGAATTTAAAAGTGGATACCTACTGATTTTATTTCTGCTAATTGTGTATCACGAATTTATAGTGGAATCAAATTTTTTGGATTTGTGATTGATTGGTCTAAAAGCCAACGTTTTGTGAATTGACATTTTTGGTTTGGTACTGGACGAAAAAACGGTAAAATGCAACTCATTGAAAATTTCAATCAATGTTTGTTCAAAGCATAAAACTATAAATTTTACATTGTCACTCGCAAAGAAGGAAGTTTTGAAGTACTTCTGTTTAGCATATCATTAGAATCATCACATCTTCAAAACGCAAACTAAGTAGGTATCTTATTTATTTTGATCTTTCAATTGATTTCTGCAATAATTTGGAAAGTACATTCAACGAATTTTATGCTACACATTTTATGTTGTAATTGGACGTTTGATGAGTCATACAGGGTGAATGAGACCACCCATATCAGGAATTTTTTTCAAAAACGGTATTCGAGAGTTAGGTCAAAAAAATTTATTATAAGTCATAATAAAAAATCGAATGGTGATATTATTTCCCAGTAAGGTTGGGATCCCGAGTAACTTTCTCCAGAATTTTAAAGAGCACCCTAGATTGAAAATTGTAGTTTTGAAAACATCTTTAAAAAATAAGCAAATTTTGTAGGAAAAATATTTTTATTTATGCGCTACGCGCGAATATAAAATTTATATTTTAATGCGTCTTAAACACTTGAAACATTTCTTTGAAAGGTTAAATATTGAGTGTTTTTGCCTCGGCTAACGCCTTGTGCAAAAACCCTCCCACACGGGATGAAAACTGGCACCTTAGTCACATGATGTATACTATTACTATGGGGGTTTTAAAATTTAAATTAAGTGAGTTTGAAATAAGTTTTGAATTACTTTTATTTTTGAAATTTGTAATAGCATAAGCTTGATTCGAGCCATTATTTATTCCTTTGGAAAGATTGTGAATTTGGGTTTGTTTTTGAAATTCTGGGATTACATAAAAAATATTCTGGGATTGCAAATGACATTTTCAGGCATTATTTAAGTGAAAGAAAACTAAGCTGCTAGAAGAATTATCATTAAAATCATCACTTCTTCAAAATACAAACTATATAAGTATATTTAATTTGATCTTTCAACTGATTTCTGCACGAAGTTGGAACGAAACGAAGAGCAACCAGTACTTAAGAGTTAGTGCTCCTCCTTCTTCAAACATTTGAAAATCCTAGATAATTAAGATGCCCGGTTATTAAGTAGTATATGGTTGCCTCGTTACACTTATGTTCATGATTCATCTTCATGTTACGAATCCCGCCTCGTCCGAAAACATTACGATTCATTCGCTAAAATCTTATTTTGCGTACTTGTTATATAATTTACTATTATAAGAATACAGATACTTTTTAAACATTAATAATAAAATTATTTTCAATTTGATTTGTTTATTGACTGTAGACATTGTTTTTTGACGAAGTTATTACCGTAATTATTATAGTTATATTATCGAGTTACCCCGGATACATACTTACCCCATCCTACCTATCTTAAATTTTAAAACGTTATTTTTTTTATACTTTGGTAAATTTTTAAAGAATTTAACTCAAGAATGGAAAAATTAGTTGAGTGTGTAATTTTTACTTGTGCCCTTGTATTATAAGGAACCACCACTGCTTTTAATTTCCCGTCTGTGATTTCGTAACGTCACAATTTCATCGCGCATTGACATCACAGAAGACTATTGACATTTTTGTCAGCTCAACAACCAAAGAATAACCTTAAATCGCAGCAACTAAAACAAACTATAAAGATGAGTAGCGATAAATTACGCCTCATTGAAAAAGAAAAACGTCATAAGGTGTACACTAGTCACAATAATAAGGTAATTCATAATTAATTAATACCAAATATGGTTATGTTAAAAAATAAATTTTATATAATTATTATTACTTTTTTAATAGTTCAATATTTAATATAAATCAAATTTAACTAAGAAAATTAAAAAACAAGTTTTAACACAATAAAAAATCATTTAGAAAGATCACGATGACAGCTACATAATATTATTATACATTGCTGATATACAGGGTGCTTGTGCGATAAATCCGCCCACAATTTGTTAAGTATTGAAAGGTCATTCGAGGAGCATTCCACGCAAAACTCAACAAAACCAAATTTGATTGTTATTTTTGTGGGTCAACCCCAAACATGTGACGTTAATGTTGTTACAACCATAGGAAGACAACTTCCAAGTACGATTTTTTCCTATTTTTATTTACCAATAACTTGCACATGCAGATAAATAATATAGAGTAATTAATAAATCCTAATTACTGTAAAATTAAATACAATGAATTTGTTCAGTTTTTCATGAATGCTCCTCATTATAAGTTAACCGATCCATATATGACATACGTCTTATTTTATTCAATTATGTAGCCAACGTGTAAGTTTATTGATATCATTTAAAAGTGTTTCTATCTCTGGTTACTTCGAAGAAAATGTTTATTTTTATAGAAATAATTTATTGCATCTATAGAATAACTTGGCCTAATAGAGTTTTTGTTTGTATTATTGCTGCTGTGGATAATGGATTTGTAAGGAAACGATAGCAGTATTTTTATTTTATATATATTTTCAAGAAGGTTAAAATATTATTTTAATTTTACTTTCATCCATATCGAATAATATCAAGTAAATGTGATTTAGTAGATTGTATAATGGATTTTAACACCTTCATTTTTGATATCTATTAATTTATTTTCGTGTTTTGCAAAATGTTTCCTGTTTGTAGGAAAATAATTTTTAAATGTTAAAAACATTTTTTTGTTATGCATATTCAAATCTAGTCATCTTACAATGGAAAATAGGTATAACTTGACGAAATTTTCAAGGGTTTCAAATAAGGGTTGAGAAAGTGAAATTTATAAGATTAAATTTGCTTTTAGACCGACAATCATGATGGTCAAAGAGAGGAAATTGGCGAGAGTAGTACTATAAATAATTCAAACATCCAAGTTAAAGCAAAAATTTTACCACAATATATTGCTACAATAACCGGTAAATTATTAATTGGGTTGAATTTAATTAATTGTAATGATTAATCTTTTAGCTACTCTTTCTGCATTAGCAGCTGGGATAGTTTTAGGATGGACATCTCCTATTTCATTAGATTTACAACATGGTAATTATCACAATATATCCATTAACGACAATGAAATGGGATGGATTGGCTCTTTTGTAACGTTAGGTGCAATGTTAACATGTTTACCGTACGGGATGGTTTGCGATACTATTGGAAGAAGAGGAGCATTGCTAATATTAATTATTCCATATAGTATAGGCTGGGGTTTAATCATATGGGCTAAATCTTTACTGATGTTGTATATAGGTCGATTTGTAACAGGTATGGCGGCAGGTGCATGTTGTGTTGCAGCACCATTATATGTTAACGAAATTGCAACAAAAGAAATTAGAGGAAATTTAGGTAGCTATTTTCAACTTATGGTAACAATAGGAATATTTTTTGCATATTTAATTGGGAAATTTATGATTCCTTTTAATTATACAATTGTTTGTGCAATGTTTCCATTATTATTTTTTATTTTGTTTGTGTTTCAACCAGAATCTCCTTTTTATAGTGTAAAAAAACGACGGTATAATGAGGCTCAAAATGCACTTATCATTTTACGTGGGCCATCTTATGATATCGAAGAAGAAATGCGATTGATGAAAGCAACAGTAGAAGATAATGAAACAAATAATGTATCGCTCTTTGTGAATCTAAATCAATCTCCTAATTTGAAAGCTTATATTATTGTGTTAGCATTGATGTTTTTTCAACAATTCAGTGGGATTAACGCAATAATTTTTTATACAAGCGACATTTTTATTATTTCTCAATCAAAATTAGATCCTAAAACGGGGGCTATTATTGTCGGAACATTTCAAGTTATAGCTACTTTCATATCTTCTTTATTTGTGGACAAATTAGGTAGAAAACTGCTCTTAATTTGTTCTGCATTTGTAATGGCCTTTAGCATAATATTTTTAGGATTATTTTTTACTATAAAAAATCGACAAATTGTTTCCAATGAAATTTTAGCTACTTTGAGTTTCTTACCATTAATATCACTTTCTTTATTTATTATTATGTTTTCTATAGGTTTAGGACCTATACCGTGGACATTATCTGGAGAAATGTTTAGAAGTAATTTAAAAAGTTTTGCAGCTGCCAGTGCTGGGACTTTAAATTGGTTTTTGGCATTTTTAGTTACCAAATTTTTTCTAAACTTGAAAACCGAAATTGGTATCGATATATTATTTTACATTTTTGGATTAATTTGTTTTTGTGGTTCTTTATTTATATATGTATGTGTTCCTGAGACTAAAAATAAAACAATTGATGAAATACAAGAAGAATTAAAATGATATTTTAACAAAATTAAATTTTTAAGAAGTTTATTTACAAAAGGGACAGATGTCCGACATTTGAGATAATCAAGGAAATTATTGACTTAAATAGTACTTATTGCTGTTATATTCTACTCTACCTATTTATAATTAAAGATCGATATTTTCACCTCCTATTAAACTTCCAGGTAAAATAAAATAACTGAGTAAACAATTAGATAGCAACCAACGACTTCGCTGTACAAGTAGTTACTTGAAATTTAATGGCAGGTGTAAAGATTGGTCCTTAGAATAATTTTTCTTATACTTATTTATTGAATTTTTAATAAATTATCTGTGTAAATGTACTTTCAGTATTATTGATTTAATGTGAGGATTATCGGTAACAAAGCAGTGGCAGTTTTCTGTAAGACTTACAAAACCACTGAAAAAATACTAATTATTAATTTTATTACATCATATAATCAGATTATCAGAATAATAATTGAAGAATTGTGTGTTGTATTTCGAAGTGCCCTTTTAATTTTAGTCGGTACCGTTTATTCAGTTAATATTTCTTTCAGTAAAACAAATACAAAAATAATTAAAACAAGTCGAGCCTGCTAACAAAATCACTATCTAACTAGTATGTTTACAGATCAACAAAGATGATGTTAGATAGGCATGCCTCTGTTCATCGGATCACGACCAGGCGTAGCCTATTTATAAACTTTAACTGCAAAAATTGCAATACTTGTATGATACAATGAATTGGATACTGTGGTTCCATAAAGGACCGAGTCTCAGCGTGGTAACTGCTCTACCGCACATAACACCCTGTCAGGTACGTAAGTTATCTACAGACGATTCATAGTTCCGATATCAAACTGGGTAAACCCACGATCGACCGCTAGGGACCGGAAGGATTTAGCGCGAGAGCTCCCACCACCTGCCCCATCCTCTTGTGCGACAACGAGGGTTCATGCGACGGCCGCCGCAAACGACGACCGCCTAATAACGTAACGTTTTTATCGAGCCTTTCCTTTCACTAGAAAGTGTACAGCCTTAGAGGCGTTCAGGTATAATTCCACGGTTAGTAGCGATGCACCATCGCCTAATCCCTAATCCGATCTAATCCCACCTCACGTTCCCTATTAGCGGGTGAACAATCCGACGTTTGGCAAATTCTGCTTCGCAATGATAAGAAAAGCTGACATCGAAGGATTAAAGAGCGACGCCGCCATGAACGCTTAGCCGCCACAAGCCAGTTATCCCTGTGGTATCTTTGCTCTAACACCTCTTGCTAAAAACTCTTTAAGCCAAAAAGGTCGATAAGCCGTACTTTTGCAGTCCCTATGCATACTAAACATCGGGATCAAGTCAACATTTTCTCTACGAGAGGTTTCTGCCTTTGCTGAACTGGCCTTACAACACACGAGTTATTTAACAAATGTACCATTCCAGTGAAACTCCCCGCCTTAGGAATTTAACTGCTTCCTTTTTTTATAAATACTAATCTTTTTAAAATGTTAATTTTAATTTAAACTCTTATTAATTTAAAAACAATATATATAAAAAATTGTAAATGATTATTAACTTGTGAAATTATGCACAATGGGGTATTAGACTAAAATGTAAGTTGGAAAATTTTCAAATTTCACAAAACTTATAATTTTTAAAATATTTTATTCAACATTTAATATATAAATTATATAGTCATTATATAAATATACAAGTAGCTTTATATATATAATAAAATAATTTATATTAAATTGCAGTTTAATTAATTGTTTAATAATAAATATTTACAATAAATTTTCAAATATAAAACAAACCAAAGGATTTTAGAATTATTGAATGTACACCTATATTTTTAAAACTTTATTTTATAAAAAATCTATTCTACTGTTGATCTAATCTACACACCTATGGAGAGCAGTTCCAAAATATCCGGACAAACTATAGTTCAATTTAATATTTTTGCAATAAACAAAAGCCGATATTAGTTTCGGTTTAGGTGAAATGGTTCAAATCCAAACTTCATACATCCATAAAATGTATCACGTGAATCATTTCTGTACCAGTTTTACTCAAGTAAAGCTTCCCATTTAAAAAGTTCCTAATAGCTACTTTTAACGTGAGTCATTTCGCTGTAAGGCCCTGCTAATATTTCAAAGTATTTTTTGTTTTTCTTAGATTTTACCATAGAGCAGAGATAAGGTGTTTTTACTTAGGAGGATAGCACACTAATAGTAAAAAAAATTTCAAGTTGTATAAAACCGTAAACTTTTTTTAACATTCTTGTTGAAATTAAAGTAAAATTTTCAAAATTAACAGGTGAACTAAATAATAAAACAAAATTATTCGTGAGCCTTCAGCAATGGTTACTGCTGTCATCAGACGTTTAATTCTTGTTAAATGATTTTACTTCCGAGTTCTATAGTTTGATGAATTTTATTAATTCATCTTGAATATGTATATAAATATATATTATAACAGTAATTTAAAAAAAACTTAGTATATTAAGTGGCTGTATGCTTGACTTTGCTTAGGCCATCCGGAAAAAGTGTTTCATAATGTAGAATAAAATTGTCCAGACGTTCATCTGAAAAAAAAATAGTAATAATGAAATTGATGAAATCTGCAAAATACAAATAAAAAATTTATATTATTTAAGTTAAAAGATGGATTAATCAAATCAAACCTCGGATTTTTTCGAGTTTTATGGAGGCCCCAACGTTAAAAGATTGAATCTTATATTATGGCATGGAATCAGAATCATCAAGAGCGGTCAAAAGGGCACAATTATTAAAAAACGAAATAATATTATCTTCTAATGGTAGTGAAAATATACAATACAGTAGAACCTCGATTATCCGGGCGAGCGGACCGTGCTCGCACGGATAATTGAAAACACGGATAATAATAATTGACGTTTTTGTTAAATTATTACAAAAATACACTAAACAGCTTTGTATGTAATCCAAGTGCAGCTCTGAAGTAAGCATAAATTCTATACATTTGATTTCACATAGTATACTACTAAAGTTGCGAATGTCCACGGATAAACCGCTGGCGCAGCACGGATAAGCCACCGCATGCATAATAATCTGACGGTAATCGATGTATAATGGGTGCACGGATAAACCGCTTCACGGATAATCCGCGAACGGATAATCGGAGTTCTACTGTATTTTCATTTAAAAAACCTTTTGTACAAAATACATGCTTTTCAGGATTTCAAAAATTACTGATTGGTATACCGCTTATGGCGAAAGAAATCTTTAAATGTAATTTGCTCAGTTTGAAATTTGCGAAAATGTTATTATAATTTACAATTTTTATTTATTCATCGCTTTATTTCTAACAGTACAACTCAAATCGCTTTTTTTGTACAGTACAGCTTCACTAATCCGGACATCCGATAATTCGATCACTCCAGTTTTCCGGATACATTTTGTATTGGAATATTTTTTGTATTTTTACCACCTAAATCCGGACATCTCCATATAAAGTATGTACAATTAAGTGTTTTTTAACGAACAAAAAGGTTGTGCCCCTCATCCCAATGCAAACATATCAAAATTTTGAGGGTTCCCACCGAGCACTTGGTTTTTGCATTTAAAAAACATGAATTTTCAAGAAATATTTGATAACTTTTTTGAGACCTCTAAAAATTATGGAGAATATTTGTTCAGAAAGCATGTGGAGTTAGGGTAGTTTATGTAGAAATTCTTTCACACCCCCAATACAAAATCTCGTGCAGCAAGGACAAGTCTAACTACGCATGCTTTCTGCACAGCATTAAAATATTTTCCATAAGTTTTAGAGGTCCCAAAAAAAAGTTATTGAAGGTTTCTTGAAATTCCACGATATTTAAATGCAAAAAACCAAGTGCTCTAATGTACAATGTATATATCCTGTTTTATACTACCATACATAGCGTGTAAAATGAGCTTTGGAGTTTTAAAAATTACCTTCAATTTGTCTTGTTTTGTTAATTTTAGGATAAAAACTGAGAGTGATAGTTGCTAGTTTTGAAACTTTGTACCTTTGTTTATTGGTGACCAAAAATTGTTTAGATAAGAGTTCAAGCTAATAAAGTTATCTACAATGTCATACTTTTTCTTAAAAATAAAAATTACAAGTTAAGATTTATCAAATTTTTGATGCCTGCTGTAAATGTAAGATAAAAAATCATGCAATTTTTTTAAATACTTAAAAATGTTTAACATTCAAGTTAACATTCTTGTAGTACAGGAGTTTTTGATATAGCTAATTTTGTTGACATTCAAAATAAAAATATAAAATGGCAAATGAAATGTTTCATGCAAAAGCTAAGTTTTTTTTATTTTAATTGCAGCAGGGCATTATAAAGTTCTTACCTTTTAGAAATGTGTTAGTGTATTGGATATTTGATTGAAACCAGAAAAGTGTGCTATGAAAAAGTGCAGGATTTTCAAGACTTTTAGCAACTTCTAAAAATTTTCTAGGGCTTGCATTATCTTGCGCAAATTTTAGTGCAGATAATAGCTGTCCTTCATTTAATAACACTTCTTGAACTTCTTCATTTGCTCCTGAAATACAGTAATTGCAATTAATAATTATAATATACATATTATATCAATCAGGTTAGTATGTATCAGTACAATTTTTCAATTTATCTGTTTACAATTTAGTTTTAAAATGGACCAAAATTAAATGATCCAAAACGTCGGACAACAATTATATTATTTTTATTAGAGCGACGGTAATTTTTTATTGTCGCTTTAATATTGTTGGTTCAGAGGTAAAACTCGTTAAATAACATATTTCTGTTTGGAAAAAAATTACGATTTACTTGAATAATTAACTTGGAAAGAACAGGAAATTCTTTATATGGTTTGAATTTTGCTGTAAACGGAAATATTCCATGGCACGCACTAGAAGAAGGAATATTGCGAAATTCAACCCCTAAGGGAATGAAATGGGATATTCAAGTTTATATGAAACCTATTCTTTGTAGAATTAGAATATGAAACTTGGTCAATAAAATCTACAAAAATTAAATAAACTAACACATAGTTGACCGTTTTTCAAAATTCATTCCTGAAGATCTTGATAGCTAACGTGACATACTACAACTGTATTGAACCGCGGTTACGTAGGCAGTGCACGCCGAGTGAAAAACTACCCAAATTTCGTATGTTGATGCTTCAATCATTAGCAATGAATAAAATACAATCAATCAAAGAAGAGGAAAATGAAGAAGAAACATCAGAAGAAGAGTAAACACAAAAAGAAGACACTTTTAAAGAATTTTCCGTATTTGTGGCAGGAATAGAACACATTCAACCTTTGAAAACTTAACTTTAAACGGTAGCAGAAAACAATTACGAGATAAAGCTTGGCTGGTAATAAAGTTAAAATACAACCAAAAAACCCCAAGTCGTATACAGATATACTTAAAGGACTTGAAGAAAAACGACAGAATACTATATTATGTACAAACTAAAAAATTATAGAAATTTCAAAGTAGTATAAAAGGTATAGCGAGACGGTCATTGGCATGGTTGTTAGCGCGATGAACTGCTAAGGTAGAACTCCCGGTTCGCATTCAGGTGGAGTTCGCTTTGTAATGCCGTTTCCGTGCTTGGAAGGCACGTAAAGAAGGTGGTCCTCTCACAAGATGCTTGCAACATCTTTGAGATATTAATTGCTGGAGTACCCTCTTGAGGGGACGGGTAAACGACCTTGGTAAACGACATAAGGAAGCCCAAAATATATATATATAAAAGGTATCCATGACTCTTAACAAATCAAAAGATATTAAAAGGCAATCGAAAAATTGGGATACCCAGTAGCAAACGTATAATTATAATATCAAAGATGTACAAACTTTCTGCAAGCGGTAAAAAGGTTGTACATTGCTGAACAGAAATAGAAATGAAGATATCAGAGATGAACTACAGATTTTCTCTGTAAGAAACAAGGTTCAAGATTATAAACGTCAATGGAAGGAGCTTGTGTAAAAAATGGAAGACCAAGAACTGCTAAGGGCTATGATCCAAGTGGAAAGAGACGTTGGACGTCTAAGAAAGCATGAGCTGATTAGAAATTGGAACATGCCTGAGGTCTACACCGTGAAGTAGATGACGACAATGAAGATGTAAGCACCATTAAAACTTCTATTTAAACCCAAAGACAATAATAAAGGAATTTATAAAGTAGATAAGATACTCAACGCCAAGATCAAGTTTGAGCTTCCACAACAGCATCACACAATGTCACAATCGTATCACACGCGATGTCCTTGAGGTAAGCGTTAAGGCACCTGTGTGACAAGTTTGAGAAAGTCATAATGATATCTATTTGTCACATATTTTTAATGCTGTGACTGAAATGCGTTGACTGGGTATGTGTTACCTTACTGAACACCCTTAAATGGTGTTTTTTAAATATTAACATATACAAAAAAACAAATTGTATAGCATACAATGCTGAAATTTTAATGTTGTATAGTATTAAATTCTTGATCCTACTTTTTGAAATTTAAGACTTCAAACTCCTCAGTCTGAACTTTTTACTTTGATAGTATCTGTCATTTTCAAATAAATGTATAAAAACACCTACCTAATCGTGCAAGCATATCCAATGCTAGTTGAGATGTCGATGGATGTAAATTACCCAAAGAAAGTAATAAGCATGCAAGCGGCTTGGAATCAGATAAAATTCCATATTGTAATAATTGCATGAGAACATTAAATTTATTTCGTCTTACCTAAAATCAGATTATTAAAAAAAAATTAAATATAAAATTTTATACCTATAACATACTAATGTAGAAATTAATAGTTCGTTTAAACTAATTTCAACAGGAATGCCATATTCTGATAATGAAGTCATATACCTCATTAAAGCCCATTCTACATTTTGCAAGTGTTGATCTTTGTCCATTAATTCTTGTAAAACAAATTTATAGAAATCATATTGATTTATTAAAACCCTTGGCATTAATGGAAGAGGATTTGGTACAGTTGCATTAGCAGGAGATGCAATTTGCATTAGCAGTTGAGTCTCGGCCCACTTTCTGTATACTGCATTAATGTAATTAAAAGATTCTTCTAACTTTTGAAGGGGCGGCTGTTCGAATTTTATATGATCGACCAATATCTATAATATAAAAAAATAAATACTACATACACACTGTTAACAAAAAAGTTAACAGTTTTTCGTGCTGTTATTTTGCAATTATGTAACGAAACGCCTATGTGCGTTTAGTTAATTTTTACATTTATTTCGCTAATTTTTAAAGATTTCTAAAAAATAAGACTCGATGAACGAAGATGTGGGGTTCAAGTTATCGATTTTAAAGTGAATACAAAATAAGAAAAATACAATATCAGCTGCAATTGGAAAAGATACTCGAGATGATCACAATGTAATAGATTACGTGAAAAAATATTAGAATAATTAATAAAGAATAGAAGATATTATTACTATTAATTTTTCTTATTATTTTTTTTATAAAAAAACATCTAATTTAATTTTGACCTGATTTAATCGCGGATGAATTTGTAAAATGTCCACCAATGATAGAAAATTACCCATCGTGTCGGTCATTTTTACAGAAGGGAATTTTCACTGTCCCCTTGGCGATACCCATGATAATTTTGCAATTGGGACAAATTTCAAGACCTTGTAACATTTTCAAATTTGCAGATAGGACCTTCGAACTTAGGAAACGAAACACAAAAACTCAATTATTTTAATATAAATGTAATTACGCCCTTTTTACATAACACAGCAATAGAATTGCCGAGCCTTTTATTTATTTGTTGGAGAGTGTATTCCACCAGCCTCCTTTAGTTTACAATATATATTTTTTCAAATCGATGCCTATACAATACCAAAATACTCTGATATTCGTTACCATAATCATTAATTTACTTCTAATCCAAAAACTTTTTTACTCTGAAATTTTGAATGCTCCCTGTATTTAAGATATTTTGTTCAAAGGTTTAAATTACACTCAAAATTTTGCATAAAACAAGGATGAACGATAAACGCAATATTTTTCTTGAACTTTCAGCAATGAGAGTTTTTGCTATTTGATGTTTTATTAACCCGTTAATTTTTAAAATTTAATTTAATATTAGTTTCACGAGTTAATAATTTATGTAATTTAAATATTATAGTAATAGGAATTTTTAACTAACCTGAAATAATACATCTTTGCCAAATGTTCTCTTTAATAATAGCTGAGTACAAAGAGACAAATCCGGTATTTGAGAACATAATTTATTTAAACATAAATTTATGTGCCACAAACAACCTAATTTTGCATCGATCACAATATTGGGCTGAAAAACTACCCAATTAGGTGAATCTAATTCTAATTAAGAAAAAATAGAAATAATAAAATTTTCGGGCACGAATATAAATTTAAAAGGATACACAATTCACAATTATGTGTTTGAAGCTCTACAAGCCCTGGAAGTGAAAGACTTGCTGGTCTCAAAGATTTAGCAGGAGCAACTGCTTTATGATAAACTACTGTCCCATCACTTTCACCTGGTAGACTTATGTCAAAGACTTGTGAACTTCTTGAAGCCTGCACTTAAATAATTTTAAATTATTTTTATAACTAAAATTAAATTTTCATAACCTGATGATGAATTAAAATTAAATCATCGACCACATTTATCGCAAACCGACCAGATAGATTTAATTTTAAAACATGACTTTTAACAGGAGATTGCCCCAACTCATTCAATGTGTGTATGTGTACTTCTGCATGTTGAGGACCACTTTGATGTCTTAATATTAACACAGCTGCTACTCCATACAAATTAGCCAATGTGACATCACGCTCAAGAGTCATACGACTCGAGTCAGCTAAACATCAATATATTTTCATTCAACAAAAATTTGTCTCCAACATAAATTATAATACATACTTTCAAGTTTAGGATATTTATTAATATTGCCTGGTTTGAACAAAACTGGCTGTAGTTGAGATCCATAATTTGAAGCTAATAATGCTATTTTATTTTGTGGACACCAAACAAACCACTGAATAATGCAAGAAATTGTTTTTATATGCTTCAAAGTTTTTTTTTCTGGAAGAACTAAATATAGCTCTATTCCATGATCAGTAATTAATGCAACTTCATTATTTTGTGTCCACACAAAACCAAATAAATTAGAATTTTTCTTACAACTTTGAGAAAATTCACTTTCTATTAATGATTCTTGGAAGTTCATGAATTCCACAGAAGTTGTTGAACGTTGAACAGCAAGTATTTGTTGATCTAAACTAAATTTAATGGAAATCACTGGACCTCGATCAATCATACGAAAATTTTTTGGCAATGAATCGGTGTGTGGCCCTTTAACTACAACACCCATTGCTCCTCCTGATCTCACTGCAAATATCTACAGACATTCATTTTTAATATAAATTTTTATTAAATAGGTACACTCACTTGTTTATTAGAATCATCAAAAAATACATTTGTTACATGATTAACAGCTTCAAAACGGATTGGGTTATCAGAAAGTTCTAAATACGGTTCAGTAGCACTCATTGTAATAAAATCTTATTATCCATATACTGTGTTATTTTACTTTATTCCAATGGGATATTATTTTAGGTTAATTTGTGTACAAATCTTTGTAATGCAGTGTTGCCAAAATACTAATTTTTAGGTGAATCAGTTCAATAGCTATTTATGCAATGAGTGCATAAAGTAGGTTTTTATTTTCTGGCAGAGCGAACGAGGCTAATAAAAAGAGCAAATTTTTTAGCATTTTTTAATTTCATAATACCTACAAAATTATTGGAAACATGGATTGCAAATATAATAGTAAAGTTATCAATGTAGGTACATATCTACTGAATTTCTGTGTTAAGTTATGTGTAACATTACGAATATTTAAAAATTGGTATGTACGAATTTACGAATACTAACTAATAGAAAGTAATTAAATTAAAAATTTTTGTCTGTTATACTTTAGAGTTTACTATTATTATTTCTATAATTAATAGATAATTTTTATATTATTTGTTTACACAGTAGTGGCAGTTAAGATACTCTGAACTCTGATTTTTAATGTTAATTATGAAAAATGAGGATCTAATGAGGACATAAAAAAATAAAATTTGTGGTCGGTCCACAAATTTTGGAAAAAAGCAAAAACCAAATTATGGGTCGAGGTAAGAAACCCGTCTTCGAAAGTGTATTTTTTTCTATAAAAATGGTTCAACCAAACGAAAGAGCATAAAATTACGAATCAGTTAAGGTGAGGATGAATTTAGTTGGACTTCTAACAAGGCCACAATTCAAATTTGAAAATTACAATTTTCCCATAAGAAATACATGTAAGTGTATTATTGCGCAATATTGCGTAATCATTTATGCATTGTGTTAACAGTGCATGTGCTATGCTTGGGTTGACAGTTACTAGCGGTGGAGAGATACCAGTCGCTCCCTGACATCCGTTGGGTCAACTTCCACACTTTTCGAGTTGTATCATCTTGGGGGATGTTTTT
This sequence comes from Lycocerus yunnanus, assembly GCA_036346125.1. Lineage (NCBI taxonomy): Eukaryota > Metazoa > Arthropoda > Insecta > Coleoptera > Cantharidae > Lycocerus > Lycocerus yunnanus. Next base: position 80,220 of record JARFIX010000294.1, on the reverse strand, counting down.
AGTAAGTAAAGCGCTCGTCAAAACCGCTTGTAGCCCCCGGAGCGACCCAGAGGGTCACGCAGGGTGCAGAAAGTGGGTTTAGACAAACGCAACTACATCAAGACTCGGATTCACACAAAAAGTGAATTTTTTCCAAAATTTGGTGACCAACAACAAATTTTATTTTTTTATTTGCTAATTACACCATTACTTTTCATAATTTGTTGTAAAAACCGAGATTCTGGTATCTTAGTTCCAGTAGCGTTTCTTTTGTCTTCCCCCACATTATTATGGGTTGCACTCCACACTCATGCCTTATTGTTGTTTCTTATTCTCTCTCACAGTGTCTTACCCGCTATCGGTCTCAGGGTTTTTATCTCAGCAGCTCTCAATGTGCTTTTTGTTGTGCCTGAGCAGACTCAGGTTTCTATGTCATACGTTAACCATTACCGTAATATTAAATTCATATATAGTACAACATTGGTTAACAACTAGTATGTAACAAAGGGGGGTGGGGTTCTATAAATAAAACTTACTATTGCAGCCATTGTAACAAGGGAATTTTAAATAAAAAAATAGATTATATCTCGCCGCTTTTGCCATTGTAACAGGAAGGGGGAGTTATTTAAAACTAAATCCCGCCGGTGATACCATTGTATCAAAGAGGGGGGGGATGAGTAGCGTGAGTATGCTGCCAACACTTTCTCTAAGAGAAAGAACATCAAAGTTTCGGAGGGCGTGGGAATCAGATGATTTCTTGCTTTCACTTAATTTCACTTTTCAAGACCAACCTTGAGGATAAAAACAAAACAAATAAAAAGAGAAGTGATCTAACATAAATACAATATATGATAGTATTTATTGATGGCCTTTGGTTTTAAACAAAAGTGTACGAAATGAAACTTAAAACGGCGACACAAAATTAAATGCATTGTAACCAAGAGTTTTGTCGTTACCAGTCTCTAATCAATGATTAAAATTGAATTCTGACTTACCCTTTTAGAACAATTTGTTGGCAGGTCTCTTTCGGTTAGATGGAATAACGCACAATTAGGTAAATTAAAGAAAAATGAATTTAACGGAAATAGAAAAAAAAAGTAGTGGGCGGTTTCGCTTTGTGAAAATTCAAAAACGCCCACTTTGATCGAACTGCTTGACTTAGACTGACTACCCAACGGAACTGCCAAACTGCGTCTTTTTGCTCCTATATTTAAGCTTTCGTATTCGAGTGTCGTTTTAGGGTTCCCATGAAATGTGGTAAATGTTGTGTCGTGACCTGATTACGTAATTGTTTTTAAGGGTGCTTGAAATCTTTAAGGCAAGTGGATTGAAGATGGCACTTACCATAGATTTTTAGTACAGTGACTTGATAGAGATTTCAAATCACTGTAATTTTTAGAAATGAAATCGTGATCTCATATGCTATATATTGAAAATTTATCTAAAGAAAAGGTTATGACGGCGACCTCGATACGCACAACAACATTTAATAATTTAAATAAATATTCCACCAAATTCAATTAATTTATAAACTTATTATATTAGTGTTTGCAGTATTAAAATTACGAAGTACTTCGGTTATTAATTTAAGTGGCTCTTCAAATCCTTTTTTTTAAGTATCTTTTGGCGCGATATTACTGCAAGTGGAAATTATAACTACGTTTTAATAAATTTACTATAATTGAATTTGATTTAAAATCTTAGATTTGACTGTAACTATGAAAAAAATTATTCAATATTCTTTCTCGAGCGGCAATGGATTATTTTGCAATCTTTATACACAAATAGCTATTATTTCTGAACATATAGTATGTAGCTCAGAACAGAACATTAGGGTTAAAGCAAGAAATTTAGAAAAGTTAAATTTTTTTTTCGATTACTGATGTAATAAAGAAGTTATAAAAAATAATAGTTATTTTGCCATCTGATTTATATCTTCAAGGTTTCTTATACAGTAAATTTTCAGAACTTCGTAAAAGAAAAACGTGCAATACAAATAATATGAAAAAAATTGAAAATCTTCCATTGACTTGTGTAAATACCTAAAATAATGAACCACATCGAAGATAGTTAGGGTGAGAAGCCGACCGAGTTGGCATGGAATGGTAAATATACATAAAGAGCCAGTTGTACCAACGAAGTTAATCTTAAGATCACACTGATCCGTCGATCAAGTTCGATGATTGGTTGAAAATTTAAAAATTAACCAATCACCAATCTTGAACTACGGACGAGTGTGATCTTAAGATTAACTTCGTTGGTACAAGGTCTATAGAGTAAAGCATCTGGATCACATGGTAGTCAAGTAGCATCTTGTATTATACTCATAGTAGAAATTATAACTTAACACGTATCAATATAGTAGAAATATGATGTATTTATCAGTCATATTTTGTTACAATATTTATTTAATCATAAAACAAACAGGTACATATATACATAATATATTAATTTATACGTTATTTTCATTTAAATAGGAATTCCAGAAGTTGAAGAGTTACTTTTAAAAGCTGAACATGAATTATTTAATGTGGAATAAGATTTATGTATTTTTCGACAACAGCATGTCAAATCTTGGAGCAGACCATTTAAACTGCCATTAGAATCAAATCTGTACATGGTGGTTACATCCTCGGATGCTGAATCCCCAATAAAAGCTTGTAGATCAGTTTTTGGGAAACCTTCTTTATAATAAATCTTAATAGTTTCGTAAGCATCCATTATGATAGATATAAATAAACTTAAAACCACATAAATATACAAACATATAAATACATATAAATAAAATTTGCTAAACCACCAAATCATTAATGACTTCTCGGACATAATAGAAAATGTTGCAAACATATCATCACCATTAATTAAAGAAAATAAGCATTCGGATGTAACAGATATAGATCTAAATTTTACATGGTATGGCCCAAAAACTAACCAACCGCATAGCATAAATCCTGCATAAATTAGCATGGCACATAAAAGAAATCTCACTACACGAGGAAATGCTTTTGTTACCGTTAACATTATTACATTGTAAGTTTTAAAAAAGCCCAGGTATCTAAGAAGAGCAAACCATACAAACATAGTTCCAGTACCTACCAAGATGCTAGCAATATCCCAAAGATTATTGTCAGTAAATCTTTTACGCTCAATTCCTTCCTTTAATGAAGAACCTATTATGATCAATACGTCATTAACTACTATTAAAATATACCAAAAATTAACAAATTCCATTTTTCCACTAAGACTTAAGTCCCGACGGTAATTCAGTTTAAAAAAATTATTTGTGATAGTTTTTAATTGTTGAGCTCTCCAAATTGCTCGACTGCACAAAATACAAGAAATGCAACAAATAATAATAACTAATATATTGAGTAAACTTCTTAAAAGTAAATCTATTTCATTATCTACCATATAGTGAACATCGCCATGGCAAGTTAAACGTATAGGTTTTGATTCCAAAGATAATAACATTTGACCGTCGTGGTCATTATTGTCAAATTTTATTTCTATATCAAATCTATAACAATCAGGTGGTGTCTTTGGACCTGCTACTTTAAAATTTACAGTTTTTACAGAAAATTGTAAAATGGCTGTTACTAATGCTGAAAAATTGATATTTAAATGTTGAAAATATTCTCTTGAATTTAACAATGTATTATTGGCAGAGATATTATAACACCTTTTTACAATCTCTGAATCAAAAATATACGATTCGTTGAAACCAAAAATTGTACCACTTTTATATTGATATAAACAAAGTACCATTTCTGGCATTGTATTATCTTCATTAGGATAAGAATATGGTCCTATGCTTCTTCCATTTAAATTTGAATAACCTTCATAAGCATAATCAATTGTAGAATAAAAATCCTCAATTTTATAAACAGCCAATGGACCAGCAGAAGCAGGATACCCTTTGATTTCTCTAGTGGCGTCCCATCCTCGAAGAAATAAGTGGGAAAAAGTAATTGTGTTGTCGGTAGTATAATTAAACTGTTGATATCGATAATTTCCAAACAAATACAGTTGCATGCTAACTAAAACTATTTTGATGATTTGTACAATTAATTTATAAGGTGTTCTACGTTTGGCTTTCCATTTTTCAATTGGGTTCATAAAAAAGAATTGTAGCTTTTTTCTCATCATATCTTCTGTTAACAAAGGAGTTGAGGATTCTTCATTCTGATATAGCAAATTTTTATGATTAATCTCTTCTTCGCTATCAGTACTATGACCATCAGGTAAACCACAACTATTTTGATTCATTGTAGTTCGATTCGCGTATATGGATAAGTAAATATCTACTAATTTATTCGATAAATGTTTATATATTTTTATACTTTACTGTAAAGTACTTCCACTTTCAACTACACATTGAACACCATTATAAATTAGCAAGGTGAGTTACAAATTTTGGTACACCCATCAAATTCTTTATTATGCATTGTTTACTGCCCGCAATTTTATAACTGAGAAGAATTAAAATTCGGAAGTAGCGCTCGGAAACACAAACAAATACCACAGACAATTTGATAGTTTCATTTTTGACAATAATTTATTGAAAACGTCGTAGTAATGAGCAACACGAACAATGCTTCACTGGACTTGACACTTTCTTATCTGTGTGTGTTACACGGTGTTGCCATACTGGGCAGTAATTTTTAGGTAGACTGCAGATGGCGCTCTATTTTAGCTATATATACAGTGACTTTATAAAGATGTGTGTCCACACAATTTAGCATTTCTTTGATTAATCACAAATTCACAAACAAACGGTAAACTAATAGAAACCGTAATATTATTAATGCAATTGGTAAATAGACCAACATGCTTGTTATTATATGAAAAATTATCAGCTGTTATTACATCATATTTGACATATAATAATAATAGGCGGGGGTTTCATACAGCCTTTGCCGCATCCCGCATTTCGATTGCCTCACTTCTCTATCTTGACAGTCTTCCTCTTTGACATCGATTTTAAATTATTTTTAAAGTAATTTAAATTATACCCGGCACTTCGTTATTTAGAATTTATATTACGTATATTTCTCATTTAACCTGATTTACTGATAATTTGCAATTGACAATGATAAAGCCGCCATTTGTTGGCAAATATAACTTATATGGCCATACTGCCTTTATATATTTATCCGAGGTAGCAAGGTATCGTAATTTTGACGTCAATTATTGGTGATTATAAGACGCTATGACCTATAAGCATAGATAAGAGAGTATAGTCTACAAATGACGTCGAAAACGCGTGGTAATTGTGCCAAATTTATGACGTAATTGCAATCGAGTGAATTTTACCTCGTTTTCTCATGTTATTTTGAATGAAAACTTAAAAATATCGTATAATTTCCGTGATCGTTTTAGAAAAAGCAATACGGAAGTTGTAATATTATTGTTTTTATATTCAAATATTCGCGGGGTTTAAATTTGAAGTTGATTTGAATTTAGCGCGTTTTTCAAACGTAGGTTTAATCAGTAAGGTGGGAGGGATCGCGCGTAGGCGTCTTTCCGGTCGAGGTCACATGTCGCTTTTGGTGGTTAAACTCTTTCTTATCTATGGGTTGAACGAAGTACACTTGTAATTAAAATGTAATTAACCTGTAATTAAAATTAAAATTTAACCTTGACCGTTGCTATTTTAACAGTGTTTTAAAATTCAATTTAATAAGAATTTGCAAGTATTAAGATTTAAATATTTATTACAAGTCAATTGAAAATACTACTTGCAGTAAATTTTTACTCATTAAATAGTGATCTTATATGTAATCTATTAAAAAAATTACTCAAAATAAAATTAAGACGTCGACACCCGTAACAATTTAACAATTTAAATAAATATACGACCAAATTCATTTAATTTATAAACTTATTACAATATTGGATGATGGTTTTAATAAGTAAAGCGCGTGTCAAAACCGCTTGTAGCGCCCGGAGCAACCTTGGGGTCGCGCAGGGTGCGAAAAATGGGTTTTGACAGCGCAACTACATCAAGAGTCGAATTCACACAAAAAAGTGATTTTTTTCCGAAAATTATTGTACGATCACACATTTAATTGTTTTATTAGTTAATTATACCGTCATCCTTTATAATTCGTTATAAAATACGAGATTATGGCATCTTTACTGTCGCCGCAACCTATTTCGATTTTGAGGGGCGGGGTTACAGTTCAAAAGAGCCAATGATAAAATTGGGTTTCAAATTAATTTTTAAGGCTGTTTTTTTAAAAATATGTGGACCGTCCGCAAATTTTATTTTTTTTATGTGTATATGGCATAGTTATCTTTTATAATTCACAAAAAGAATGGAGAAAATCGCAACAAGAGTTAATTAACTCTTGGCTAAAAACCATCACCATACGACCAGTACTGCAGTCAGCTTTGTACCCATCGGCGAAATCTAGCACCAAAACAAGCATTGTTTACAGCGTGCTTTATTTCTCTCTCTCAGATTCCTTTGTCCTACGGAAGGACATAGTGGCATCATGACTGTAGCGCCTTCAGTGAGGTGCTCCATGTTCTCCGGTCATGCGCTGCGTGGGTCGCCGCATGTAGAGTCTGCCCAGTCAGGGTTTTGATCTGGTCTATCCATCTTGTTGGAGATCTTCCTCTCGGACGTTTTCCTTCGATCTTGCCCTGGATCATTAGTTTTTTCCATTGCTTCAGGTCTTCTTGCAATGTGTTCAAAGTATCGTAGGAACGACTGGCTGATCTTGGTTGATAATCGCGTTTTAACTTTGAGTTGGCTCAAGATAGACACATTTGTGCGGTGTGCTGTCCAAGGTATTCTCAGCATACGCCTGTACGCCCACATCTCAAAGGCTTCGACTCGTCTTCTATCGTCTGTCTTCATTGTCCACGTTTCGGCTGCATACGTGGCCACTGGGAATATCAGTGCCGCCAGGAGCCTCATCTTAGTTGTTTTGGTGACGTTCGTGTCTCTCCATATATTGACGAGTTTGGTGGTTGCCGTTCTTGCCATAGCCAGTCGCCGCCTTATTTCTGGCGTACTTCCTTCGGAGTTGGAGATCAGGAGCCCAGGTATATAAAGTTATGCACCACCTGAAACCCCATGGATGTGTGGATTTCGGGAGAGTTATTGTTGACGCGGTCAACTATCATGATTTTTGTTTTGCTGTTATTAATATGTAGACCATAGTACCTGCTTATCTCAATTAGTTTACTCATGATAGCTTCAAGTTCTTCTAGACTCGACGCGATTATTAGGGTATCATCCGCATATCTCAAATTGGAGATCTTCCTACCGCCTATTGTTATTCCGCCACTCCACCCAGAGAGCACCTTGCGCATTACATATTCGGAGTATATATTGTACAGTATTGGCGATAAAATACATCCCTGTCTCACACCGGCACCTATACTAAATTTTCGCGAATACGTTTTATCTATACGTATTCTTGTCGAGTTTTCTTTATATAGTCCTTTTATTAAATTTATAAGGTGACCTGGTGTGCCCATGTCTTCAAGAACGCTCCACAATTTGCTCCAGTTTACAGAATCAAAGGCCTTTCTGTAGTCCACGAAGCACAGAACCATTGGGACGCAGAACTCGCGCGCCTTTTCTATGATTTGACGTACGTTTAGTATATGTTCTCTGGTTCCCCTTCCTGGGACAAATCCGGCCTGCTCTTCGGGAATTTGGGGCAAGAGAAAATTCTTCAGTCGTTCATTGATTATGTGTAACATCACTTTGCTTGCATGGGGGATCAAGGCAATTAACCTGTAGTTGTTGCAGTCTGCTGGTGAGCCTTTCTTGTGTAAGAGGATGAAGGTTGATTCGCACCACTCTTCGGGCCATTTGCCGGTTTGCCATATCGATTCACATAGCGAATGCAGCGCCTTCACTCCCGCATTTCCCATCGCCTTAATGAGCTCTCCAGTAATTCCATCTGCACCAGCAGCTTTCCGGTTTTTTAGTTTGTTCACTGCTCTTTCTACCTCCGATCTCAGGATGTTCGATTCTATATGTTCATCTCTCTCTGGTGCGCAAGATCATCCTGTGAAGCGCTTCTGAGATATCAAAAGATATCTGTACGGAACTTGAACTTCTTTATTTACCAGAGTGTAAATAAACCACGGACCTCTTAAATAAATTTTATTTGTTCATAAAATAAGTTTATTAAAAAAAGGGGTCCGTGAAATAAATAAATAAATTCACAACGCAACTGTGTTAAGGGCCTGTTGTACAACAGAAGTTAATCATCGAATCATGCTGATCCGTGGATCAAGTTCGGTGATTGGTTGAAAATTTAAAAACCAAACAATTACCGCATTTGATCTACGGATCAGCGTAGGCCAAGAATTATCTTCTGTTAGCCCTTATTGTAATGTGTATAGTAACGTCCACCTTTAGTTATTAAATTAACCTGAAACACTGGCACTAATTGTTCATTGTTCTTAAAAAATAGTTGTTTTTGGTTGCGCTGGATTGTGGGTACAGCTGGCGCAACGGTAAGCTGGAGAATATCTTGTTTGGGAATCTAACCACATAATAGTATCATGTTACAAAAATTGAATCAACCAAATCAAAAACAACCGATCAAAAAATAGGTAAAAAAACTAATTAATAATAATCTGAACATTATAATACAAAAAATATAAATAATTTTTTTATTCCCAGTTCTTTGATTCGGTCGGTGATGCACCCCTATTCTGCCTACCCAGGTAAGACGCCACTGAACCTAACCTAATTTTACATTAATAATATAAATTAATGTACTTTAGAATAATAATGTAATATTTTCTATGATATACTACGTATTTCTTTGATACCTATGTACATATATAGGAAAGCACAGGGGAAAAGAATAATATTATTTATTTGTGCTGATTAAAAAGTTGAATATTAATTTGTGAATGGTCTGTGGTGATAACTGTTTTATGTTGTTCCAGTAAACAATATTTTCACATTTACATTTTTATGTCCACAACTCGTGATTGTAATATAGTGTTGGACTTTGTATTACTAATGTATGTAAATAATTAAAAAACTAAATATTCAAAATATAACGTATGATAATATAGTTAGTTACATACAGACTGCTTCGTTTGTAATATAATTTAACTATTTTTAGATGACTACCAATTGTGTGTTTTGTAAAATTTGTTCGAAGACTCAGTTAACAGATTTAATTTATGAAGACGATGAAATTATTATATTCAATGATATCAAACCAGCTGCTAAATATCATTTCCTTGCTGTACCAAAGCTGCATATAAACAATATTAATGATTTGACTAATAATGATAGAAGTTTAAGTAAGTGAAATGAAAATATGGTTACTTTTTTAGTAAGTACATTAATTTTAGTTGAAAAACTAGAGCGTGTTGGTAAAACAGTATTGCAACAAAATAGTGGAGATGTAAATGATTTACGTGTTGGTTTTCACGTACCACCTTTCAATTCTATTCAACATCTTCATTTGCATTTGATTAGTCCAGCATCAGATATGTCTTTTCTGCAGAATTTAATATTTAAACCAAACACTTGGTGGTTTACAACTGTAAGTACCTACGTATATTATATTACGTAATTGCTAATCACATAATGGTAGAAAAATTAAGGTGGGTTAATGCAAGGCTTTTAATTTAATTTATTTAAGATATTTTAAGAAAGTTAAATGTAGGTAACCCTACATAGTATGTGTCCATGCATCATTTTTCATTTAACATAATGTAAAAAAACCAACATTTATCTTTTACTTGAAATGCTAAGTGAAATTGCATATAAGTGAATTTCACTGTCATCAACATAACGTTTATCATTGGCAGCTGATGGGAGTTTAGTCATAACTCATTCTTACTAACTTTAGTTGCATAAATGCTAATTTTTCACAATCTTTCAGTTAAATTACATTAAATTTCTAGCATAACCTCGCCGTTATGGTTATATTATGGCTCTAGTAAAAAAGAAAATTTGGAGAAATGTTAATTTGTTGTCCGACAGCAGTGTCTCTAATGTAAATAGCACTGTGAGTTGAGTTGCAACAAAAATTTTATTTAAAAATATTTCTTAGAAAAGCATCTTCTATCACCACCTTAGAGATTTTCCATGGTCACGGGGACACCCTGTATTTAACTTAATTTGATTTAAAAGTACAATGTATTTATAACAATAATATCCTTTCCTGGTGTATTAACACATTAATGGAAAAAACGCTACAGTTCTACATTTTATATTATTTTGTTTTACTTTAAAAGTCACTTTTGCTTTTGAATAAAATTTGATTATTACATTTAATTAAAATTATTCTAGTAATTTGGATGCCGCTCGTTGCTGACACTGTAATAAAGAATTGCTTTCACAAAAAAGTGAAACTTTAAGTAGGGCCAAGCAGAAGAATTGTAAAACTGGAGCATTGGCAACATTGTTATTAAACACTTTGATCAAAAAGTTTTCGGACTGATGGAATAAAACGCAAAGTATAACTTGATTGTTCAATGTTAACTTGGTCTCTTTCAAAGTAATCTCTAGAAGAGGCGGCCAGACTTTTTACAGCAAGAGCCAAAGTTACCTACCTGAAATATTTGGGAGCCGTACCTAAAATTCTTGGTGTAAAAAAATTCTGAATTATAGATAATGTATTTATTTTGATAGTTTTTGCATATTTATTAAAATTTTTTATTTACTTTTTGCTAATTGAAAGAATTATATGAATTTGTAATGTTGAAATTAATTTTTTATAATCAGGTTGATAATTAGAAATTGAACTTCTTATTAATTCTTTTAAATGCTGTTTTGTCAACTGTGAACGGAACTTTGATTTAATAAATTTCATCGTTGAGTACAATGATTTGATATCATATGTTCATCCAAAATTCAACAACAACCGATATGCTGCATTTTAAAAATTTTGTACTTAGTTGGTACACATTTTCAAAATTCATTAATCGATTTTAATGATTTATGGAACATTTGGACATGAGTATGTCTAGACTCGAAATTATTATATTAAAATCGAACCAAAAAGTTTCGAACGGCATCGAACAAATCATTTCCTATGGCCGCAGTATTTAATCGATTCACGAAATTTAAAATAATATAACAAATATTTTTCATTTCTAAGTTGAGCCCCAATAAACCTCTTGAAGAGTCGCATGTGGTTTGCTAGCCACCATTTGGCCACCGTTGATGTATAATACACATGAACCAACGCTTATAATCCAATCCTTGTCAACACTTCTCATATGCAATTTTTGACTCAATCAACAAATTTCTTTTATGTTTTCAATCCATTCAAAATGATCTTCACGATTGGTCAGTGGTAGAGTAAAAAAGAGAAAAGTTGCATGGAATTTAGTCAGGTTAATATGGAGTTGAGAAATAATAATATTATTTCTCAATATAATATTATAATTCAAAAATTATTTCAACATTAGTGTCACAAAAATTTCAAGATACAGAAAATGGTTCATTCCGTCTCCAGTTTAAATTTCAGCAACAATTGAAGAGAAAAATTTTTTCAAGTTGCCACTGTGTGATTACTACTTATATTTTACATGTTTTCTTAAATATTTTCTTTTATATTTCAACATATTTTTTTAAATATGTAAAACGTACAAAACAAACTGTTCAAATTGAATGCTATGAATAAACATGAAGATCAAATACAGTAGAACCCCGATTATCCGGGAAGCGGTTTATCCGTGGGCCCATTATACATCGATTACCGTCAGATTATTATGCGTGCGGCGGCTTATCCGTGCGGCGCCAGCGGTTTATCCGTGGACATTCGCAACTTTAGTAGTATACTATGTAAAATCAAATGTATAGAATTTTTTGCTTACTTCAGAGCTGCAATTGGGTTACATACAAAGCTGTTTAGTGTATTTTTTTTGTAGTAATTTAATAAAAAACGTCAATTATTATTATCCGTGTTTTTCAATTATCCGTGCTGAGCACGGTCCCGGTCGGCCCGGATAATCGAGGTTCTACTGTAATTTATTAATCACGTCTTTTGTTACAGATTGATCGCGTTCTCAGCAATTTGGCACCTCCACCGTGATCTATTCATAAATATTGTATTTATATTCATAAATAAAGTTATTAAATAAAGGTTAATTAATAATATCTATAATTTGGTTAATAACATTTTTTGCAACATCTCATATCTAGTTGACATTTGAATAGCGACGCAATGCTGATGCTGAGCCGGCATATACAGCATTCAGAAGGACGCGCACTCGCTGGTGGGTGGTGATGGTAGTGTAGTAGCGATCGATGGAATAGTGTTATGGCATTACCAAAAATTACTGATATTGGAAATTTTATGAATTCAAAAAGAAATAACTTAAATATTTTGTTAATTAATGATAAGTAAATACGTAGTTTTGATAAAAATTAAGCTTGCAAGCAGTAAAGGCATTTGGGGCTTTAACATTTGATTTTGGAAAAATTGAGTGTGTACCCAAATACTTTTTAAGGTTTAAAATCATTTGTTTTCGTTTATTGTAATTTGAAATTGAATAACTTTTATGTGTTCATTGTAATGGAACTCGATTATCTTTGAGTTTTGTTCATATCAGCATTATTTTTTGTGCCATACATAATGTTTTGATTTAAGTTTGCTTTTTTATGATCTTGACGATTGATGATTGCCTACGTATTAGTAGTATTGGAAAATCTTGATTTATCGACTTGAAGTTAAAAACCGTTATAGTACATCAGTTACACCCACAAAGATAATTGATTTAAGATCTTCGTACTCGGAGACTTCATTTGTGGTGGCGCCCATTTATCTATCTCTATATATACCCCTTCCCCATTATTTTGATTATTAGTGTTCAATACGCCTTTCTTTCTTGTAATTGCAAATATCAGGTTGGATTAGGTAGCAAACGCACATCGTTATTTTGGGTTATCTACGACCTTCCACTGACACTCAGCCGGCACCTTTTTATATGTGGACTGTGCGTTTGAAGAGAAAAGTTCCGTAACAATTGGTTCCCGGTAATTTCACCTCTCAGTAATTTAACTTAACAGTTAACCTAAGCTCTACTGGTGAATATCTTTTTAAACTGTCTTAATTATAAAAAAAAGGGATTTGCCACAATATTGATACCACGATTTAAACTTTTTCTTATTTACTATTCTTCTTCCTCTTAGCTTAGGACTAGGCCCTGTAATATTCATAGATACTTACTTATCTTTTTTTAGTTAGAGGTTAGTGTTGGATATAAGCCACTGCAAGTACTGTGAGTATATTATTTGTTTTACATCTGGAGTAGCTTACTATGGCTGGCCTTAGATGTCTCTGTTACCCTAATTTTGTATTGTTAACGATGGCAATTCATTAACATAAGAGGACCATCATCTTTACGTGCCTTTCGAAGTATGAAGACGGCATTGCAAAGTGAGCTCTGCCCGAATTCGAACCGGGGTGCCTTACGTTAGCAGTTGATTGTGCTAACAACCAGGCCAATGGCCGTCTCGTTATTTTAATCTGCATGTTACATTTAAATATCATTAATCGTTAAAAAATGAATATTTTGCGGTTTTAGTAAACAAAAATTATAATTTCTACGAACAAACAGAATACACAAACGTAATTAACAGCACAGAGAGAAAGTTCTCGAATAAAAAAACGGACCGATTATTCCCAAAAATTCGTCTGTGAGTGTATACTATGCAACAGAAACCTCAAAAAAAAGATCACATATAACGCTAAGGCTTTGCAATGGAATAGAACGGCTATTATTCAGATGTTTTCATACTACCGGTCAGAATAACCGCTTGTAAATGTAGGTTTCAGTAATTTGCTTGATGTTACAAAAATATTTAATGTAATGTCTCATGGTTAGGCAACCAATAATTAATCTTTTTGAGTTTTGTTTTTAAAATTTTAGGTGGTAAGAAAAATAAAAATTTTGAATAATCTTCTGGTCAGAAAGACAAGCGGGCAGATTATAATTTTTGCAAGCGACATAATTTTGCGATAAAAAAGTGCTACTGATTGAAAGTTAGCGAATATTGTGAATTTTTTTTTAGAATTTGGTATCCAGTCTTTTGACATATAAATTGCGGGATTTGTTGGAATCCTCAGATAATAGAAATGTTCGTGAAAAACCTCGTCGATAAGGGTAAATCAATTTTTGAGATTGGATTTTTATCGAATTTATATTATATTTGCACAGGTTTTTGGAATTGTTAGCTTTAAATTCCACAGTAACGGTAGCGAGAATTCAGTTTGCAGTGCTCTCGCTAATTGTTAAACTTGATTCTACTTCATTGGCGACAGTTATTGGCATGGTTGAGCGCGATGAACTGCTAATGTAAGACTCCCCGGTTCGTATCCGGGTAGAGCTCACTTTGCAATACCGTTTCCGTACTTCGAAACGCACGTAAAGATGGTGGTCCTCTCACAAGGTCCTTGCAACATCTTTGAGGTATTAATTGCAGAGTGACCTCTTGAGGGGACGGGAAAACGCAGGTCAACCGCTACAGGAAATCCTGTACAATTAACTTCACATACTTTGTCAATATTCACTGTACTTCACCTACTTCATTGATATACTTCATTGTTTTTCACGTACTTCAACGATATTTTACCTATTTTACAAGTACTTCATGTATTTCATGTATTAATTTACATGAGATTTCATGTACTTCATGAGAGGTGTACAAAAACTTCACCAGCGGTTAAACCCTCGGTAAACGACTTCGGTTATATCCTAAGGAAGCCCGTTTCTTTATAGGGTATCGGACAACGTCACAAGACGTTTAAAACCGATTGTATGTACATGTAATTCTACTTTGAACGCTTTTAGTGAGATTCTATTGCTTGGGGCTTCGGCCTGCACTATATGTATGATAATTTTGGTTTTGTTGTGCTGTACGACTATTAATATTAAAAATTTTCGTTTCATACTTTGTCTGACTAATAGAGCGTTATTAATTATATTTTGCGTTTTATTGCCGAACTGGCGCCTGATTCTTTCTTTCAATTTGTGCTATCTAAGGATATTTGAGCAATCGACGCAGGTAAGCAGGTACCACAATTTTTTATGAACCCACGAACCGCATACGCACAGTCCACGCTTCTCGATACTGTGAATGAAAAATATGAAACTAGCTTCTTACTGTACCATCGAAAACAAGAGGCAGTGTAAGCGGAAAAACTCGATTATAGCGATACAAGACCTGAACAAAAAAATTCTTTATCAATTGAACACTCACTTTGATTTAAGAAATCAATATGGAATGGTGATTTGTATGGAAATGCAAGGGTTGGGTTCCAAGGTAGGAAAATAAAATAAAATAGATAAAAATAAAATTAGTTTAATCACATATCATTATTAATTATTATTGTTTGAATTATATGGTTTAAAATTTTTAATAATTTTTTTGCTTTGCCGCCTTTAAAAGGCCTTTTAATTCAGCATGGTATTCAGCTGTGGCAACTTCAATTTTCCTTTTAAAAACGAGGCTTCTTTCCAAAAACCGGTCAATTTTAACCCGTTTTTTAAGTACTTTGAGTGGTAGCACATTTTTTTCCACCAATTTTTCTTTGTTTATATTCGACATTGAAATCAAACCAGGTGAAGATGACACATGTTATTTACTTGAAGGTCATGTGACAAATAGCAATTTGAATCAGTCAAACGAGCACGGTTGCAGCTACGGTGGCACATATCAAAAGCTTATTGTTAGACGGGACGTCTAGTCTAGTCTATATATAGTCGTATAGATATTATAGTCTATACTCGAACATAGAATGCTATGTACGTGAACCAAATATGTACGGTGTACTTTTCGATATACAATCTATTTTTTTTAAATTATATAAATTATGTCCAAAATTATGTTCTCCTACACTTGCAGCTGCGTCATGGGGATGGGTAGTGGCGCTAACCTGGCGAACGGGGTTGAACGGCGGCCCAGTAATAAATGCGCTAGAAATTAAGTCCACCGTACGGGAGCCCCAGGAGGAGGGATCCTCCCGCCGTCATGTGGCGGCTGTGGTGGGACTACTGGTCCGAGGATGCCTAATAAGCAAATAGCTCCCATGCACCGGCCAACAAATTGCTCAAACTGGCGTTGCGCAAACACCGTCACTATACAACTGTTGCACAACAGCCTCCGTTGCGCAATTTGTTGGCCGGTGTATGGGGGCTATAACAGGTACCTTGTGTGGGTGAGCTGCGCAACAGCTCCGGCGCCGACCTGTTAGTCGGAATCTGGTATAATGAGAGTAACCAGGCCTGACCATAGGTGATGGGGTCTACTAGATAGTACTATTTCTCTTATCTATGGGGTCTACTAACCCTGGTCGTATGGTAGTCGCTGAGTCCTTGAGATGGGATCGTGGCGGGCAATAACAAGGCACCGTGTTCTAACGAACACGGACGGCGTCCTGCTCCCGGATGGGGACGTATTTAGCAATCGCTTGTAGTTTTAGGCACGTTAAATAAACTCTACGTTCTGTATTTCATATATTGCAGTGGTAGTGGTAACGTACGGAAAATTGTTATTAAGAACTACCAATAAAAGTTAATAACGAATCAAAATTTATCTTCCATGCACCTACCTGAAACAAAAACATACCAAACAATTTGAATGCAATGCAGTAACACCCTTGATGGGAAATGTTTAGGATTAACACTATTATGATTGGAAAAAAATACGCTGCAACTATTAGGTGTAGAAACAGAAGATAAATTAAAATTAAAACCAAGCAGTTAGGTATTAGTGGTCTTTACATTCAACAAGAAATCGACAAAATGGAAAGAACTTTTATTATTGAAACAATGTTAACGTTCAAACTAAATGGAGTTCACGGTCGTGAGCAGTAAACAAACGTAAACGACCCAAAGGAAATGGGATAAAACAATGTCGGTATCTATTTGAGGTTCATTAAATTCGAAAATTTTTGAAGTAAATTAAAAATCTTAAGAATCAATTTGTTATTAGTTATAAAGTAAACAATAATTTGGAATAATAAATTTAGTTAATTTTTTCAAAAATGAGTTATTTTAAAAAATATAATTCAAAAATACTATTATTAATAGATAGATATTGTTCTGGTCTACCAAAAGCACATGACAGAACTTTAAACTTGGTATGGCGAGGTATTTCACTAGCTTTTGCACTACCCTGCATTTTCTAGACAAATTGGTTGCAGTTTTCCTTTGTAAATATACCATCCTCATTTTTAGAAAACAACGGGTACCACATTTGCACTAAACTTGCAGGGTACAAGCCAAGTTTACTAACTACAAAAATTAATAATTTCTTACTGTATTTTTTTTAAAACAATATATTATACTCTTGTTTTATTTCGATAACATGTTGTTTTGTCGTATAATGCCACATAAACGTTTCTAATAAAATTAGAATTAGGTACTATACTCCATTTGAAACAAGAATGCAGTAGAAAATTGCAGGAGCGGTTCCGACGCGACGCGAAGGTAGGTTCACACAGGGAAACATCAAAAGATTAAGGTAAATGTCAACTGGAAAATTGTACTAAATGTCTTATAAGAAACCATTAAAAACAAAATATAAAAATTTGATTACAATCAGTTAGAAATTTGGTGATAGAAAATATTTTTTTTCTAAGTCGTTGAGTGGTTTTGTTGTCATCTTTTTTATTTTTATTAATTAAGTTCCACTACTATGTTTACTTCACCGTACGGGCATCATGGTAATTCAAATATCCCGATATCCTAAGAGATTTTCCCGAGTATCGTTTATGTGCTCATAAAAATTGAAGTGTTCCGTTATTTTGGCATTAATCATATCAGAACTTGACCAAATTAAAATGGGACCACCCTAAGCTACATCCTTTCCTCTAAAAAAAACACTAAAACACCAATAATCGAAATCGCTTTACGTGCTAAAAAATTGTCGCTTATCTACATAAGCTATTTATTTATTTATAAGCTAAATATTTTATAAGGTGTGTTTGGGTAATACCGCCCGCTTAACGTATAATTGCTGATAAAAGAAAACAAATAGGGTTAAACTGAAAATTAAAAGCAACTTTTGTACAAAACTATATTTATTCAATAATATTGAAACAAACTTAAAATAAACCTTTCTTTTGTAACAAAAGTGACACTTTAAAAAGGAAAATGGCCGATATTTCCGACCGTCACCGAAATACCGCCCACTAGGACTGGAATATCGCCCATCATAGAAAATCTATGGTAAACAATCTGGACACTGGAATTCTTCTAAATCTTCTTCCGTAAGGCCGACACAATCCTCGTGTACCCAGGACTTGCATTTTGAGCATTGTCTCATATCACTCTGGACATCTTCATTACAAATGGTGCATAGCCAGCTTGGGAAAGAAGTTCATTCTTTGATTTAATCACTGTAATGTTCAAGATATTTATCTTGCTGTTCTGGAATTTTTAGGGTTTTATGTTACCTCGGGGCTGAAGAGAATCAATTTTTGGCTTTGGGATATCGAGTTTTGAAATCTTGTCGTGTTGTTCAGGATAATCAATCCACTTGGAGCAGCCAGGCGTTGGAGCATCATTCTGATATGGAAGAGAATCCTTTGAGCTGGTGAAATCAGGTTTTAAACCAGATAGATGAGCTGTCTGAACTTGATTGGTTCTGTTTATTAAAGAACTTAGAGGAAGATTATCTTCATAAGAAAACTCATCTTCTCGGTTTGTCAGCATAGAAGGTGCGTAGGCAAACTCAGGAATAACGTCTGGGTCGAACGGATAAATGCCAGTAGATCTAAATCCATTTTGAATTGTGGACATTGTCATGGTTTTTTGCCAAACGGGTAAAAAACCAAGGTGGGCGATATTTCAGTCCTTGCTTGTTTTAGTTTTAGAGGTTATATTTTCACTGTATATCACATAAAGACAGGTGGAATCAATACGTAATCTAATCCAACATTCATGAATAACTTACATTCGATTAACTTACCTTATACAAACAAATTTACACCTTAAAAAACCTTAAGATCTAACACGTTAAACTTATAAAAAAGTTTACTCATGTAATTCCACACTGATATCTCAGTAGACAATGCAGATTTGGAATTAGCAAATGTATTAGTCGTTTACCGAGCGGTATAGCAAACTACTACTGTCATTAGCTGATTTATAAAGTGAAGCTTGGCGTCAATTTTGAAATGGCCGATATTTCAACCCGGGCGATATTACCCAAAGACACCTTACTACATAAAAGAAAAAAGAGATTCCGACGAATTGATCACCTCCTTTTTTTGAAGTCGGTTAAAAGAGAACTTAAATTTTTGTATTTAACTTTTAAAAAACCTACAAAATGCACGATTTATAATAAAATCGGAAAAATTAAAATTTTTATTTTGTTAATTTATGCAATAATCGCAAATGAAATTTCACCAGTGTAAAAACTTGTTTAAATTTTAACCAATTTTGTTACAAGTTCATACTTTTAGTAGCACTTTTTACTGCATTTTTATTTCAGTTGGACTATATAATTATATATTATATATGTTTACAATTTTATATTCCATAATTGACCATTACAGAAAGGTGTAGTTTTCACGAGGGCAGATTTTACTCTATTTTAAACAAAAAAAACAAAGTTACTACATACATAAGTAGGTACATGCTATAACATAATATCTTCAAATAAAGAGAGGAAGAAAGAAGCATATAACTAATAATTTTTATACTAAATAAAGTGACATTGATTATCGGTTAGCAACTCATTGTTGTTAATATTTGGTGGTCAAATACCTTACCATGATGTTAATATGAATTAATATGGGAGGTACTCTAAAGACTACGCATGGTAAAATACGGAAGTTACATCAAACTCAAATGTGACTTACAGTTAAAATTTTAGCTAAGCCGCTGTAACTTCATAAGGTAGACCCCATTTGGCTGCTCTAATTTACAAAATATATTATGCAAATGCTTCTTTTTTACTTTCCGTATTCAAAGCATAATTACAGTAAGATTATATTATTGTAAGGTGATCTGCCCAGTGAGATTATAATACATTCATTTATTAGGCATTATAATTTTTAATAAAATATATTGAACACATCGATGTCTTAATCCATTAGGAAAGAACTTCACACTTTATTCATGAAAATTTTCAGAGAAGGTAGCAGCAGGAGGTAGATTTAGCATCTGCTATGCTATCGATTTAGCTACAATCCAACACTGTTGCGTAGACGTCATTATAATGTAGATAGTTGGTACTTATTTTACACTTGTTTAACCATAGCAGCTTTATTTTGTATTGAAGTGGTTCCAATAACTTCAGAATAAGTTATCTGAAAAAGTAAAATACATCAGTTTATGATAAAAAAGGTACTAATTAAAGGCGGAACTCGAAGGCAAAATAATATGGTAAGAATAAAAGGTTACACTGGTTGTAGGTTGTAACTAATGAAACCTTTTTAAATCATGTGACGCCATGTCTCAATTTTGCTGCTATTAATTCTAGATATTTTTAAACATTAGTTACTTGAGCAACTTTCTATGTTAAATTCCTCTAATATATTTTATACTCATATACTAGCCAAATAATTTAGTTATTTTTAAAAGATTACCCAAAATATTAGGCAGTAGGACGTTTTGCTGAACTGCCTGATGAATAATTAGAAAAAGTGCTCACAAACAAAAATGAAAACATAGCAAAACTATTATAACTTCAAAAATAATCTGGCCTATGCAAAAAATTTCAACCAATACCCTTATTTATGTATTTCACTTAATTTGTAATTATTACTCCATTATTTTATATAGAATTTTTAAATCAACAAAATTCAACGAAAATGGCAAACAGTAAAAATCTAATGTGATATCACATGACTTTCTCATTTACTACTAGGTTTATCATAATAACTAAGTTAATATAATAACCCAAAATTACTTGAAGAGATCAAAATAACTAACTTTAATTAAAAAAAGAAAATTGGTTGAATTTATTGGTTATTTTGTTTCCAAAGCCGTTCATATTCTTTTAAATAAAAATAGCATCGAGATATCCGAAGCTATCTGAGAGTACTGTGAGCATGACTTATTTTACATCTCAAGTAGCTTGTTAGGCTGGCCTCAGATATCCTGTGTTAATTATGGTAATTCATCAATTTAGGAGGTCCACCGGCTTTGCGTGCCTTTCGAAGCACGGAGACGGTCATAGATAGTCGGAAAGAAAACTGTTCTTTGGTAGACTCTTCCCGGATTCGAACCGGGTGCCTTAGCATCAGTAGTCGATTGCCGTAACTACTAGGCTAGTGACCGCCCATTTATGAATTTTAATAGTATTTAAAGAGGTATATGTCAAGTGTTGGGTATCTTTACACGCAGAAAATGTTTTTCGATTGACACCATTATCATTTTTAACCATTACAATGGAGAGAAGTATGGCGCTTTAGAGGTTTTGATTTTTTCAAAACATTACGTAAAAATTAACGGATTTCAACCAAAATATAATTAGCTCTTTAGACCGTGATTTACAACCAATATGCCAAATTTCAAGTCAATCGGTGTACGCGTTTGTCCGAAATCGTGGACGAAAAAACCGGGAGCACATACACAGATCCGGGCATCATTCCAAAAATTGTCTTGAACGACTTCTATGAACTCATAGACCTTAGGAAAAATGCTAACTCAAAACTTTTTTTTACTCGATTACAATACTTCCCTTTACTACGTAAATGGAAAAGTAAAATTTCAAAATTAAGTAAAATGAACGAATTTCAACCAAAATCTAATCAGCTCTTTCGACAGTGATTTCATGTGAATGTGTCAAATTTCAAGTCAATAGGTGCATGCGTTTGTCTGAAATCGTAAACAAAAAAAAACGAGCACACACACACACACGCATATCCGGACATTATTCCAAAAATTGTCTTAAACGACTTCTACGGACTCATAGACCATGGGAAAAGTGCTATCTCAAAACTTATTTTTTACTCAATTACAATACTTTACAATACAATACTTTACTACGTAAATGGGAAAGCAAAATCATATTTATTAGTTTATTACATTTTGAGGTAAAAAATGTTTGGCTACAATTATTTGGTATAAAAGTTGGTATAAGCAAAGAGTATATAGATCTAGTATGACCGCCATCAAGTTAGCCTCCTTCAATCGATTTTTTAACTTTTTTTTATCCCAAACGTTTGGTAATCGTTAGGTAACGATTGGTAGTCCAATTAAAAGTTTTGGTAGTTCATTGTTTTCTCGTAATTAATCAATCAAAATATAAGTCAAGTTAGCAAACGTTTTGTATAAAAAAAAGCTAAAAAATCGTGTGAAGGGGGGCTAACATGATGGAGGTTCTAGTATATACTCTTTAGTATAAGTTAGTATAAAATATAAATGTCAAACAAATTGCTGTTTATGCCAAACAAGAAAATTGTTAATTGGCAATAACAATTATATTTTATTGGCAAAAAATTTACAGATTTGTTTCCGTTTTTTATATTTTTTGTGCTATTTAATTTTTGATAACAATAAGTAAAATGTTTGATTTGGAATGTACGCCTCCCGAACTGCGAGAAGTTGCGCTCAATCGGTTGAAAACTTGTTACCGCCAAAACCAATCAAATGGCTTTTGAAAATAGGTGTTTTAATTATTTATTTGCACCGCTTTAATGCGGTGCAAAATATGAGCTTAGAGAGTATTTTACTAGTGTATATTAGTGAAATGGTTCAAGACAAAAGGGCATCAACGTTGTCTACATATTCAATGCTGCGCACAACATTAAGTGTTCGAGAAAACATCGACATTTTAAAATTTTCAAAACTGTTTTTTTTTTAATTACACACTATAGACAGCACACAATTCGTATGTATTATGAATAAAAAAAAAAACGATTGGAGGAATACCCGACTCATTAACACGATTTCACACTTCATTTTCTAGGAAGCTATCTGCCGTGTTATAGAAAGGTTACCTGTATGTATACATAGTATGTATTGTGTGCTGTTCAAAGTATAATTTAGATTTTTAAATAAATAGATAATAATGTTAAATAGCAGAGATACAGTGTTATACGCGGGTTTTTGCAAATTTCTGATGGTGTAGACCGAAACCGTTATTTAAAAATGGTTTGGCAGAATGGCATTTTTTCTTAATTCTGATTAGGCCAACTATGTTACAAACCTGACTCTTTTTGAATTTCAATAATTTTTTTCTCATTCTAAATGCACCGACAAAACCCTAAAAATACTGATGTCTCAGTTTGAGCTCTACATTCAAATAATAAAATTTAAAAAAAAATAGCAAAACTTCTGCATTGCATTGGTTTCTGGTTTATTGCATCTGAAGCTTGAAATACGTCTACTCGTTCTTTTATGATGTCATTGGTGTGTTTGGGACCTCCATCAAGTTAGCCCCCCTTCAATCGATTTTTTAACTTTTTTTATACCAAACGTTTGATAATCGTTAGGTAATCATTGGTAGTCCAATTAAACGTTTTGGTAGTTTATTAATTATTACATTGAAGCGAAAATAACGCCCATGTCTCTGCTTTACAGGAACGGTACTAGCACGTGATAAAGTAATTATAAAGCATCTTCTTTTCAAAGATTTAGTAAAGATTAATCTAATGGTCCATTTATACTCGTCATTTAACATTTAAGACTTAAGAGGATTAAAATTGGTCAGTAGGAATATAGTCCACCTTTGTATTAAGATCCTACCAATAGTAATAGGCAATACTCCCTAATTACGGCACTGCTTATTAATTGATTCTTTTTTCTTAACCATTTATAGAAAAAGTTTGCAAATTGACAGGATTGCTAAAGATTACCAAACGTTTGGTATAAAAAATAGTTAAAGATTGATTAAAAATCGAAAATTAACTAAAGTAATTCATTACTATTAAACTAGGAACTACCAAATCTTTTCATTGGTAAAATAATGACCGCGAAGGGACTATTCAACGTATAAAATAAAAAAAAGTTGAAAAAATCTACTGATGTAAGCTAATTTGATAAATCAAACAATTACTATATTAATTATAACTTTATTAAAACTTTATTAATTATTTACAGGTAAACAATGAACTACCAAAAGTTTTATTGGACTACCAAACTGTACACATGATATTCTATCAAATGAGCTAAAAAGTTAAGCATTTCACTAAAGGGAGGGCTAGCTTGACGTTATATTTTGATTGATTAATTACGAGAAAACAATGAACTACCAAAACTTTTAATTTGACTACCAATCGTTACCTAACGATTACCAAACGTTTGGCATAAAAAGAAAATTAAAAAATCGATTGAAGGGGGCTAACTTGATGGAGGTGTGTTTGGGCTGCAATACAAGATTATAATCATGACAATCCACTTTGTATACTAAATCTGATTTATTTTCTAGGCTACAGGGTCTTTCAATTTAAAGTGATTTAAAGCAATAAAAAAAAACATATTGGAACATTGAATCAAAATTCAAAACAGTTCAGTCAGGGAACATAAAACAATCTTTCGTACTGTCATACTAAATTGAAATAATTAGTTTTTATTTAATTTTGAATTCGTTTTTACTTCGGCATGCACGAAGTTTTTTTAGAAAATTTAGGATTTTCTAAATTTGTACTAATTTTATTTGTACAAATTCGTCTTGTTAAAATGCAAGAACAAAAAACACGTACAACTCTTGTATTAACAGTAAAGCTATTGGATTAGTTCGAATCATAGCGTCGTGCACTACCTGTTTTTAAAAGATTTTTAAACATCGTTAACAACTTTTCTTCGGAAGAATCAATCGTTAAATTAAATACTTTGGCACGCATGAAGTATTATTTCCGGTATAGGGCAGACGTGGGAGCTTTTTGGGTTGAAATGGATAATATCTGATCCCTCCCAAGACCGTAACGCAACACCGACCGACCCACACAAAACGTGAAAAAATTCAATAAATATAATACAAGATTATAATTTATTGTAACAATAGGTGGTTTTTTTCCATTTAGATCATGCAAAAAATTGAAATTTTAATTATAAACTTTAAACTGGTGTTAAAAGTTCAGTGCTTTATAGTATTTAAAATCTAATGGGGTAGATACTCAATTATGCAAGTTCTAAATTAATATTTATGAGAGAGTTTATTGAAGCCTGTTAAGTACTCGATAAACTTGCAACTTTATAAACAAACGAAGTGATTGTAATTAAATTGCTTAGATTTACATAGTTTGCACAAGAGATTTTATGATTAAAATAGTGCTGTAAGCATAGCTTTGAAAAGCATATTTAGCTAGTGCATAATATACGTATTTATACCGTTGCGTTGCTTGTGAAATTCAAATTTAATTTTCCATTCCCTACCTGTGCATAAAAATTTACACTGGAAAATATTATTTAATTTGCATCAACTACAGACAGCTTCTTTCACTTTTGCAATCCAGGTTTCTGGCATTCTAAAATTATTCAATTTCAATGAAATTTTACATTAAAATCGATAATTCGATTAAATTTAAGGAAATCGGACATATGGTTTTAGAGTAATTGATTTTTTTAATTTCCTTTCTGTAACAATTAATGGTAAAACAAAGAATAAAATGTAGCTTTACATGTTTACTCTTTCTTATTTATCGAATTCTTTACCGATAAACCGTCATTACCAGGAGTGGAACTGCGTTAGACAATTTAGCTTGCCAAAACCAAACGCCATTGAGGTCCAAAAAATGCATTTACTTACATACGTAAAAAAATTTGTAACTACGAATCTTGTTTAACCTGTGCCGCACGTCCGTAAAATTTACTTTAATCAATAACTCGAAACCTAAAATATCCAAACAGACAAGTAGCGCATATGTTTAAATAAAGTTTAGATGATTTAAATTATTTTGAATTCACGATTGGAAACCAAGACATGTCTTAAGCCGTCCTCCGGCAATTTTTTTTAAATATATGTATTGAGAAAAAAAGTAACGAAAATATCAAGCACTAATTAAACACAAACGATCTAGATTTCTCTTATAAATTATCTATTATATTATAACGTTTTTATTAACTCGCTTTCTTGTCTGTTTGTTTATCGGTTCGGTACAAATTTTGCAATAGATTTTATGCTAACTAAACAAATGAAGGTTGTTTACATTATTATCATAAAAGGCGAACAACCATGTTTGTTGATTTATGAAATTAATAATTAAGAGAGGCGGGTATTTTTATACAATAATTTGTAGTAACAATAGGTTTGTTCGTTGGACGTGTTCTGAACTGTCTGAACAGTTTTCGATTACGTCACACTGACAGCTTTTCAGCGACAACCTCCGACTGATCGGAAACTGTTCAGACAGGTCCAATGAACAAATCTAATATTAAATAATTAATTGCAAATGCTTATATTAACTTGTGAAATTATATGTTGAATAAAATATATTTTTAAAATTACAAGTTTAGTAAAATTTGAAAAATTTCCAACTTACATTTTAGTCTAAGACCTGCACAAAGTGGTTTCGTATAGTTTTTAATTACAATTTTAATGGATTTTAATTCATTTTCATTCATTTAGGGATAGTTTAACTGATGAGTTCTTCAAAAGACGAAACCACTTTGTGCAACAGGGTCTTAAATTAGACTAAAATGTAAGTTAGAAAATTGTAAAATTTCACTTAATTACCATCATTAACATTATAAAATAGGGTAACGTAAACAACCTTCATTTATTCACATGTAAAATTAAAAATTGGCCAACTGAATATTAAAACTATTACAATTTCTGATTGTAGAAAAATTTTGTTATTCTTCGCTGCGCCGTCGTGTATCAAATTTCTTTCTCTGCTATTTACATGCGAAAAAATAGACTGGGTACCCAAGTCAATTTTATTCTCTCTGCATTTAATAATTTATTTTTTTAAACATGAATTTCTGGTGGTATTGAGAATATAATATATAACCTACCATAATGACCTTAAATGAAAAAAATTCTAACTTAATTTATAATTTCTTAAGAATAAGAATGAACTACGTATTGTCTCTGAAATAGCTACTTAATTTAAACAACTAATTTACTGAATAATTCGGTATAGAAACAAATCCATTGTCTAAATATCTCATCGACGGCGTTAAAATGTTCCAATCCAAACAGAAAAGATTTTTAAACGTTTAACATGTAACTCACCAATTAATTTTCTTTTGTAAGTGTAACTGCAAGTGATGGAACTTTTTCTTCATTAGTAAAATTCAAACGAATACTCTCAGTTAAAGACTCATACACCGCACATGATGAAGGAGGTACTAAAACATTTTCTACTTCGACGCTGTCGGCTTTCAAAGTTGGAGGTACAGAAAAAGATTTATGGCTTCTAACAGATGCAGCTCGATATATGCCAGAATTTAGCAAAGAGTCTTGTTGGGTTTCGTTGTTTCCATTATATGTACGTTCAGATTTCCAATTGCCCAATCTATTTCCAGCTAAAGTCTTTTTTGATGATCCGTCAAAACAGGGTAATACCAATTTAAATTCTTTGCGAAAATTTTCATTTAACCAAGCATATAAAAAAGGATTGTAACAGGTTGAAGACATTGCCATAGAATGAACCATAAAAAAACTTAAAAAATAATACTGCCAATTTCCAGTTTGAACATAGAAATCATTTATGATGTTTATGACATTTAATGGCAACCAAGAAAGGAGAAATATTACCACCATGGCAATAAGCATTCTGTTTGTTCTCCGTTTTCTTTCGCGATCATTTTCTTCTTTTTTTGACGTTTTAGTGCCTGGTTTGCTTTTAGCTCTGTCATTTAATCGTAAAGATACACATATATAACAAAATGCCATCATGCAGAAAGGTATAACAAATTGCATCATTGTAGTTAAACCTCCAAAAATTTTACGATACCCTTCTTGAGGCCAATCTTCTTCACAAAAGTACTTATGCAAAGTATTATTATTAGTACTTGTATGTCTCATATATATTCCATAGGGTAATGTAACTAAAATTGAAAATATCCAGATGCATAATATAATCATAATACAAGTAGATATCTTCATTCGCGGATGAAAGGGATAGATTATTACAAAAAACCGATCGATCGCTATAGATGTAAGAGTCAATGTCGAAATATAAACGCTGGCTCCTTGGGCATACGACACAAGATGGCAAATAATTTTTCCGAACACCCATTTACCCATAAAAGTATACAACGGTGTAAATGGTACTGCCAAGACACAAAGTAAAATGTCAGATAAGGCTAAATTAGTAATAAATAAATTTGTTACAGTTTGCATAGCCTTGTTTCTAAATACCACGTAGCAAACAAGAACGTTTCCAAAAATCCCAAGTACGAATATCAAAGTGTACAAAATTAAAAATAGTGCTTGAACAACCGCATTATCGATTAAATCGTCCCCGGTACCATTGCGATCACTAACTTGGTTCCACTCGTCTTGAACTCCAGTACTATTATTAAAGTACTTGGAAACTTCCATTTTAAGCTGTTCTTTTTCACAAATAGGTTATGATTGATTTAAGATATAACTTTTAGTTATATAGAACAATTAGTTTAGTATTTAAAAATAATAAGATTAATTTTAAATAGTTTCACCACCATATACAGAATTTTAAATTAAAGTATATTTAGCAATTTTCAAAGAAATAAAAAATTAAATGTGACAAAAGAGTTTTAACAAACTCATAAAAGAGCTACGGTATTGTATAAACAAAATGAAAAATGTCTTTTGATTATTTATTATACCAGTTTGTTCTAATTATTTCAGAAAATAATTACTCATTAATCTCAAAATAATTCTACAAGAATACAATATCTGCCTAAATGTGTACTTAAAAAGTGCTAATGTATTAAAAAGGCAATATATTATATTTCGAATTTATACATATAACTTAATTTAATTTAAATTTAATAAAAAAGGATAGTAATAAGACAGGATAATCACAAATTAGGAATCCTACTAAAACATCGAAATAAATTTGCAGAATATCCTGTCAATCCTTTTAGCTGATTTAACACCACTAACATTCGATCGAAAAAACTTCCAGGTGGACTTGAGAATCCATTTGGTATGTCGACCCGATCGATCGGCTGATGTGTTGTCTTTAATTGCAAAATGGCGATTCTTCTCGATATTTTCCAATGTCGAAATTTCCAATTTTTTTGTCTTTTGAATGGGTATTGAGTTACGGCCGGATATAAATTTCTGGAAAACCTCGGAAAGAAGATAAAATAAAGGCGGGTATGTGAGAGACACGGCTCCAAAACTCGATCGTTCATCTTGATTTTATCGATTTACGTTGATTTAAACCTCGATTTTTTTGTTTTTTGAATAACATATCGGATTACAGTCAAATAGATTCCAACCTGGGACAAAAGACAAAGGGAGGAGAGTAGGGGCAAGACACGGATCCAAAACCTAAAACCCTTTTCTTAACCTGAGCCATCTTTTGTTTGTAATTGTACCTTTGTAATCGAATCCAATTAAATCAACTTCTAAGAAAATACATTAGACAAGATAGACAATTTAAAAATCGACATTTTGTAATTAAAGACATTAAGTTGACTGCTTCGAGAAAACCGGATGGATTCTCTAGGCCACATTATATTTGGTAATTTTGTCTAAGATCTTTTGTGTTTATAGCACCTCAACAATTTTGATTTTTCAAAAAATTGGACACATAAAGAGTTCTATTCACCTCTTTAAACAGTTTGCAAACTTACATTTTATCTAGAAATTTGAACTAAAGTGGAAATACGTCAAGAAAATGAATACCAAACAGAACATTAGAATATTTACTACATAAGAACATTAAACAGTTGATCGAGAACGTCTTTTAAAATGTTTTCGTGGCTGCTATTTAGAGAAGATAGTAATACTTAGGTTCCATTTGTTATGATCGTGGTAAAAGCTTAAAGCTAAATCTCAGCTTACTTCGATTTGATCTGTCTCGATTTCTAGATATCCATTTTCAACAGTAATATCACTAGTGATCATGATATTGCCGGCAATTTTGCCGAATCGATCACGACTGCTTGTTGCGATGAAAAGAAGCACGAGTGCGCAGCACGAGGGCTTCTTTTCTCGTACAACAAGCAGGGTGTCATTCGGCAAAATTACCAGCAAAATCATGATCACAGTGATATTACAATTTATCGAACAATAATTTTAATTTAAATAAAATTAATTTTTAAATTAAAATCAACAAGCATAGGTAAGTACGTTGCTAAGATATTGTTGATAGATATTATTTAGTCGACTGCTATTATTTTTCTTGTTGCCACGGCGATGGCAAGAGTGCACCAGCATAATATTCGCTGAAAGAATATCAGATAGCTTTTGATTGGTCCATGTGACTAAAACGATGCAAACACATTGGATGATATAATGTGTGGTAAATTGTCATGTATGGAATACTGTACGTCGCCTTCAGTCCTGTCAAAAATGTGGTATTTGCAAATTAATTTATCCCTTAATCCACCATGATCGCATCTCTACGTAAAAGTAATTTAGGTGATCGCACGCCGTTGGTTTTAAAGGTTAATTCACAACGTGAGGTAAGGTTTTATAGATCAGCCAGACAATCACACTGAAATCAGGTGACGATCATTAGATGACCACTGTAAGTAGTCAACTCATAAAGAGAAGTTAGGCAATGGTGAGCAATTTGAATTTACGATGTGACTAACTTGTATTTGCAAAGCACTGCAATATAATAACTAAACAAAGGGATTTAAAACTTAATTCTTTACATATTATGTAAAGTCATGTAAATCGAATTGCAGTTACAATAGCTAAAAAAATGTTTGAAGAATTAAAAATATCCACTTGTAAAAATGGGCAAGGGCCTCATAATATTTATAATAAACTTGTAATATTTATTCAAAAGTATAGGTTGGAAAACTCTGTTCCAACAGGGTAATATTGTTAAGAATTTGGTAACAAATTAAAAACTAATTAAACGTTCCACAAGAGTGATTTAAAATTGAGAAAATTAGCGAGACTTTCCATAGAAAAACAACTAACATGATAAATTTTGACAATGTTACTCAAAACTTGCCTAATAATAAATCAAGAAAAATAAACACGCTTACATGTGCATATTTCCAATCTGTTTTAATAAAAGAAATAAAAATATTTATTTATTTATTTTATGTTAAGTAGTTATTAGTAACCAATAATATTGATTGACCTAGAAAGAGCGGCAATTATGGATCGGTCCAGGTGATAACAGTTTAGGTAGTACTGATAAGACCTTGTTATGGTTCTTGAAAACATAGGTTCCCTGAACTTGTTATAGGAATAAAACTATAAAAGTTATTTTTTTATTGAAATTATATACTATACTATATTCCTAACCTCTAAAATTAATATTAAATTAAAATTTTATTTTTAAGCAATCAAAATTATTTTCATTCTAATAAGTACACATTTGGTGTTTTAAGACGCACCACAAATGTTTAATTTTGTTACCGCTAGTCGTATAATAAAAGGAAAACAAACACACAACATGATAATATGTTTTTATCACATATCACACAACTTTCACGAGTGTATGTTAACATCATGTGCTTATCGCACCATTTGCGGTAAATTTAGGGACATGGTATGCAAAACGCTTATCTAAAAATAATGGCGATTTCAATAAATATGTAACTGACAAGTTTTGGTAACTTGACCAGGTCAAGTTTTATTTTCTTAAATTACTTTACTTTTGAACACAATAGCAATGTTTATTTTGATTAACTATTAATGTATCCGGGGATAGTATAATGAAGAAAATGATATCTCTTTAAGAACATTGTACTTATGTGTGCAGAGCGTCGATCGATCGGTTTGGCCTCTATTGAAAATCTATGAGCTCTACTAAAAATGAGAATTGCAAAAGAGTTACCACTGAATTTGGTTAATTCTAGAATTTTATTTAAAAAAATATGGTCCAATGAATGTAGGAAGTATGGATACTTTTATTCTTCTAGCCCACGGTTCAAGCCGCGGTCATCCACTGGGATATTTGTAGAAATTATAATTTTTGTTTGCTATTGTTTTCATTCGACGATGTTACTAAATACGGGCCTGCCGTTTGAATGTTTTGCTGGTAATGTGTTGTGAAAAGATATCTACTTGGTAGATTATACTGGCCTAAACCCCAACCGACTAAGCCGCGCGCCCGGTTCGAATCCGGGACGGGGTAAGAAATTTATTCTGATCGTCTTCCACGCCAACACATTCGGCAAGCGAGGTGTGTGCAACTGGTAAAACCTCTCAGAGAACCAAACCAATCCTTTACAGGGAGGTTTAGGGGAAACTGGGAGAAGCTTAATATCAATGAGTGGACGAATGCAGGCTGAGGAAGAAGAAACCTCAACTATATTTTTCTTTCAATTTATAATTTATTTAAATTTCTCCAAATTCAAATTTAGCCCTTTAATTTTACTTTATTATAGTATATAATAATTAAAGAACTATAGTTGAGGTTTTAGGTTCAGTAAAACAATTTCAAAATTGTCCAACGTTTCGGACCGTTTATTAGCCCATTTTCAAGGCTACAAAAACATAAATAAAATAAGTATCAAGTAAGTGAATAATTACAAATAACTGACCTGTGCGAAGATAAATTTAAGTTAGTAAGAAACCTTTTTGGTTCTGATCGAATTTGAAATGTGATTGAAGAAGCATTAAGCAACTATTTGTTTTAAATAGCCGAGAAAATGATAATAATTAAATTTAAAAAAATTCAAAATAAACTTACGTTAAAGGTTATGGTTCATTTTCCTTCTCCCACGTGACAATTTTGGTAAACCAACAATAGGCATCGTTCAGCTCCGTTTAACAGCAATATTAAACTGAGGTAAATGGAATAGCCATTGCGGTTATTGCCTAATTTAAGATTTTAATCCCCTTTATAATAAACTACCAAAGGGGAAAAAACTTAGTTTTGTCAAAGGAGGGAGACCGTAAAAGTAAAATCGCAAGGTTACATTTATCTTCATACCCAGTACCTTAAAAACAAAGTGGAAAAGAAGAAAAAAGAATCATCTTCATGTTATCCAGGATGTGTTTATAACCTCCGTGAAAGTATTGAACATCCTTCTTATCGTTCATAGGTTTATGACTTAATGTTATATGTCACAATGTTAATGACTGGATGTCAATAGCCTCTTTAATTTTTGTCTCGTCGAACACGAACATCGATTACGATCACGAACATCGTGATCCTGGATCACGATCATGCTTTATGAAATGCGAGTTCAAAGTCATGTGTTTGCATAAAGCAGTATAGGTGTTATCATTCTCATAAATGAAAACGCGAGCGTTTTCAAATCTCTCATATGCTGCTTTATGCTAACACTTAACTTTCTGGAACTTTCAACTACATACACCGAGTCACAATCCTGGCACGGGATGCGATAAACCAAATCACTCTGATCAGAAGGGAAGGTAGGATCTTTGGTGTTGGAAAAAAACTGAAGGTTCTTGTTGGGACATCTAAGTCCAAATTTGACATTGGGATAGGTTTAAAGACCGAAATGAGGCTCTCAGATAAGCTTCTGATGTAAGTTAAACTATGAAAATTAAATTAGGAGGGTATAAGAAGAAGTAAAACCGGAAGGGGTGATGATTTAGATATATAACCAATTCCTTTAGATGAATCTGCAAGAAAAAGGGAGTTTGTAACCAAAATAGGAAATCGTTGG
The DNA here is from genome assembly GCA_036346125.1 of Lycocerus yunnanus. Classification (NCBI taxonomy): domain Eukaryota; kingdom Metazoa; phylum Arthropoda; class Insecta; order Coleoptera; family Cantharidae; genus Lycocerus; species Lycocerus yunnanus. Next base: position 46,626 of record JARFIX010000294.1, on the reverse strand, counting down.
CAGATAAGACCAAGTTTATGATGTCGCGATTTTCCGATACGAACTTTGGATGGGATGATAAAGAAAGAACTTTCTGAATGAAGTTACAGGTTACATTGAAAATCTGGTATTTAAGGTGGCTGGAAAAGAATTTCAACAGTCTACTGGAGTACGTATGTAGGCTTATGATCCCAAGAAGTAATCAAATTACCGTTCAATTCCTCCTGGTAAACCCGCATATCCAGGAACGGTAAACTATTATTGACCGCGTTTCCATAGTAAACTGAAGGTTACTATTTAATGCTTTTTCATCACATTTCAGATTCGGTCAGAACTAAAAGAAGGTTTCCCACTAACTAAAATTGATCTTCGCACAGGTCAGTTATTTGTAATTATTCACTTACTTAATACTTATTTTATTATACACTTTTGAGGTATCATAAGCAAAATAAGATCATTTCCAAAAAATGTGTGTGTGTGTGTGTGGTCAAATCTTGTGTGCGCTCTACAGAAAAAACTGCTAAGAACTTTGAAACCAAACTTGAGATTTCGTATCCTTATATTGAGATTTAGAGCCGACCAGATTTTGGCTAAAATTGGTTCATGGGAACTATCTTTTTATTTTTTAAATTTTATTGTTTAATATTAGTCTTTATTTAATATTTTAAAATTAACAGGATTTTCAAAACCAAATTTGAGATTCTATCTTTATAGTAGGAATTAGAGCTGATTAAATTTTGGTTAAAATTAGTTCAAGAAAACAATGTTTTTTATTATTTAAAATTATTTTTAATAAATAATAAAAGTATGATAAAGTCAAGGGCATGGTCACATCCGATTTTTGTTCGTTATTTAAAATTATATATTCTTTCTTGTTTTTTGGGTTTTATTTTGAGATTTTCCCGACCAGTTTTTCAAAAATTATTTCATCAATTCCCTTTTTTAATTTTTCCAAAATTTTTTATTGGGAAAAATTTGAACCAATTTTAAAATTTTAAAAAATTGGTTTTAAAACCAAAAATTTAATTTTATATTTTTATTTTAACCTTTAAAATTTTGGGAAAAGTAGTTTAAAAAAATTTTTATTTTTAAAACATAAAATTAAATTTAATCAATCAAAAATAGTTTATAAATCAATTATTATAAAAATTTTTACTGGCATTTTTTAAAACTTAAATAATCCGAGAAGGTTTTTTTTTTGGAATAGAAAATTTTAAACTACAATTCCAAATTCCTAGCCCCTTATTCCATAAATTAAAAATTTGTTCTTGGGACAGGTTAGTTATTTGTAATTATTCACTTACTTAATACTTATTTTATTATACACTTTTGAGGTATCATAAGCAAAATAAGATCATTTCCAAAAAATGTGTGTGTGTGGTCAAATCTTGTGTGCGCTCTACAGTAAAAACTGCTAAGAATTTTGAAACCAAACTTGGGATTTCGTATCCTTATATTGAGATTTAGAGCCGACCAGAATTTGGTTAAAATTGGTTCATGGGAACTATATTTTTTTATTTTTTTAAATTTTATTGTTTAATATTAGTCTTTATTTAATATTTTAAAAATTAACAGGATTTTCAAAACCAAATTTGAGATTCTATCTTTATAGTAGGAATTAGAGCTGATTAAATTTTGGTTAAAATTAGTTCAAGGAAACAATGTTTTTTATTATTTAAAATTATTTTTTTAATAAATAATAAAAGTATGATCAAGTCATGGGCATGGTCACATCCGATTTTTTGTTTGTTATTTAAAATTATATATTTTCAAGTTCTTTGTTTTATTTTTTGACATCGCATGACTTTCCCAAGTACTACTAGATTCTAAATTACTCGACCCAATTCCCTAATTTACCCAAAATTATTTGGGCAGATCAAATTGAACCAAATTTAATTAAAAAAAAATTGGTTTGACTTATTTATTTTGATATATTTTCATTTTTAACCTTTACAGTGGGAAGAAGTATGGCGCTTTAAAAATTTTTACTTTTTTAAAACAGACTAAAATTGAAGGGGTTTCAATCAATCTAATCAGCTTTTTAGACAATTATTGTTTAAAAAAATTGACTGGTGTGTCAAACTTCAAGTCAATCGGTGCATGCATTTGCCCGAAATCTTGAATGAAAAAGCGGACATACACACATGCACATCCAGTCATAATTCCAAAATTATATTAAACGACTTCTGTGAACTCATGAACCTTGGAAAAAACGCTAACTCAAACTTTTTTTACCCAAATGCAATACTTTCCTTTACGTAAATACGTAAATGGGAAGGTGAAAACATGTTTTACAAAAATGTACCTTGTTAACTTACTTATGGTAGCTCCTGTATTTTACAATTGGTGAAAATTATACACTCTACAGTCTGCTATTCCACTTTGCAACTCTAAGGTTCTCATTTTAATGTTTTTCCGATTTGATGAGATTTTAATGGGATTATTATTTCAAATGACCAATTTCCCATTGTTCTTTAGTAATTGAATTAAAACAAAAGAAAACTTTTATTCCTTCTTACAAGGATCCCTTATTTCGCAGGCCATGTTTTTGATTATATTAATTTATTTTGATTATATGCATTTTGGCAAAAGGCCTAATTCGATGTTTACCTTTCTTGTGCCTACAAGTAAATTATTCCTAAGCCACTTTAATTAGTCCAAGATTCGCTGTTACGAGTCCGATTTGAAAAACATTACCCCATGCCGAATCAACGTGTGTAAAATTGTGTTTACGCTTTCTATTATAGCTACCTTTTACGTATAAATGCAAATTTAAAACATCACTTTTGAAAAATGAACATTAAAACTGCATAATTTTGCGTAGGTTTACTCTGTCTATAAGAAAAATAATTTTCGAATTATGTTTTGCATATTTTGCGCATTTTTGTTTCTTTAGAATTGATTTATCAAGAAAAGACTGGAACTTGTGTGAAAAACATAAAGTAATTGAAATGTTGCGAATTTGTGTTTAGCGAAAACGACCAAACAAGTTGAATTATACTTTAACAATGATAAATTGTCAACACAACGGATAGGTTACCATAAGTGAAAACAAATTACAAAATCTAACCAAGTAGGTAAAAGCTGAAAAAAATATTTAATTTTAATTATAAATCTTACCGTTATAGAACTGCTATGATCCTTGAACATATTCTGTGGTTTTATAATTTACAATCTTGTATATGTGATACACGTTCTGCAATTGGTTCGCGAGGTTCCAAACTTTTGGCAGGAGAAGTTAAAACAGTTGAATGTAACAATGTATCCAAAGTATATTCATCACTATTACAGTATCTGTTGGGTGAAGTTCGTATTAAACAAGGTATTATATGTTTAAATTCCTTTCTAAAATTTTCGTTAAGCCAAGCATATAAAAATGGATTATAGCAGGTGGAAGACACTGCCGTTGAATGTGCCAAAAAGAAAAATAAATGGAAATAATTTCCAAAGTCGTAAAAATCGTTAATTACATTAATAAGATTGAGTGGAAACCAACATATGCCAAATATGGTTACCATGGCAATTAACATTCTATTGGTTCGGCGTTTTTTTTCTCTGTCAGCTTCTTCTCGTCTGGCATTTTTGCTTCCAGGTTTAGACTTAGCCCGCCTGTTTAACCTTTGAGAAATTTTGAGATAGCAATACGCAACAATAAAAAATGGAATTACGAACTGCATTACTAATGTAAAAGATCCAAATGCTCTTGCTAAATCATCAATAGGCCAAGTTTCTTCACACACTTCACGACCTTTATGAAGAGTCATTTTCATGTAAACGCCATAAGGTAATGTTATTACAAGAGAAAAAACCCATATTCCAAATAATATAATAAGACACACGCACAATTTCATTCGTTGTCGTAGAGGGTACAATATAACAAAGTATCTATCTATTGCAATTGCTGTAAGAGTTAAGGTAGACACATAAACACTTGTAGCTTGCGCGTAAGGTACCAAATGGCAAATCACCTTTCCAAATATCCATTTTCCAATAAATGTGTATAGTGGCGTGAAAGGTACGGCCAATATGCATAATAAAATATCCGATAATGCCAAATTAGTAATGAATACGTTAGTAACTGTTTGCATTAATTTATTTGAATAAACAATATAACAAACTAATACATTTCCAAATAATCCCAGGAAAAATATTATAGTGTATAAGAGGTAGAATACCACTTGAACAAATATGTGGTTAGTAACATCACTTTGAGGATCGTCCACTGTACCGTTTAAATATGCCATTTTATTTAATGTTCATTAGAGGTATAAATTAAATTACTTTCACAAATCCATGAAGGGTAGCTTTTTTAACTATTGCTAAAAAATTAATCAGTTTCAAATTATGCATGGCGCCCACTTATAAATTGCAAAAAAGTTTCCAATTGAAAATTAAAAAAAAAAAGAAATGCCTGTTGCAATGGCAGAACCAGGAAATTACTTCTGATTAAAAAAATCTGAAGTATCCACATGACTTGTACATACTTTTACAATAAAAAATAATTTAAGGAATTTTTTTAATTTAAACAGTTTTCCCGGACCAACTTCAAGAAAAATCAAAATTAATTGGATTTGAAATTCTTCTGTCATAAACCAAACACAAAATTTGACCACACAATACACCCGAGACATTTTTTAGAAATGGTATGCGTGAACACGAATAGGGTAAAACAAGTCAGCTTTTGAAGCCTATTGAAAATATGGCCTGGAGAGATGGAGGTTGACTTGAAGCAGTATGAATTAGTCGGAGGGCTTGAATTTGAAAATTCCACTTGGAGAGAACTCAATTGCAGACAGAAATTGGCGTCGAACTGACAACCTTGAAATTTTCAAGCCTATACTATATTTTTCGCAACTGCTAAGATTTTTCTTATTGTGATTAAACGTTTATTTTTTTATAAAATTTTAAAACTTTAATTTACTTGGTGTTCATTTACAGATCAGTTTATTTTATACATTCAGACCAGGCATTATCAGACCAAACCAAAGTTCTATAGCCTTATGTATAGTCGTACTCTTAAAATGGTATTAAGATGATCTTTGTAACATTATAGTAGCTACTAAAATGTTAGTATGGAAACATCGTCACATTTTAGTTAGCAAAATATTATTGTACTATTTGATAACACCATAAAGTATCAGCTGTTGTATAATATTATTATTTAATAATATTGTATAATATTATTATTTAATAATATTGTATAATATTATTATTTAATATTATTTGAGGTAATGTTTGATCATTTTTTGACGGATACTGTGGTACATACTTGCACTTATTTCCTGTAGGTGTTAATACATGTCTAATTTAATTCAAATATTACTTATAAAAGAAAATATCAGCAGTTATAGCGTGAAGCATACACGGGCCGACTAACAAGCGTGAGCTCGAGGTTCGTACCCTGCTGCTCGCGTTAGATATACTGCTGTGAACAAAAGTCCAATATCGATCTGTGGACTATGGGGAAGGCAATGGAAAACCATCCTGTGAATTATACTCCCATGAAAATTTATCTTGGCTTCGTTTAAGTTGGGTCACAACGCTTCTGACAAAAAGCAAAAACGATGACTAAGAAAAATTACCTATAAAAAAGTAAAATTACGTCGGTAAGTTATTACCTATATATCTATATGTATAAAAGAGCTCGTTTGTCAGTTTATTTGCTATAAACTCCTCGAATATTGAACCGATCCGAACCAAATTTTGCACATTTACTCTTTAGGATCGAGTAGACATTTTCCCATAAAACGGGGGTCAGGAAAGGAAAATTTTGTAAAATTTAAACAAAAACACATGTCAATTAATTTTATTATAAAAATTTTCCAATATATGTAGTTTTGATTTTAATTTTAATGGATTTTAATCCATTTAGTTCGTTTAGGGATAGTTTAGCTGATGATATCTTGAAAAGACGAAACCACTTTTACGCAAAGGGAGGTCCTAAACTTTAATGTGAGTTGGAAAATTTTTAAATTTCATTAGAATTGTAAAAAATAATAAATTTTTTTTCAAATTTCATTATACTTGAAACCTTTTAAAATATTTTATTCAACATATATTTTATTAACGAAACAGCTGCCCAACAAGCTTTTGTTTCTAAAAATACTGCAATTACTGCTTTCTTTAATTTGTGGCAAGATGTTGTGTTTGCATGAACTTTATTGTACCACCAATTGCCTTCTTATTTTAATATTACACATAGAACGATAAAAAATTGAGATAAAAAAAGAAGGAACGAAGTTAAATGTTATCCAGGCGTAAAATTTGACAGTGCTTTAGGTAAAGTTTATACCATTAATCTTAGTGAACAGGAGTGTTTCTTTTTAAGAATGTTGCGCTACGAAGTTAAAAGACCTAGATGTTTTGAAGATTTTCGAACAGGTCTTATTGCCTTATTTGTGAGATATTTAAAGATGCATGCTATAAACATGGAATGCTAAAAGATGATAATAAATGGGACGCCACTTTAGGAGAAGCAGCCATATACTAACTCCCAAACCAGCTAAAAATTTATTTTGCAATTTTACTTAACACCTGCGATGTAGAAACAAATACAGAGGTGATTTTGGACTAGATCATACGCCAAGTACAACTTGCCATTTCTAATATTGTCGTTTTAAATAGATGAAATTTACAACAAAGCTTTGATTGATCTAGATGATATAATAACATCTGCAGGTGGACCGAATTAAGTTCATTTTGCCTTCCACAAACTGATAGAACACAAACCAACAATTTATCTGCTGAATACATTAGAGAAACATCATAATATGATGAGGTTATAGTATATAACATTACTAGCAAGGTAAGAGGGTTTTTACTGGCGAATGGAGGATATAACTGACGAGCCGCAGGCGAGTCAGTTACCTCCTTGAGCCAGTAAAACCCGTTACCTTGCGTGTATTGTTTTATATTTTATTTGTTTCTCATTTGTAAAAAGGTTAGATAAATTCCAAAAATCTCAATAATTTGTCGCAAATGTCGTAAGCTATGGAAGCGTTGCCATGAACATGTCTGTTTATTTTTCTTTACATTTGTTTTGGCGAAAGCGAAAATGAATGTACCAAAAGAAATTATTGAGGCAGCCAGCAGTGTAGCTTCAAGTTTATTACCTGCAAAATCAGCTTCAAGGTACGAGCGAGAATACGACGACTTCAAAAAGTGGCAAAACAAAAATAGTGTGATTGGGGTAACTGAAGATGTTTTGTTGGTCTACTTGAATCAACTATCAGCTAGATTCAGCCCTAATACTTTATGGGCAAAATGGTCTATGCTGAAAAGCTGCTTGGAAATGAAAGAAAATGCCCCTGTTCGCAGGTTTGTTTTCCTTAAAAAATTTATTGAAAAATATGACGTTTAGTTGTCATTTGCAGATTTCAAAAGGTAATAGCGTTTCTGAAACGAAAAAATGAGCGTTATACGCCAAAAAAGGCCAAGGTATTAAGTAAAGAAGAGGCTGAACAATTTCTTTTACATGCTCCTGATGACCAGTGGTTGCTGGCGAAAATTGTAACAATATTTGGGATTTTTGGATGTTGTCGATGTGACGAAATTCTCTCCTTAAACATGAATGATGTAGAAGATATGGGAAAATACGTTATTGTGACATTGCGGCAAACAAAAAATTTAACAACAAGAAGATTCACCATAACCGATGATGGCTGCAGCTTCAAGCCCTGCATGTTATACAGAAAATATGTAAATCTTCGGCCTCCTGGAACAGAAAGCCTAAGATTTTTTGACATACCGACATGGAAAGTGCATTTCCTTAATGCTGGCCAGCACACTATTGGTGGTGTCCCAAAGCAAATAGCGAAATATTTAGGTTTAAAAGACCCAGAGTTATACACCGGCCACTCTTTTCGCAGAACTGGAGCCACTATGGTTGCGGATTCGGGTGGAGATATTTTAGCACTAAAGCGTGCAGGAGGGTGGAAGAGCACCGAAATTGCGATGAGTTATGTCGATGATTCGGTCAACAAAAAAATCGAAATGTCTAGCAAATTATTTGGTAGTAAGGAGAGTACAAATGTTCTGCAGTCCTCGAGTTCAGCAGTTTCTGAGTCAACAGATGGTTCATCATCATCAGTATCAACTCTTTCATCATCAAAAATCTGTGTTACTGGAAATAACAATTGTACCATGATTTTCAACATATATGACGATAAAACAAAATTTTCTAATGTAAATAATACTACTAACTTGTAAAAATTTTGCAAGTTAACTGTCAGTTTTACAAGTTAGTGACTTGATAAAATAAACTTTCTTGATTAATATTGTGTTTTTGGAAACTGACGTTTACAAATGAGAAACAAATAAAAGTTGTAAGTGAATATGTAAAAGATAATGAACCGAAGTTATTACCTCAGAAGAGAGCTGCTTAGAATGAAAATATTTATTTTTTGGATGCTCCCGGCGGTACTGGAAAAATATTTGTTACAAAATTATTACTAGTCAGCAAGCAAAATAAATTTGCTGGAGCAATAGCTTCTTCTTATATAGCAGAGGTCGTACAGCTCATTTTGCATTCAAACTTCCATTACATTTAGCTACTAACGATGAATCTGTTGTAAAGTTCCAAAAAAATTGGTATGGGGAAGGTTCCTTAAAGATATGAACTGATAATCTGAATAAAATAAATGCACGATGGAGCATAAAAGAGCATTGAAATCTTTGAACAAAAGTTGATGGGTGGTATAAAAAGGTTGCTGTACGAAATCCAAGAGCCTAAATCAAAGTAGGTACTTCAGACAAAGGCAAATTTTTTTATTTTGGTGAGACCCTGAACGAAACAGGGTATCCTAATAGTAAATTATAAATAAAGGAATTTATACATACTCGTACTAGTTATGTACGTACTTGCAAAAATATTGTTGTAATGTAGTGCAAACCTCTTTGTTTTACTTTAGATTAAAAACGAAAACACCAAGGGCGTCAAATTTGAATGACTAAGAAAAAAGAATATTGATAGAGGCTATCAAGATTTATAGTATCTAACAGTGATCAAAGATAAATAGAAAAGTACTGTAATAGTAAGTTTTACTATTTCAAGTATAACCTATGTATATCAAATCTTAAATTAATATAATTTTTTATGTCAAGAGGGATGAGAGCAATTGGTCGAAATGCATATGTTGAACATCGAAGAAAACCTATAAGGTTTAAAAATTTGAACAATGATTTTAAAATTTATCTTTATATGCATTGATAGACTTCTTGAGCTATTACAAAGTTGCCAACGTGAAATTTGGTATGCGTAATACTTAACCATATAGTAGGTACATACATATGTCCTACAAGAATTTCACTTGTTAATGTTTGTAGTTTGACGAGATATTGACATGTAAAAAATTGTACGCGAAAAATTATACAGGGTGTTATAATTGATCTCGTAAAACTGCTAATTTTAGAATTTGTTCGATGAGTATTAACACCTATTAATGTATAATATGCGATATTCAACATAAATGGATATTTAATTTTCATGTGAGTCCCATCGATGTCCCTATTAACACAACCTGCAAGAATGCACTGTTTAGTTCGGCACCTGTTCCTAGAAATAGAATTTTATAAATTTGTTATGTATACCTAGGGTTCAGCTACAGGTTCAATTATACCAAGATTAAAAGCACAAAATGCACTACAAAGTATAAAATAATAATTTAGTTACAACACAAGACATATTACTAACAAATATATATTTAAATCAATTTTTGAAGTATGTGCCAAACATATACATTTTATGATTCGCACCCGACTGATTGTACTTACTACGTTTACTGGGTAATGAAAACGACATCGCGTAAGCTTCTTTTGCAAAAGTTGTTTGCAGTACACTCACGTGTATCATTAGATTTAGTTATTGTAATTTTAACTAAATTTTTTTAGATAATTTAGATTTAAATTTAATTTAGGTATGTATTATGTTTCATATTAATCAGTTATTTGACTGAAGACTTCGAGAGATTTTAATGTATGACATTTTATATTAAAACTAGCGACCCGTCCCGGCTTCGCACGGGTGCAATGCTGATACTAAATTAAATACACTACAGAAAAACTATGAACGTTGTAAATAAAAACATAGCGGCCCGCTCCGACTTTGCACGGGCATAAAATATATATGCCTATGTCACTCAATGAAAACATGATTAAAATCGATCCAGTATTTTTGATTCATTCATTACTGCCCTTGGCCTGCACGCATTAAATTTGGAGTAAAACAATTCCTCTTTCTCTATACTTACTATGAAGATTTCCTGCTATCTTTGGAATATCTAAATTCATACAATTTTATTACATTACACATTTTACTTATTTACTTTTGACATTTTACCTAGGTATTTATTTTATTTTACAACAATTAATATATTACAGGATGTCTTTATACACAACGTTCACAGCTTTCTTGTCATTAGACAATACAAACATGTTTTCTCTTGAGGTTACTCTTGAAAGAGCTACATACAGTTGGCCATGTAAAAAACAGTCAACGCTCAAATCTAAGCCTGCAACGTTGAAGGTTTGACCTTGCGATTTATTAATGGTCATTGCAAAAGATGTCTTTACCGGAAACTGTAAACGTTTAAATTGGGCACGTTTTATCAAGTACTGTTATTTTCCTCGCTAGAGAGCTCCGATAATAAACGCGTCCGATTGCTGCTAAATTCAAAGTGCTATAGGAGAACCGCGGCCTCCGACGCGCTATTTATAGGCATGCCTCCTCGCAATCCCCGTCCACCGGTACCGCCCGCCGCAAACGCAAATTTTAAATTTGTAATATCTCCGAAAATATTTGTTTAATTTACATGCTGTAAGGAACCATATTGATCTATATTAATTGCACACTGTATTAAAGGTACTTAATTCGATAAGGATTAATGCCGTATTGCTTAAAATAGCTTCGTAAATAAGCCATTTTTCACGTAAAAGTAAACAATAAAAATGGTTAATGTGGGTTATCCTAAAAGATAAACATATACCATCGCGGACTTTTTTGTAGACCTTTTTATGGTGTACAATACTGTAGTACATTAATTTGATCTAACTCGTAGGGTTTAGGCAGCGTTTTTGCTAAATTGCTAAATAAGCCCAAAAAATTACGACATCACGTTAGAAACCTCTAAAATTAGCAATGTTGCCTTAGTATATGATGCATGTATTATACATATAAACCTTCCTCTTGAATCACTCTATCTATTGGAAAAAACCGCATCAAAATCCGTTGCGTAGTTTTAAAGATTTAAGCGCACATAGGGATATAGGGACAGAAAAGGCGACTTTGTTTTATACTATGTAGTGATTATATGTTCGGCACCGACTTCTAAAAGTGATTTCGTGTAAATACGTATTTTGATATGTGTGGTGTAACTAAATTATTATTTTATATTTTGTAGTGCATTTTTACATTTTTTAATTTTTGCATTTATTTTTTTGAAGTCGGTTTTATTTTATTTTTAAATTAATTTTATTTTTCTTTTAGTGATGAAACAACAGTGACTTAAAATAATATCAATTTAATTACAATCAGTTAGAAATCTGGTAATAGAAAATACCCTTTCTCTAAGCCGTTGAGGAGTTCCATTGTCATCTTTTTATTACTTAAGTTCCACTACTACGTTTATTTCATAAGGACATCATGGTAACTCAAATATGCCGATACCCTAAGAGATTTGCCCAAGTATCGTTTATGTGTTCATGAGAATTGAAGAGTTTCGTTATTTTGTCATTAATCATATCAGAACTTGACCAAAATATGGGACCACCCTAAGGTACACCCTTTCCACTAAAATAACAATCACCAAAATCGGTAATTGCGATAAAAATTATCGCTTGCTCACAAGAATTGAAGATGTTCATTATTTTGTCATTGATCATATCATCAGAACTTGATCAAATTAAATGGGACCATTTCGAGGTACCTCTTTCCAAAAAAACAATCATCGAAATCGGTTTACGTGGTAAGAAATTATCGCTGAACATAGTACATGAAAAAATAAAAGATTCCGACAAATCGATAACCGCCTTTTTTTGAAGTCGGTTAAAAATACAATAGCAACCCAAATTAAATTTTATTAATTTTTCATAACTATTTATATACCGTTATATTATAACATTTATTATAAAATATAATAAACAACCACCGATAGCTATTATAATGCAGGTTTTATTGAACGAGCCCTATAGTTCAAGGCAGAGCGAGCTTGCGAGTGAGGCCAATATATAGGGCGTCAATAAAAAAAATTATTTGTGTATTTAAAAATAAAGGTTAAAATAATTTTAAATATGCCCACGCTCCACTAAAATTTTTAGTAGCCAACCAACAATTTTAGTATTCTTAAGAATAGGAGGTTTTTAACTCAACTATGTATACGGTTTACATAGTTGCTATCTAAATTATTAGTAGCGTTCTAATAGCCAACTTTCTGACTATGCATAAGGCTGCTAGTCTTTAGCTTTTAGTCTTTAACTGCCATCGTTTGCAACTAGACATACACGTAGTCCACATAAATTTGGACATTATTAATTCCAATCTGTCAGCAACCTGCGTGTGTGACGGAACTGTAGTTAACCAAAATACAGACCGCGACTGCAGATAAACTGGATAAGTGAATCATTTTGCAAAAAGGAAAAATAAATCATTCTCTTTAATTTTTTATCCAATACTTCAGAACTGATGCCCGGTTGCACCGCATTTGACTTAAACTAACTCTAAGCATACAAGTTAAGTTTCCAATGACAGCGTCAAATTGAAATTTACAAAAATTACACACTATTTAAGACAACCTGAAGTTTCAAAAAGCTGCACTTCTAATAAAAACGTTTGAATTATACGCTTTAAAAGCAAAAAATGGAGAAAAAATGGAGAATAAATTATTAATAAATGATGAAAAAGTAAGTATACGCCTAAGCAATTTTGTTTAATTTTTGTAATTTTGTTTAATCTTGTGAAATATGGAGTAAAAAAATTAAAGAATTCTTATAATAAAGCGAAAAGTTGGGAAACGTCAACGTTGATAGTTTCGAAGAAGAATCGATTAAAGGTAAAATTATAATTTCTTAATTTGGTTTTATTGTAATAATCGGCTATTTATTTTAGACGTATTGTTGTAAATGTGTCCAAATTTTGGTGCAGGTGCTGATATGTTAAAAATTAAACGACATGGAGGATGGAAGTCGAGTAATGTTGCGGAATGCTATGTGGAAGATACATTGAACGAAAAAGAAACGTAGCTATGAAAATTTTTGGTGAAAAAGAAGATTCTACTAAGACAGTGAAAATTAGTGTGCTCTCGATCGAAGAAAAACAATAATAAATGTTTCTTCAAAATTGTTGACGAAACAAAGTGAATAAAATGTGATATCGGCCCTGTGCGCTGGCGTTCAAATTTCAAATTTAAAAAACTGCACTATAAATATGTTTAAAAATAAATTTTAGTTTTCTGAATTGTTTTTATTAATTATGAAATTCACTAATCCAATTCTTACATTTTCATTATTATAAAATTCTTCTGGGTAATTATTTATTATTCTTCGATTATTTTCAGATGTGTTAATATTAAAATCTATTATTACTCCACTCGCAACAGTCTTTGTAATTTTTATCATCTTTCTTTTAATTTTTCGAAACAATTTTTTATATGCTCTCTGTAACTTGAAATAGCTATTTTCGTGACTAGTACTTAAATAGGCAATTCTGCAGCGAAATACTAGCATTTCATACACATTACATGGCATTGAAAGCGGCTTGTTTTCTGCACGTAAGATTACTCATGTTATTTGATCTTTTTTCGTAATCTTATCTTTCGCGAGATGACTTTACCTTCACTTTTCCGCACTACTGGCGAGTTATTTTCATTTCAGCATTGTCCAGATTGAGCAACTTTGTTCAAATATTCTTTATTTACCGAATTGCAGATTTGTAAAAAATATTGTTCGCAACACGTACTTCAATGGGCTTGTTTCCATTCTCGGACGACGAGCCCGGAGGGCGAGTCAGCAAAATCAACCTCGAATGGAAATGTAGCCTATTTAAGTACTAGTCACGAAAATAGCTATATTATACATATCCCTAGATTCTTTTGTCAATTCGTTGCTGTTTCTTCGAAATGGTGTGATAATATTTTGTCTAAGGGGGTATGCAGAATCACCAGCGATCCACTGCAAATTGGAAAAAAAATCTTTTTCCTTCATCAAATTCCCAAAGAACTCTCTCGGCCCAATCATTGCTTTTGGGAACATTTAAATTCACACTTCATTGGTGAGAAAGTAACGTAAGCATATTGTTATTAAACATTTCGATGTTGTATAATTCTTCATCGTCACCTGAAAATGTAAGGTTTTATTAAACATTCAAGTCAATGCACAGAAGAATACTCACTTAAATCTGCAGTGATTAAATCTAATGCAGCAGGCATCAATTAAATTTTCGTTTTCTCGCGGCATTTTAAGAGATAATAACTACTCACAAATAATGTAACAGCTGATTGTGCCGAAAGTAATGTTAAACGTCAGTTTGTATAATGCAAACTAATACCAGACGTAATACCAATAGGTGTGTTCACACTTAGGGTATTGGAGGTTGGTAAATTTACCACGTGGTAAATATACCAGGGACTGTGAATACCTTAATTTTGCAGCAGTAATTTAAGTTGCATGCGAAGCGAGCTTTAAAAATAATCTTAAATCTAAACTTTTTTAGCGTTCGTATGTTGCTCGTTTTTACGAACGACTACCGAGTATATTTTGACGTAAGAAGTCGAATGAATGAATGAATTAATTCGACTAATAATTAATTTTTTGCTTTTAAATCGTATAATTCAAACGTTTTTATTAGCAGTGCGGCTTTTTGAAACTTCAGGTCGTCTTAAATTGTGTGTAATTTTTGTAAATTTTAATTTGACCTGCAGGCCACTACAACCATGGCAAACTATCTTATATTCATAGAATCACTAGCATCTATGAGTGTCCGCCAGACTTTCTGTTAGAATTCGTCCGAAAACGGATACACTTTATGCGCAACCTAAGTAGTTTTCAATAGGCTTCTTGCCAGGACAAAATAGCTTAACTAAATTAAAAATTGGAGTGTTTCAGGAACGTTCAAAGAACAAATTTATAAATGTTAAGTAAAAAAGTGGTCAGATTTTGCCCAAAAAACAATTGTCAAATTTATTTTAAGGGGTTCGGACTGTAAAAATATGTTTTTTCTCCAACCGTATTAAAAGCAGTACATTTTTAATACCCCAACTAAAAGTTGACGTTTTTGTTATTAAGGGGTAATGACACTTTAGAGACACAAAAAATAGCATAATTTTAATAATTTTTTAAGGCCTTATAGTAAATGCAATACAAAATCTCTTTAAAGGGATTTATTGTACATATTTCAGACAGTAGTTTATAAATTTTTATTTACATTTTTATACAAAATTGTAGCGGCAAATCTCAGCGAAGAAAACCTCTCTTAAAAAAAAGCGTTCCGCGGCCGGCAAGTTTTCTCCGTCAATTTTTAACCTTGAACAAAAACCAAAAACATTTTCAGTACTAAATAAGATTATCTCGAGAAGTACGTAGGAAAATTAAAAAATATTGGTTTTTGTAAGAATAGTACACGATTGATATCAAATTTTCATTTTTGTTGAAAAATTACGTCAAAAAATGTTTATAACAAGAAAAGTTGACGATGTAACGTTAAATTCCTACGTATTTATTTAGATAATTTAATTTTATAACCCCAGTTAAAATTTCAACAAATCGGTTCAGATTTGTAAAACTTATGTTGCCGGTCAATTTACAAACTGTAGTTTTAAGTTAGAGCGTTTTAAAGTTTTACATAGCATTATTTTATTAAAATTTTTTATTTCTTTCTAATCTGCAATACTTGCACCTTAAAATTGTTCTATATTAATGTACTGCTTTATTTTTTTTAATGACTGATTTTAACGTTAGCCGAACCTCTTTTGCAGGGTTAGACAGGAATCGCTCCGAGAACTTATTGCGGCGTGTATCAGCTTCCGCACAGATTGGGCTCGATTGTCATACTAAAATGTTTTAAATACTACACATACTACAGTTAAATACACATACGGCAATTTTTGTTGCTATATCGACAATAACTTTGCCACTTGAAACAGTTTTTGTGATCGGGATCTACGCTAATGCACAATTGCAGAGGGATGCTACTCACTTATAAAAAATTAAATTTTTTTAATTTTTATACGTTGAATTTTTAAAAGTAATAAAGATGCATTTTAGTTTATATGTAAACCGACAGTTGTAATGCTCTAACATCATAAACTTGAGTATGCTTATTACCCACGTCTTATTGCGCTTTAAATGCGATAATTCCAAAAATATTTGGAATATCGATATGAAATTTTAACAGATAAATTTTAAGATATTGAACGAACGAAACGAATAAATGTAAAAAAAAAAATTTGCGTCCGTTAAAATCCTAGTGTGTCATTACCCCTTAATATAAAAATCTTAGCAACACTTTTTTACATGCAATAAAAGTACTTTTTTGTGCTAGAAGTAAAAGTGAGTTAAATATATTTTTTAATGTCAATAATGTATTGGCTATCCAAATTTTACATATTTAACATGAATAGCAATAATAATAAAAAATATTTAATACTTGAATCCTTCATGTTAGTATTAAATGTACAGTTTACACAAAATTTATAAAAAGTAAGCAAACTGGTTTTATTAGCATTATTGGAATTACTAACAATATTGGTGAATGTTACAAGTCTAAAACCCCTTATTTTTCGCTATTTCAATTATATTTGCAGCTGTAGTCATCTTCAAACATTATTAAAGAAATAAATTCAATTTTACTTTGTTTAATAATATTATGTTGTAAGTAAAACTGTGACAACTTAATATAAAAAAAAATTCCAGTTACTGGATTTTCATTACACAAATATTCAAACAAAATGTTTGAAGTAATTTAAATTTTGAATTTCGCACAATTAATGATGTACACGTAGTATTTAATTTTTGGTTGGAGAAAAAGTAGTATGTCCCATATGAATTAAAAGTAAAACTTTGTTTGTGATTTGCAAAAATTGACATGCAATTTTTAAATTCGCTCGGCTCCGCCTCGAAAATGCAAAAATTGCTTGTTAAACAAGTTTTTCGAATAAGACAATGTACTATTATGTGATACACATTTCATACGCAATTTTTATTCCTATCTATTTTTTAAACTTGTATATACAGTAGATCCAGGATTTATTAGAACACGTTATACAATACCAGTAATACAGTAATACGAAAAAACTTATTGATATGTTCAATATGTTTAAATATAATATATTGTACTAAATGACAACTAATAGTTGATGTGATAAAAAAAATTGTAAAAAAATTATATTTATTAACATAAAATTATAGAAAAATAAAACATGCACTAAAATTACAGTCAAACAATTATTAGAACGGTTACATAAAGAAGTGAAAATGGTTTTTAATTTTATTTTTAAACCGATTAGTATTTTGTAGAATATCCTTTCGCATCTATTACTGCCTGCAATCGTCTTGGCATCGATTCAATTAACTTCTGGGCAATATCTTTTGATATTTACCGCGGATACATGCGGTCGTTAGTTCGAACTAAGTCAGCTCGACCTGGCTAGTCTTTACATGTACACTTAGATAAAGCGACCTAATCCGCTGGATCTACCTTAGTTAGATCAAGCTATATCATTGCTTTCAGTTTGAACTAAAAAACATGTATACACCTGTGCAATAAAATTAAAAGCAATATAAGTTTAGATCGAACTAAGGTTAGTTCGAACTAACGACCACATGTATCCGCGGTAATTTTCTCCCATTCTCGTAATAATACGGTTTCTAATGTTATGATGCTGTCTAATTTTTCTTTCCAATTCCTGCTACAAATTCTCAATTGGATTGAGGTCCAGTGATTAGGGTGGCGTGTGGAGTTGTTTTGGAACGTGATACAACAGCCATTCTTTCGCAAGGTCGATGTATGTTTCGGATCTTGATTTTGTTGAAACATATATTCGTCTTTTAACCCTAATTTTTCTACACTGGTCTATAAGTTTGTTTGTAAAATATTTATATTTTATTCATAATATGTTGTCGATAATCTGTAACTTTTCCATCCGATTTGCAGACACACTCCCAAATCATACATTTCCTCCGCCGTGCTTAACGGTTGCACATACATTTCTTTCTGTATTTCTGTATTACGTTCCTCCATACTATTTGCTTCCCATCTGAACCAAATATATTAAATTTACTTTCGTCACTGAAAATTACTTTTTTACAGAAGTCAACGTCCCCAATAATGCATTTTTTTGCAAATTGTATTAGTCTTTTATTTCTATTAACTTTATTTATGTATGGTTTCTTACGAGCAACCCTACCGTTATACCCTGCTATACGTAAATTTTTCGTACAGTTTCAGTTGAAATAGATTTTATTTGTTTCTCATTTGTAAACGTCAGTTTCCAAAAACACAATATTAATCAAGAAAGTTTATTTTATCAAGTCACTAACTTGTAAAACTGACAGTTAACTTGCAAAATTTTTACAAGTTAGTAGTATACATTCATTTTCGCTTTCGCCAAAACAAATGTAAAGAAAAATAAACAGACATGTTCATGGCAACGCTTCCATAGCTTACGACATTTGCGACAAATTATTGAGATTTTTTTGGAATTTATCTAACCTTTTAGCAAATGAGAAACAAATAAAATATAAAACAATACACGCAAGGTAACGGGTTTTACGGCTCAAGAGGTAACTGACTCGCCTGCGGCTCGTCAGTTATATCTCCATTCGCCAGTAAAACCCTCTTACCTGCTAGTAATTTGGTATATACCATAGACTATAGAAAGAATGGACATAGCATGTCCTATTCGAATACACATAACGTTTTGATGCCATCGTTCGGCATTGATAGGAAAGGCGGGGAGGTAAACAAAGTCCTGATGTTTGTTTTGTATGCCACAGGCGTGCGTGTGGGTTCGCAGATACTTGGATTCAATGTCAAATTAAAATTAGGTTTCAACATGTAAACAACGAATAAAATTCATTTTTAAATAATAAAATAAAATTTTTATAATTTCATATTACCGAGGCACTCAAATTACTTGAAAGACACGTTAAACAAATTGTTTTCAAAATCCTAAAAAATTTATTGTGCGCCACTGAAATAGTATACATTATAACAATTTACTTACCTACGAAAAATAACAACTTTTTCGTTAAGTTTTGACTTTTTACACACTATACACAACATATTCAGCAGTATAAATTTATAACGGAGCTATATTTTTGCAAGATAAAAATAAATTTTCTGAAATGCGGACAACCTAACCCTATTAACAGGCGTAATGTACTGTTGATCATAACAAGCATTTCAAAACAAAAACACGGTTTTGGTCACATGATCATGGTTACACTAAAATATAGCTGTGTCCATTCTTTCTAATAGTCTATGGTATATACTATACCAATGCGTGTTGAAACCTCGACCGTTAGATTTTGAACACTTGTTTTTGGATTAATCTTAATTTGCCTAATAAATAATATATTGTTGATCTCTTGGTTTGAGAATATATTTCTCCCTCGCAAGGTTTTATTTTGAAGATCGCCGTCGTTTTTAAATTTGTTTATTATATAATAAACAAATGTTCACAGCACAAGTGATCTTCCAACAATTTCCAGCAGTTTCGCGCTAAGATTTACCTTCACATACCAACTTTAAAATTAATTTACGCTCACTAACTGTCGTTTCACTTGATTTATTAACCATTTATTTGGAATATTAATCGCAATAATCGCGATTTATTAAGTTTAAATTTATTAAGTTTAAATTTATTAAGTTTAAAAACTTAATAAATGTTTATTACGGCGTTCTATGAATAATGAACTAGGTATTGAGTTAGAAAATTATTAAAATGCATCATTCGCAGTTTAGTGTATATTCATCAAAAGATAAGCGTTCTAATAATTGTTTGAGCTGCATTTCTGTCAACTTTTTGTTTTTCGAATTGTACGCTCACATGGGAAGTTTTTATATTCTGTTTTCGTATATAATCAATTCTAAATTACTGTTTTATATAATAACAAAAAAATTTTTGATTAAAGTAAAATTACTACAATAATATTCAATAAAATTATTGTATTTTTATAAGGTGTTCTAATAATTCCCGGAACCACTGTACATAGTAGATATAGGTTCCCTGTTCCAAAATGCACTTTTTGGAACATATTAGCTATAAATTTTATACAAATGTCGCGTTGCACTTCGCTGGTCAAGAAGTACCACTTTTAATCTGTTAGAAGAAATATTATTCTGTAATATTTCTTACTCTCGTGTAGCAAGGGAAAATAGTTTGCCTGTTATAATAAAGAATGCAATTTTTCTGTATTAGAAACCTATATTGTCATTGAATGTGGTAAAAATTTATGGTAATGTTTATAATTATTGTCTGATGTTATATTCTCTTTCTGTCAATTTTATTCCCTCCATGAATAGTGAAATTTAAAAACAATAAAATTCTAATATTGAAGGTGGTGAAAATTACTATTTAAAAATAATTTTTTATCTAGTATTGTTATAACCAAAATATAAGGCCTACATGTAGGATTTTACAGTTCATTATAATTATCAATTTCTTTCAACTAAGAAATATATTTAAAATGTATATATTTTAAATACCCACTTTTCCAATTCACTTAGTATATAAACAACACGTGCAAAGCGAACGATGAAACTAACGAAACTAAGCAAAACAATAAACGTCAACGCTAGCCGGCGCCGTGATGCTGATTTTGCAAAGGTTAGTGGGCATTCATGTTGTGAGATCAATATCAGAATATGGTAAGAAGAACAAGGATGTAACGCATGTTTACACTAGAAATCGTTCTGCTGTTTACGCATGCACTGATTTTATTCCACACAATTTTCAAGTGGGATAATAATTTACTTACTCGCAAAATAATGTCGATATTCTGTTATCAATATTTTGTTTCCATTTAAATTGCACATTTAAACATTTCCAATAATTTGTAAAGATATAACAGCTGTAAATTGAATTTAAAACATGTAGTAACTATGAAAACTGAACTATTTCAAAACAAATTCAGTGTATAAGCTATAATCTGTATAAGTCGTAACCATTAACAGTACAAGCCAAAACTGTTCATACGAACATAAAAATCCTTCCAAGTTCGGTTTTTTTTCAGATCCACTGTCTAAAACAAAGAAGGGATCTATCTCAGTTAGCCTTTTATTTTAATTATGTACTTATTATATAGCCGTATACCCGAACATATTAGGGAATTAACACAGGAAATATGTTTTTATTAAATTCCTGGTTCCCATTATAGCGGATATTAACCCCTTAACGCACAGCTCTGTGACATACACGGTATGCGTTTACTTGCAGTATTCTACAACTCCGTGGATGTCACGAATCCACATGATTCTACTTATTTCCAATACAAATATTTTAAATCTGTTTATTTCAGTTTTGAAACTGGATTGATTTTAAGTAATAATTTAGAATTGTATATACTACATAACAGATTGTTTTTCGTTCATTTTGCTTATAATCAAATCATAATAATCATAATAATAACGTGTTGTAAAAATGACGTCGTCATCGAGATGCTTGATTTTTACTGCGTTCACAAATTCCTGTAGTTTTCTTTTTGCATCAGTTAGGTATAAATGTAACTTTGGTAAAGAAAAACATTTAACGATAACTGTATCATGTTTAAATCAATTTAACATAACGTAAGTCATATTTCAAGATAATGTTTATGTTTTTTATGTAACATCATTTTCTGCAAGAAAAAACTTTTTTTATCCTAAATTAATAAAAATATTGTGCATTAAGTGGTTAATGAAAAACGTATCAATCGAAATTTTTTTTTCGCTACTGATGACGTAAGTATTCCTTATGCCCATAGTTACAATAGACGTAAGTTGATCATAACATTTGTTTATATAAAATAATATTAATAAAATAATGATAAATTAATATTTTAGGAGTACACCAGGGTCTCGTTTTGCGTCGCATCGATTTGCGTCGATTCGATTTGCTTAATAACACGAATATAGGACCGAAAATCTTATATGCGTCACATAATTCAATTTGCGTCTTTTAAAATAATACAAATTCAATTTTTTGCTTCATGCGTAAAATTCTAACGACTGTAATTTAATAGTTTTTATCTGCAAGTAGAATTAATATCTGCATGAATCGCGCCGCCATGCCACTTGCAAAGTTTGTAAGTCTTGTAATGTATACATACTACTACATAATATTATGAATAATTGTGTACGATGCGTTTTCTACATGCAATTACATTTTTCATTATTTAGTTTAAAGCAACCGTCAGAGAAGCTTTAAATTATAAAGTTAATTATAACTTGTTTTATCGTTTTTTACCGATATTTTACTAAAAAATAAATTTTTGTTAGCATAATACAGTGGTGCCTCACACAACGAACTTAATTCGTTCCAAGAGCAAGTTCGTAATGCGAAAAGTTCGTTATGTGAAACGCGTTTTCCTATATAAATACATGTTAAAAAAATAATTCGTTCTGTAGCATAAAATATGCTAAGATGACATGAAAAAAGATAAATTTTTTGTTATTATTTTTATTTAGATACATACATCTAAAAACATAATTTTTTTAATTTTAAGACAGACTAAGTAGAGTCTACCGAATCTTGCACATCTTCATCCATTTTCTGCTTTTTGGCCGATGGTTTCATGAAAACCTGTCCAAAGTCGTTTGTTTTCTCTTTCTTCAACATCTGCCGGAAATAACGGACAAGAGTATCGGAGTAAAGATCGTTGATCCTGTTTGCTTCAGCTGAATCCGGATAGTGGGCATTGGTAAACTCCTGAACTGCTTTCCATTTGACCAGGATGTTCTTGATGTCAGCAGTTGGGATTGGTAGATTGTTTGATTGTTGATCCTCGTTATCAGATGACGCTTCCCTTTGAGCATTGTCCTGTTGCAGGACCAGAAGTGCTTGGAGCTCTTCAGTTGTCAGCTCTTCTTGGTGTTCCTCAATAAGCTCCTCTACATCCTCTTCCTCTACCTCTAATTCCAGCCTTTGGGCCACTGTGATGATGTCCTTCACCACTTTTGTGTCATCAGCAACTGCTTCTTCCTGGGTTCACAAGGCACAAGCATCTTCCAAAATATTGAGTTTAACTTTAAAGGACGACTGCCGTGATACGTGCGTAAGTTAAGCGCAGTGACTAACGACTGCAGTGCCTGCGCGGGAGGATGCAATACATCGGCAGCGATCGTGGAAGCTCGGGCGACTTCGTTGTGTGAAGCGAAGTTCGTTGTGTGAAGCGAAGTTCGTTGTATGAATCATGAAATGAACGAATAGGAAGTTCGCTGTGCGCAGCGTTCGCTGTGCGAGGCGTTCGTTATGCGAGGCACCACTGTATGTGATTTTATTACCATTGTGAAAAAGTTTTTGAAGATTGTAGAACGCATCTCGTGAATTACTATGGAATCTTATGGAAAATGTGATTCGATTTGAATTGCGTAGCACTTTTACAGAACGTATCCCCGACGCAAATCGAGACCCTGGTGTATTTGTTTGTGAAAAATTATATGTACAATTTAAAAACGAGAAATTTTTTATAATTACATGCTCGTTTTCCAGAAAATTAGTCTCTTGGTCACTACATGGTACTGCAATACTCTGAGATGTTGATCTTGATTAATTATTTTTGATGTAGAATTAATATTCTTGAAGTCATCTACATTTTTGTCAAAAAGTATTCTATTGGCGACATCTAATTTGTTTTTAATCGACTTCGCCACATAGCCTTCTGCTACGGTAGTAGACTTCCACCCTCCATACCGTTTTAAACCTAAAATATCTTCTCCAGAATTGAATTGGCAGAAGAGCGTCGGAAACAATGCCCAGTATACAAATGCGATTCTGGCAAGATTAAAAATTTTGCAATAATTGTTGGAATCTTCGCGAATGTGTGTTTTCCAACTGGCTGATTAACGCACTTTCCGAATTGATATCGTAAGAAAAAACGAGAATTATTAATTCCTTCTTTCGAATTTCGAAATACTTTTTGAAAGTTTTTAGATAATCAATATTTTCGTGAGAATTTTCAACAATTGAGAAAATGCGAGGTACAGTAGCGCTCATAAATATGGTTGCACTCAATTTTTAGCAAAATTAATAAAAGCAAAACTTATTTTGCAAATTGTTGTATCATTCCTAAAAGTAAGTAGGCTAATACAGATTTTGACGTATAAAATTTAATGTTGTTAATAACGTGAACAGTATAAAAATATAATTATTTCTTATTCAGTGTCCAAAAGTAAAGTGGCATATTCTTTAAAACGTCAAAACTGTAAATAAAATTAATTTTTCGAAATAAACTTGTTAGAGTAGTTGCTTCAACAGTAAGAATTATGGTAAAGACGAAAGAATATTCCGAAGATCTGAAAATGCGATTTTGAAATCATTGAAAATGGAGACTCTTTAAGGACAGCAAATCGCAAATTTGGTATACCAAATCAAACTATAGGTCGTTGGATCCGTAAAATAAACCAATATGGATCAGTGGCCAATCGACCAAGAACCGGGCGACCACGAAAAACAACCGGACGGGAAGATAAAATGATCGTTCGTGATGCGGTAAAGAATCCTCGTTTAATGGCTACCGAAATTGTCCGTGATTTTAACGAGAATCGCGAAGATAATATTAGTGTTTCGACAGTGAAACGTCGACTGAAGTCAGCTGGACTATTTGGTAAGCGTCCTTCTAAGAAACCAATAATTTTGAAGAAGAATCGGATAGCCCGATTAAAATTTGCCAAAGATCACTTAAACTGGGGAGTTCAAGAATGGTCTAAAATTCTTTAGAGCGATGAGAGCAAATATAATTTGTTTTCTTCTGATGGTATTAAGTATATTCGACGTCCAGTAAATAAAAGATATGATGTTAAGTATCAGGTTCCCACTGTAAAACACGGCGGTGGAAGTGTCATGGTGTGGGCTGCTTTTCCCGTGATGGTGTTGGACCTATACACTTAATCGATGGTATTATGGATCGGTTTACGTATGCTGACATATTAAAAGATCACATGCTACCACATGGGAAGAGAATAATGCCACGCGGCTGGATGTTTCAGCAAGATAATGACCCGAAATATGCTTCAAAGCATGTTAAAGGTTACATGGCGAAGGCTAATATCCGCCTACTTGAGTGGCCTAGTCAGTCTTCTGACTTAAATCCTATAGAGCATTTGTGGGAAGAGCTCGAGCGACAAATTAGAAGTGGGACATACCAAAATAGGAGTTAGTTATGAGAAGCTTTAAGGAGAGAATGGCAAAAGATTCCATTGGAGCGTTTAGTAAGCTTGTTGACTCTATGCCTTCTCGATGCAAAGCAGTTATAGCCGCAAAAGGTTATGCAACAAAGTATTAATTGTTTTTAATCTTTATATTTTAATAAAGTACTTTAAATTTTGTTTTAAGTGCTTTTAATAATACTTTATTATAAGCAAATATTTCCTATTTTGTGATTTTTAAATTTTTACTTGTTTATAAAATTTTTCAAATAATTTTAATTATGTGTTATAATTCCAAGGTATTTAAAGAATAAATTTTGAAAATTTAGGAAAATTTCCTTGAAATTTAAAAAGTTATCACAAAAACTAAGTGCAACCGTACTTATGATCGCTACTGTACATTATTTTGTGTTAGCAATTTTATAATCACCAATCTTTCAATAATAATATCTGTTAACTGTATCTTACAAAACTCGTCTGTCCTATCAGCATCAGTAATGCCCATAATCATTACTGTCTAGAAAAAATTGTTATAAAATTTAACTACGAAGAAAATAATGGCTATCGATTCATTAATAAACAGATGTTGTAAGGGGCATTTAAAAAAAATTCGATATCCTCTTTGTTTAATATTTGGACTTTTTTGGAATTTAATCTTTATTCTTACTTTTGAGGTAACCAATTAGTTTTGTAAATTTTGAAATATCGACATTTACATTGTGGTAAATGGTGGTCCTCAACATAGAATACTCACACCATAAACTAGCTGGTGACTTTAATTTTTCCGATCGTTCAAGCATATACATATTTACATATGCAAGGTTTTCTGATATAACCTTCACATTTTTCTTAATAGACCAACTTTAAATGCATCGTAGGTATATTCATACCCTTACCTAGATTTAATAGATAGCAAATTTAAGCGGTCTTGGCCTAGTAGTTAGAGCGATCAACTACTGATGTAAATGGCACCCGGTTCAATCCCGGAAAGAGTCGAAAAAGGAAAATTTTCTTTCTGACTTTCTTTCTATCTAGGACCGTCTCTAGTGCTTTGGAGGGCACGTAAAGCGCGCGGTCCCCCTTAGTTGATGACTCCCAGCATCAACAATGAAAAGGGTTACAGGCACATTCCCCAACCCGGATTTAGCAATCGTGGGGTCTTAATGCTTAAACCTTTCCTTTAGAGAAAAAGGCCAATGCCCAAAAAGTGGGCGGAGAAGGCTATACGGACGAACGGAAATGTAAGCAAGCAATATTAGCGACTTCGTCAATTTCCATATTTTGCTATTTTGATTATTTATAATTGTTTGTTTAAAGCAACAAGCAAACCAAGCTTAGAAAATAAAAATAACGAAATGAAAATTCGAATTAAAGTTCTGATAATCGATGTCAAAATTGTTTTTAAAATAATTATTATATTAAACTGCTACATTGCAGTAGCGTGAAAAATATAATAAGCTACACAGCGTGTAAGGACTATTAATACTTTCTTAATTATTATTATTAACCTTTCTTAAATGTCAATAAGGTGCTTGCGTGCAATTCTACAATTATACCCTTCTTTCCAAAGGGCTTTAAGGACAGTTTCGGTAGCAATGTGTTTACCGATAATATTTGAAACTTCTGCAGTCAATTTTGGCACGTTTGTTTTAGGATTACACTTAATTTCTTCACAATATAATTTTTAGTCTTGGTGTCAGTATACACTTCCTCTCTCGTGCGGCTTTATTTACGAGATTTCTTTCATATTTAAATTTATTTATATGCGCTGCACTGTACAATGGTTTCTGTTAACAATTTTTGCGGTTTCTCGCATAGATTTTCCCTGACAAACCAATTGAAGAATTAATTTTCTATCTTCAATACTGGTTTCGGTTTCTTTGCGGCTCATCTTAGCAAAATACGAAGTAGAATTATTTCAAGCAAGCAATTCTTGTTTATTCAATATCAATTCAATTATCATACAATATTCACTTTGGGGTATCATATAATACCCCTTTGTACCTAGCTTCTTTCATACTTGCGGCGTCAAATGGAAAAAACCCAAAATTGTCCGATAGAAAGAAGTACGGCGCCACATTTGTCTATCAAAGGGCATATAAGCGGTGTTTTGGGAAAATTATGGAAATTTTGTTTATACCGTTGTGCCAGTCTTATCCTACCTTTACGTAGAGTTTTATCGCAGTCTTAGTTTTACCTTTGAACAAGTCGTACCGGTATCTTAGTGGAGTCTTGTTTATACCTTTGCAAAGAGTTTTATCTTGTCTTACGGTAACTTTTGAAGAAACCAGTAAATTTAACTGTTTGTAGTTAGTTTGTGAAGTTTGTAAACGTACCTATGCGAAGCGTGTTTTATCTTTTACCGCAAAGTTGTCAATAACATTATAACAATAAGCCACGCGAAATTATCGCACCGAGAACTTTGGTGAAGCTTTGGTGTTTGTGTGCGCCGTTGATTGCTACAAACTGTTCGACACCATCCTTTGTCGGCCCATCCATTTAATAGTAATAGAAGCTTAAGTTTTTGATATCTAAATGGGGTTCAACTTAAATTACTTCAACCCTAAAATTCGATTAATTATTATTCATTGTTCGATTAATCTAAAGAACTTGGTGCCTACTAAAAGCAGTATCTAACGCTATACCTGGATGCTTATCCCATCTCTTAATATCGAAATTATATATATTATTTTTTTTTATTTCTCCATTAACCATACAATCTATCTTACAAAGACAATAAGTATTTCTTATGACAGTTTTTTGACATGTAAAGAGATCACCAGTGGTCACCCTCCATTAGATTCGAGTGTAATTACACTTTTACAAACATTTAAGCAATTACTTTTACTACTATGTTCCCTAATTAATTTAATTATTACAATTTAAATCTTGTTGTTAGGTCAGATGGTTTGAAACGTTTTAGTCGTCTTGGATCATCCGATTGGTTCATTAATCCATTTGCAAGTTTGTTGGGATGCTTCTCTAACCTCTTAACATATTTTTCACTGCAGTTTTGTATTTCTTGTTGAACTGAGGTCATTTTTAGGTCTTTCTGTATTGCTTTATTAGTCACATACCAAGGTGCATCCACTATTGCTCGGAGCACTTTACTCTGGAATCGTTGCAGGATTTCGTTGTTCGATCTACTGGCGGTACCCCACAGCTGGATACCGTAAGTCCAGATCGGTTTCAGGATAGCCTTGTATATTAATATTTTATTCTCCAAAGACATTTGCGATTTTCTACCTATCATCCAGTAATGTTTAGTTAGTTTGAGGCCAAGCTGCTTTCTTTTGGTGAAGATATGCTTTTGCCATGTCAATCTACGGTCTAAGTGTAATCCAAGATATTTTGCACTTTCTGCATGTTGGAGCTGTTGTTCATTTAATGTTACTGCTGGGCAATTTCCCCTTCCTCATGGTAAATGTCACGTGGATTGACTTGCTTTCATTTGCTTTAATTCTCCAGGTTTTCAACCATTCCTGAATTTTGTCAAGGTGAGCTTGTAGATGTTCTGATGCCGTTACGGGATTATAGTGCGATGCCAGGACTCCTGTGTCATCCGCAAAAGTTGCGGTTGTAGTCAGTTCTGTAGTTGGTAAATCTGCAGTGAATATTAAGTATAATATTGGTCCCAATATGCTTCCTTGTGGTACACCAGATGATATTGGTTGTATATCAGAGTATTGGTCTTGTTGTCTGACCAGAAAAAATCTTTCTGACAAATATGATTTTAGCAATATGTAGATGTCATATGGGAGGTGTTTTTTCAACTTATAGCACAAGCCAGGATGCCATACTTTGTCGAAAGCCTGCGTTATATCTAGGAAAGCTGCAGAGCAATATCGCCCTGCCTCCAGGTCGTTGTTTATTTTGTTTACAACACGGTGGACCTGTTCAACTGTTCCGTGGTCATTTCTAAATCCGTATTGGTGATCTGGGATTAGTTCATTTATTTCTAGAATTGGTTTTATTCTTTTAATTAGTAGTTTTTCGAAGACCTTAGATAATACAGGCAGCAAACTAATAGGTCTATAAGAACTCACTTCCTCCGTGAGTTTTCCAGGTTTCGGTAACATGATTTGTGCGTGATTGTGCGATTGTAGCACTGATTGTAGGCATTAGCGGTGCATGTCGAAGAGAAGAATTGACTTCTCTTCCGTTCGAAAACGTTCGAGACCAGAGCTCGTACATTTTAATCAACATCCCTCAAACAAAAACCAATATAAGAAGAGAATTTACTATAAGTAAAGGAAACTTTGAAAGTTATGATCTTTTAGGAATTTTTAAAAATATTCCTCTTTGCGTCCACCTGCAGTGCCACATGGTAGATTTTTGTTTCATATCGTAACGGTAACAACCAACGAGTCGGTATACATACTATCGGGAACGTCCCCAGAAAATAGCAAATTATCTGCAATTACCCAATTCAAATAGCTACACAGGGCATTGTTTTCGAAGGACTTCGGCAACTTTGTTAGCTGACGCCGGAGTAGTTATAACGACTCTCAAGCGACATGGTGGATGAAAATGTACCAACAGCGTAGAAGGATATATTGAAAACTCCGTTGAGAACAAACTGCAAATGGCTTCCAAAACTAGGTGCAAAAGGTTCAAATTGCTACACAGGTTGCATTTATTGGCAGTGAAGCTGCTTCAATGCTTCCTCGTGTAGTGCAGATGGAGCAGCAAACAAAGAAAAACGATTTAGAAGATCAACCTGATCCATTATTGACTTCACGGGGTATCAATTTCAACAATTGTAAGGTATATTATCATAAATACCAAACGAATGTTTCGATTATTTTGCTTGATTGAATATTAGTCGTTTGAGAAAATAAAGAAGCCCAAGAATAATTTTCTAGGACTCATTTGCGACCGGGAAAGTACACAGTCGTTAAAACCGGGATTTTTCGTCACTCTACTAGGGATCAAAGGGTACGACTTTAATTCCGCAATGAGGAACAGTAATTAATAATTCTCGCTTTTTTTTACAATTCGGAAAGTGCTTTATCTAGTTGGAGAACACACATTCGCAAAGATTCAAGCAATTACGAAAAAGTTTAAACTTGCCAGAATCGCATTTATATACTGTAGATTGTTTCCGAGGCTCTTCTGCCACTTTACTTGTTAGTCCTGCAGAAGATATTTTAGGTTTAAAAGACACGAGGAGGGTGGAAGTCCACTACCGTAGCAGAGGACTATGGGCGGAGTGGATAAAGATCAAACTAGATGTCGCCAACAAAATACTTTATGACAAAAATATCATAACGTGTTATTACAGATTCCAAGTAAACGAAATTTCACTTTTTTTCAGTCACGAGAGAGTTTTCTGTACTCTTCGCGTCCAATGATGCGGATTAAATAATAAACGGCGAATAATAGCGATAACCTCGATTGCAAAAAATGCGGGTACTATACTATTAATTAGTATATTTTAAGAGGATTGTATTCTCTCTCAATTTTTTTTAAACCACTTTTACACAAACAAATACGCATTTAAGGGTATAGAGTTGTGGTAAAATTGGCATTAAATGTTACATCTACCATTAATCTGCTAAAACTTATGCACGACTTCAAATCAGCCACTTCACAGTAATAAAAGTTTTTTTTGGGTAGGTTCACGTCTTTTACACACAAAAACGAGCAAGTGAAATCGGGCGAAAGACTAACTTTACCTTGCTGGTTTAATAAAACAATATATACCTTAATGCGTCACCCATACATTATGTACAGGGCATATGTAGGGCTGATTGAGAGTCGGTACAGGTTTAATGCATATACCGGGAAGCAGACGACGACGACGTATGATCCGTTCCTATATCGGTTCCTGGGTATGTTTTTACAGAGGTGATATAGTTTTTATGTCTCCAACTAATAAGAATATAGTCTATCTGATTTTCTGACAGAATTCTCACGAGAACCATAGGCGATTTCCACGTATACAGTCTTCTTATTGGTAGCTTAAAGAATGTATTCGTTATTGCCAGTCGTTGTTCTTCTGCAAAGATACTTAATTGCCCTCCCCTATCGTTTCTAGTTCCCAGTCCGTATAGGCCAATATGCTCTCCAGTCCTTCCCTTCTCTACTTTAGCGTTATTTTGAGAGCGTCTTTAGTACATGTACTATGTCTTATTACAAATTAATAAATAGGGATTTTTGGGTTTCGATAGTCCTTGACTTAAGTTTATCGCATATTTCCCTAGCAGAATTCTAGGCATTTATTGGATTCAATTACATTGCAGCTACTCGCTTTACAGATTCCATGTAAACAAAATTTCACTCTTTTTCAATTTCGAGAGAGTTTTCTGTACTGTACGCGACCAATTATGCGGATTAAATAATAAACGGGGCATAATAGCGTTATCCTCGATCGCAAAAAGATGCGGGGTACTTACTATTAATTTTAAAAACGTATTCCTTCTCAATTTTTTTTAAACCTCTTTTACACAAACAAATACGTAATAATAAAGTCGTACCTTTTCATCGCCAGTTGAGTGACGAAAAGTCCCGTTTTGCCGGACTTTTTCGGCCGCAAATCATTTCGGGAAAATTTTTCTCACCGCGAGTCACATCTACAACATCAAATCAACAACTACTAAATCAAACTAGACAAGAAATACCAACAATGCAACAAGTACAACTACTTACATATTCAAGTCAACCTAATTACCAAAATCCACCCCAGCTATCACAGCAGACAAATGTGCAGCGGTAATTTCTAGAAACATTATCAAACATCACGAAATCAAAAAATATCAATGCTATTATCTCCAGGCTG
The DNA here is from genome assembly GCA_036346125.1 of Lycocerus yunnanus. Taxonomy (NCBI): domain Eukaryota; kingdom Metazoa; phylum Arthropoda; class Insecta; order Coleoptera; family Cantharidae; genus Lycocerus; species Lycocerus yunnanus. The sequence goes on along the minus strand of JARFIX010000294.1, from coordinate 14,533 downwards.
CTAATGTGGTGATTGAGAGTTCTGTCATCCCATTGGTGATTTCGGCAATATACTGCCAACCAAAACGTAATACTAAAACTGCACAATGTGCTCAATTTTTTGGTACATTTTTATTGATTTATTGCCGGCGGTCACTTTAATGCAAAGCACACACACACACTGGGGTTCAAGACTCATAACCACCAAATGAAGAGAGCTACTTGCGACAGTAATGCACAACGGAATGACGACTTTGGCATCGGGAAATCCCACATATTGGCCATACGTGGCCATAACGTAACAATATTGGTAATAACGTCTCCTGTGCGCAGTGTATTTTAGGTGTGATAGAGATATTAGATTTTCAGTTTATAACGGTTGAAGAAATTGTGTATTGATGCAAACAACATTTTTAGGTGGAGATAGTCTAAGATCCGAACCTAAGTCGACCTTCACCGAGTTGATAATAGAGTGAAACCTATTTTATAATAAATTTAGTATATTAGAAAATATATTAAAAAATGGGTTGCCAAAAAAAATCCTGGACAGGCTATTTTTAATATTTTTTTAAAAAATGATTTTTAATTAAATTTTGTAACATCAAGATAATAAGAAAATTTTATTCTGACTTAAAGTACAGATTCGAAAGAGTTGTACTCAACTTAGATTTGTCAATTTGTTTGTAAGATATTGTTGTTGCAAAAGTTAAAAAAAAATTTTTTGTGCGTTTTGTACTTAGAATAAAATTTTCTTATTATCTTGATGTTACAAAATTTAATTAAAAATCATTTTTTAAAAAAATATTAAAAATAGCCTGTCCAGGATTTTTTTTGGCAACCCATTTTTAATATATTTTCTAATATACTAAATTTATTATAAAATAGGTTTCACTCTATTATCAACTCGGTGAAGGTCGATTTAGGTTCGGATCTTCTACTAAGAGAAGTACGTTGGTCTCATTGGGGAGGTATCTGATCAACATTGAATAAAGAGTCCACAGCGTAGAGTTTCTATATGTCTTTGATTTAAGTTCAAAATTTGCTATAAAAACTGCTTGGTTTATGGCTTTAACCCTTTTTTTCTGAACACCATTTTTCAAAATGATTATACGCACTCTTATACTTTTCTTTTGATTTTGCCGGTAGCAAAGATTGGGCAGCTAACGAAGCCAATTTTTCGATATCAGAATCCTCAGATTGATCGCTTATTTTGTCACAGAGATCTAAAACATTTAAATACTTTATAACCTTTAATACAGTAGTATTATAATGATTGCTGCTTACCTTAATGAAAGGTGGTAATTATTTCAATAAGAATAGCTAATTTATTTTTTCTATAATAATTATTATGTATTTGTGTTTTACAAAAATATAACTGCTATAAATTGTTTTAAACAATTTCGCACTCTACAACTTTTTTAATTGAGCAACGCTTTTAATTGAAAATTATTGTCGCACACGCCTTCTAGTCTTTCTTCTTTCTCAGCCCTTTCCGCCCACTCCTGAGCATCAGCCTCTTTCCTCTAAGAGAAAGGTTTCTAGCATTAGGACGCCACGGCTGCTTAGTCCGGGTTGGGGAATTTGCCTGTAACCCTTTATTATTGTTGATGTTGGTAGTCATCAACTCAGGCGGACCGCCGGTTTTACGTGCCCTCCGAAGCACGGGAGACGGTCATAGATAGAAAGTCAGAAAGAAAATTTTCCTTACTAGACTCCTCCCGGGATCGAACCGGGTGCCTTTGCATCAGTAGTTGATCGCTCTAACTACTAGGCTAAGACCGTCTCTTGGCCTTCTAGTGCATAGGCATATTACTTAAATTATAATTACATTTTTTGCTTTATTGAAAAGCAATGAGGAAAAATCTTGTATGCCACACATGGGAAATTAGAATATTTCCATCACTAGTGACATAAATAGCTATTCTCGAACTCATTTGCGTCCGGGAAAGTACACAGTCCGGCAAAACGGGACTTTTCGTCACTCAACTGGCGATCAAAAGGTGCGACTTTAAACCTACCCCCAATGGGGAAAATGAATTATTTGATATTTTGATTTAAAATTAGGGTAGGCGCTGTAAAGTTCTAGGTGGCAAAAAGTATTAATTATTTTCAAACACTACTAGTAGATGACTCTGATATCGATTGATCACTAGATAACGCGAGCGGCAAAATTTATTGACGCCTGTGTTAATTCGTACTTTTTTTCCGCATACCTATTCAGAAAATAGTTTTGAGCACAAAAAATGCTTAATTAACAACTTAAATTGTAAATCTTTAGGTATGTCATGTACCTGAAAGTGGCCCATTTTTTTCTGGGACAGTGATCAGTGGGTAGAAGAATAGAAAACCAGTACTTTCCTGGCAAAACCAGTACGAATGGTCACCGTACTTATGGACTATTTCATTATTATTCACTAGTCGTTCTTTAACTATTTTGTAAAAAAAATTAAATAAATACATAAATAAGCTGCTTTCCTGGCTTTGGAATTAGTATTACTTGCGCCACCTTCCACTGGGATGGATAATGGTTATAGTTCTTAGAATTGAGTTGAAGATTTGAGTTAGAGCAATTAAGACCTTATTCGGCAGTTGTTTAATGACAGTGCCAGTTATGAGGTCATAACCAGGAGCCTTCTTTGGTTTTATTTTCTCTATTAAAGCTTTGACTTCATGGAGTTTAATGGGAAGTGCCATTTGGTACGGTGCTTACAGGAACTCGACAATGTCGTCTTCCTCCTCCTGCGGGATTGTAGATGAAGGGTTTGAAGACACTTTCCAGGTGTTTAGCAAATGTTACAACCTTTTCTTTGTCTGTTCTTGCCCACGATCCATCAGGCTTTTTTATGGGGGGAATTCTTTCTTTTGCTCTTTTTAATTTTGCCGTTGCCTTCCAAAGTGAATATTCAGTGGCCTCGGTAGGTGTTAGGCCTTCAAGGTATTCTTGGAGAGCTGTATTTTGCTCTTCCTTGAGTAGCTCTTTGAGATTTCGTTCCGCTTTGTTAAAGTTTGTTTTGTCCTGAGGAGCTCTTGTCGTCATCCATCTCTTTCTTAATTTCCTCTTCTCTTGGATGGCCTCTTTGGCAAATTTTGACTGGTTTCGGTAGTTTGTGTTTGCATTCAGTATGGGAGTTGCATTCCAGGCTGCTTGCTGAATTGTTTTTATAATGTCCTCTACTGCTGCGTCAATTTCTCTTGAAGATTTAAGGCTGACATTTGTATTAGTTCTTTCTTCTACTTCTGATCTGAATTGCTCCCAGTTTGTCCACTTATTGACGAGGGACACTGGTTTTTTTTGTTTTTTACTGTGGAGCTCAATAGTACCACAATAGGAGAGTGGTCCGATTATAGATCGAAACTCTGTTCAACCCGACAACAGCTCGGCGAGATTCCTTTCGTCACGCAAAAGTCGATGACATCAGGGATCCTATTTGTGTCGGCAGGCCAGTAGGTAGGTAGGCTTTCCAGTAGAGAGGACCCCTAGATTTTCTTTATCCATGCATTTCACCAGTTCGCGCCCTTTATTTGTTGTCAGCCGGGAACCCCATCTTGAATGCTTAGCATTGAAGTCTCCGCCGCGCCGGCAAGAATTTTGTTGCCCAGGGTGGCAAAAACTGTGTGTGTCAGCTCCGACGCACGACTGGAGTTTACTCCAGTAAAAATAACCAACTTTAAGAAAATTGATAAAAATGTTTTTATAAACATTTTTAAAACTATTATAATTATTTTTATTTAAAATATAATATTATCTTAATAACTAACAAAATATGGTTATAAAAGATAATTGTCACTAAATCTTTTACGTACAATAATAAATAGTACATGAAAATTATTTAAGTATGCTAAAAATAACTTTTCGAAAGAAAATTTTATAAAAACATTATTATATATAATCATCATTATAATAAAGAAATATTGTTGATTTTTCAGATAATATTATCGAATTATTGACTTGAATTATTGATATTTAAAATTATTCATAAAATAAATCATAATAACCTGGAGGAATTTATAGACATCGAAAATAATTTTTGGTTAGGTTAGAAATTGTCTAAATTGGATTAAATATCGAAATATAATGATAAAATTATAACTTCACAATAACAATATTAATTATTGATATGTATAACAAAAAGCGGGCAGGATTTGGTGCGGTTGCGCTAATGTAAAGATACGCCTCTCATTTTCGTTTTAAAACGTACCTTTACCCACGTGGTTGTTAGATGTTCCAGGAGGCAATATTATCTTGCGCACCATAGGTGCGCACTAAAAAGTAACGAGGTCATTCATCAGTAGATTTTACACCTCATATTTTTATCATACCGGGCGCCTTATATATGAAAATCGATTATTAAGGAGTAAACCCAATATTCTCTGTATTGTTCCTCTTTTATTGTGTGTCTTGGGGGACTATATTATAATGCTGATATGGTTAATGGTCCTCTCTTGTCTTGAACTAAAACTGCTGTTGATTGAATATGTTCGGTTTGGTATTTTGGTAGTTCGTGGTGTTGCAATTTGTTTTTGATTAAGATGGCACTTCCTCCCCATCCGACATTATTTGGATGCTTTGTATCGTAAATGGTGTAGTTTTGGATCCTTAAATAGCTGCGGTTTGTAAAATGTGTCTCTGAAATCAACATTATATCAATATCGTGTTCATTCAAGAAAAGATTTACTTCAGGTCCATGATTACCAAGTCCGTCGGCGTTCCACACAGCTAGTTTTAGGTGTGGATCCATTATTTTAATTTGTTAAGCGTGTGGACACGATGTTCATCATTGTGTCCATGCGTTGTGCCATTGCCTCCACCAACTTTTCTAATCTAGATATTCTGTCTTCTACCTTATCAGATAGTTGTGATGTTGGCTTGGGGTTCTTTTGCATTGTTTGCTTTCGTTGCGGTTACTCCAGCATATGACGTACCTACTGTAGCATTCCTCGCGGGAGCTGGGGTATTTGAATTTTGTTGGTGGTTGGTTTTGAGACGTAACGGTGGATATTGTCTTCTTTGCAGTTCTTTGTAAACCATGCATCCTTTATAGTTGGCAGGATGATTCTCGCCGCAAGTCCACATTTTAAGTCTTTACGCTCGGAGACCTCGCATTTTTTATTGTTGTGAAATCCACTACACTTGATGCATCTTGGTTGACGCGTGCAATAGTTTTTTGTATGTCCTAGGCGTTGGCATCTAGCACATTGCGGGATTTGACGGGTTTGACGTACTGGCTCAGGTCTTACGTAACTTCTCTGCAGTATTCGTATTTCGTATATTTCTTTGTTGTTCTCTTTAGGTTCCAGATCGATAAAAAACATTGGTAAAGGTATCTTGTCTCGACTTTTAACATTGTATATGCTCTTTACTTCATGTCCGTGTAAGGTTAACTCCGCTTTAAGTTTATCAATATTTGTCGTGTGGTGGAGTCCTTTAATAACGACTCTAAAATTTCGTTTATTTTTTATTTGGTATGAATGGTACTTAACTTTTTTTGTTTCCATTTCCTGCAACACAGCCTTGTATGAGGTTTCGTCTTTTGTTAACACCTTAACCTCGCCTTTTGGTAACGTTTTGAGTGTATATTTACCACCGCTGATTCTAGCAATTCAATAAGTTCATTGACATCCACAATCTCTGCTAAAAAGATAGGAGGTGGTTTTATTGTATTTTCAGGTTTACCTGCTTTCCCGTTATTTGTAGCTTCTGTATTTTCTACTTGTGGTTCTTCCAGGTCTTCCAACAGTTGAAATTTATTAGCTGGATTTATTTTTTTCGTGTACTCGGACATCGATCTTTGCCTAACGTTTCTAGGTGGGTCTGGCGAATTACGCTTTTTCTTACGTGTATTTCTAACTGTTGTCCATTTATTGGTTTCGCTCTCTTGTTCATAAAAAGGGGGAACTGGGCAGCATTTTAGAACACACTGTTACGGTCCTGTTTTGCCAATGGATACTTTTGTGACTTTGAAGGTTCCTTTATTGTAATTTTATAAAACTCCAATATGCGGCAACACAGTTTAAATTTTAAATTTAATTTTCTAAATATTAGTTATCGCCAAGTGTTAGATTGCAAATTATCAGCGGTTGATTTCGGCATTCTAAAAGTTTCACGTATTGCAATTTTTGCAGAAAAATCTAGTTTTTTGGACGTTACAATGATCCAATTGTTGATTGAACTTTGAGTTTTTTTCAATCCAAGTTGTTTGGGATTTATATTGGTCATTGTTTTGGATATATTTTCTGTACCGGCTTTTGTAAGCAATTTTGAGGGAATTATCCGAACTTCGTTTGAAGGATTTATTTGTCCAAGTTTTAACATCCTGGAAGAATTAGAATCATCGCTGAAATTGTTGAAACCCTCCAATAACATCTTCGAAGGTTTTTTTTTCTTTTGTACCCGTTTTGGTTTCTTTCGTGTGCGAAACCATATCTTTGCATTACCGATCGAGTTCTTGGGTTATCGACGAAAGGAAGCCTTTGGATTGCCAATCGAGTTTTTTTGAGCTATCGATCGAAAGGAGTCTGGCCAAAGCCTTTTTTTGGATCTATCACAACTCGTCAATACAAGGTCCGCTCGAATCCTACTCCCCATCACTATCAGATTCGTCCAGCTATCAAGAACGAAGACTCTCCAGCAAGATAAGATCTTTGTTTGTGCCGTTTCAGATTTTATTTGTTGATGTTCATATTAACCTTCAGTTTTTTTAATTTTGCGCAAAGTATTTTATTGAACTTTACTCTGAACGTTTTTGCTATACCGATAAGATAAATAATTATTTTAACGATCAAATTATTTTAAAATTTGTTTATTTAAGAACTGTAACTTTGTTACACCCAGTATATACCCAGCTATACACGGTATTACATTGATAATTATTAACGCTGTAATTTCCTGAAATATTTAAGAGAAAGTAAATCAATATTGCGCCTGACCGTTTTTTTTAACTCAATTGATTGATCTGAAATTTTACAAAAATCAACCTTCTTGATACTTGCGGCATTAGACCCGGTTAGTTCTTTTTTTTTCAGTAGATACGTTTCGCAGTTTCTTGGGTGTTTACTGTCGCGTTGTTTACAGGGTGGTTTTAAATTGCGTGGCGCCCAAACCATATCTTCACGGCTTGCTCTTTCGAGCGTATCGCTTAGCACACCCTATACAACTCTACGTCATCGAAAAAAGGAACCGGCTCAGTGCTTTACCGTTGGCGTCTCCTGCTCACGAGCTAGCAAAGGGGGTAAGTCTTTTTTTGCCAGCCGCCCCTGAGATTAGCGGCTGCAAGGTTTTAGTTTATATTAACACCTTGGCATTCCAACGCCCGACTAAAACCGTAACAACACCCAGGAGCTTCTTGAGGTTGTACTTGGTTTTGCTGATCAAAATTTTGATCATTTTTTGAGGTTATGTTCTCTTCTGCACAATTATAACATCTCCACTGGTTATCTTCACCTTTCCTATTTATATCGTTTAGTGTATCTATGGACATTCCAACACACTTAATGTGGTAGTTTGTTTTGCATTTCATCTTGCACTGGATACAATCTTCGTATCTCGTAGTCGCATTTCCACACTTTAAATTGAAAATGGATTAAAATCCATTAAAATTAAAATCAAAAACTATATTGGAAAATTTTAAAATTATAAAATATTACAGTATCAGGTAAATATGTTTATTCGCAATCGGTCGGTAATTGCTCGTTTCCCGACTTTTAAAAGTTGGAAAGTGACAAATTGTTAACTACTAATATCAACCGGTGTGTAATGGAAATTATTCACTCGTTATACCACGTGCCCGGTCAGTAATGAACAAATGGGCGTGGTTTTAACGTAAATACAAGCGCTGATGCAAATGTCAAATATAGTTAGGTTATAACAATAATTAGAAATCATAATTGGGCGTGCAAATTATAAAACATTTTAATTAGAATAATTGCTTATTGCAAGTGATAGCCCTTTTTTAAATTTTCGCTAAGATTTATTTGTTGCTAGTTTAAAAAATATTTGGATAATCCGATAAGTTTAAGCTTCGACATCGAAAAGTTTTGTTAACAATTCCTGGCATTTTATCGTTCAAATTATTGATGTATAAGTACATATTGTGACATTTGAATACTTATTTATGGTAAGTCCTATAATACTTTCTCATTTTCTTGTTAAAATTTATTTGTTACAGTCAGGGTTCGCAGTTTGGAACCGTAGAAGTCTTCTGACGATTGGCTACACCGTCACACTTTATTTGCTACATGACACCAGAAGTGCAACCTAGATTAGCCTAGCTTATCATAAAACCAACCTAGAAAGTTTAAATAATTTTATTATGGAATATTATGCAATTTTGAAAATTATTGAAAATATAAGAAGATTACTTAAGAGTAACTAATGTTTACAAGTTTTCTTCCGAAGATTTACGTATTCTTTAACAATTACAATCCATTCCGGGCGCGTTATTAAGAATGATCGAGAATGATAGTTCACATAGAATGATCACTTCGGCATGCACCGCTAACTCCGATTATTAAAGCAACCTAGAAAGTTTAAACAATTATGTTCATTGTATGTGAGTACAAAATTTATAATTTTACCTTTTGTAGAAGAAATTCTATAGGCGCATCACTTAAAAATCTATCAATTTCAGTTTTATGTAAAACACCTGATTTTTTGGCTTGAACCCAACATTTTGCTTCTTCAAAAAGCTCTCAATTTCGCAAATTTTGAAATATCTGTATTATCTTTAATATTGAATGTTGTTCGTAGCATTGAATAAGTTGCCCGTAGAGTTAACGTAGAAGGTTTTTTGTCTTTCGACAATTCACTAAAATAAGCAAGCACCACACTTTCTGAATTATTCCGTGCTTGTTTATTGCAACGCCAATCCATGTAAGCTTTGTAGGCTTTTTCATACCTTGCCTTACTTTTGTTGGGTAACAAATCACCTACTGCATTTTCTGCAACTTTCGAAGCTCTGGTGGAGTACAAGATAATTCACTCATAATCACAAAGCGACAAAAACAATAATACTAATTATTGTCAAAAAAACGCACGGTAATTTTTGCTTTGACGCCTACTAAAATAATTATCACTAACGTGATATGAGCTATTAAAAGTAGAGGCGTTTGATACAAATGTCAAATATGACATAACTTAATATAAATTTGAAAACGCATTATTTCCATTAAACCAACCCCAACTTCGCGATTGCGAATAAAATAGTATACATGCTTCGGCGTAAAGCGTCATTACTAACTTGGCCAATTGCTGACCTCCGGCTTCGCCGTTGGTCAGCAGAACAGACCTCAGTTAGTAATGACTTGCTTTCCGCCTCGCTATGTAATATACTAATACCAGTTTTTCTCCCGTATGAAATAAAATTTTATAAAAATATACCGTCTTAAGCTGAAAACATTACAAACTAATAGTTCAAACTTTTATCTGGGGTATGATAGTAATGAAGTTTCAAATATTATTTCTAAATTCAGTTATCACTCTAATTCCCGGTTTCACAAACGTTTAAACTGCGATTAAATTAGTTAAGCTTATAATATTTAAACATAAATCGTAGTTTAAATGTTTGTGAAACCGGACATAAGTGGTAAATATACATTAAAATTAAAAAAAAAGTCGATACTTCCTGAAGTTACGCCGAAATTACAAAAATTATGCAATATTTTGATGATTCTGGGGTGAAGTTGGCCATGTGCGCAATGTGGTCAATCGGCGCTGCAGACAAATTTGACTAACGTGTTAAAACTAGCAATGTCTTGCCACGGTAAAATCCCCCATCAAGGGATGGATGGTGTATTCCCAAACCTCAGGGTATTGGCGTATGCTTCTATGGCTAGCTCAATGGAGCAAGGAAGAAAAACTTAATTGTCGACTACTTTTCAAGCAAAAAACGGAAAGCAACTGAATTTGCCCTAGGTGCCACGTGATTATAAAACGTCACTCCCCAAAAATACTCTACTACCCAAATCACAAAGAGTAGTGTTTAGAAAAGAAGTCGCTCGATATAAAATAAAAAAATTGGAAGGGCTACGAGAGATACACTTGAACTGTGAACAAATGACTATATTGTGAAATTACAACGCCACCAAAGTTTGACCCGAGTAAATCAACAAGATAAAATTTTTATAATCGCGTATGTGTTCCTTGCAAAAGCAATATTTCCCCACGTATTTATAAATATTTAGGGTTATATGACGGTATATTATATGTACGCACAAAGCATAAACAAGTGAACAACAATAAATTAACTCGCAATCAAAATTATAGCGCTATCTCCACGCAATATTATAACAAACAATATAAAGACAGCACAAAACACTTATCTCATTTAACAGACTTTGATGTTGATTGTCTGAAGGTGAATTGATGATTTTCTTCCAAATGAAGTTTCCAAATAATGGAGGGTGCTAGGAGAGCTTGTTAACAATGTACGGCACCAATAATATTCCCAAAAAAAAAAAAATGAATTAAACCACAATGGTACTGCAAACCGAAATATACCAAATCTCACAATTCCATTAAAGAAACTTGGTTAATATTGACCAAGGAAGAATCCTCGTAGATGGTATAATCGAGGGTATAATTCAAATGAAGGCAAGTACTAGGTTAATGCCGAGTCAAAAATATCCAAATGATCTAACCCTCATAAAAAGACAACTAATTTCATCTCGTAAACAAACGACAGACAAAAAAAACTTGATAAAGCTCGTTGCACAAAATAATCCCAATGCGGAGCAGCAAAAAAATATATACCAAAATTTCCGTGCAAACGGCACACCTAAGAATCTTTCCAACCAACAATTAACTTACGAAAAATACCTTCAAACATTTTTGTTGTAGATAATGTGTTTTATGGTCTAACGATAGTAAGTAATCAAAAAGGACAAAACCGGACTTTAAAATTCAAATAAAATAATTAATCCAATTCTCAACCGTGACAGTCTTGTATGGTAAGTAAGTACCTAACCTAATTTAGCTTTGTAGATTTTGATGGATGTACACTTTTTGAGGTCCCCTGAGTAAATTAAGACGATTTTTAAAAAATGTTTGTGTGTGTGTGGTCAAATTTTGTGTGCGCTCTACAGCAAAAACTAATAGGAATTTTAAGACCAAATTTGGGATTTTGTATCCTTACGATATTGAGAGTTAGAGCTGATTATTAGATTTTGGCTAAAATTGGTTCATGAGAACTATTACTTTTATTTTTTTAAATTTTATTATTTAATATCATCATTTCCTTCATGGATTAGGTAGTTGACCTGTTCCGGCCCATCTCTTCCTCGGTCTTCCTGCATCTCTGCGTCCTTGAGGTAATATTATTTAATATTAGTTTTTAATTAATATTTCGAAAACTAATAAGAATTTTAAAACCAAATTTAGGGTTTCGTAAACTTACACTGAGATTTAGTACTCATTAAATTTTAGTTAAAATTAGTTTATGAAAACTATTGTTCTCTATTTTTTTAAATTTTATTGTTTATTAGTCTTTATTTAATATTTTAAAAGCTAATAAAACTTTCCAAACCATATTTGAGATTTCTTATCTTCAATGTAAGAGTTAGAGCTAATTCAATTTTGGTTAATTTCATGGAAACAACTTTTTTTAATCTCGTCGTCGTCGTCTGGTTCACGGTATAGGCTAATTTATAATTATATAATCTTTTTAATCTATTTATTTAATATTTCAAAAACTAATAAGAATTTTAAAATTAAATTTGGTATTTTTGTATCTTGGTATTGAAACTTAGAGCTGATTAGATTTTGGGTCAAATTCGTTAATGGGAATCATTTTTTTCCTTTTTATTAATAAAAATTATTTTTTTAATATCAATGTCAAGGGTACTGACAATGACTTCGGAATATCGCCGATGCTACTGTTAAGTAAAACAGATCAACAGATCTAGGCATACAGGGTTATCCCTAGCCAAAAGTAGAAGAAGAATTAAAGTATGATAAAGTTATGGGCATGGCCACATCCGATTTTTTTTATGTATATTAAGCGATAATTTCTTCCTACGCAAACTGATTTTGATGATTGTCTTTTTATTAGAAAGGGGTACCTCTGGCGTAGTCCCATTTAATTTGGTCAAACTTCTGATGATATGATCAATGACAAAATAAAGGAAATCTTCAATTCTTGTGAGCAAGCAAGCATACTCGGGCAAATCTCGTAGGGTATTAGGATATTTGGATTACACATGCCCGTTTTCGCCAACCAATTCCTAACGTTAGGAGTTCCTCAACTTTGAGATAAGAAACTTTTATGTCAAATTTGATTTTCACCAAGTGCTAAGAATCCCTTAAAGTGTTAAGAATTACCTAAGGTTAGGGATTCCTGATAGTCGTAGGTAGGACATAACGTTACATTAAAGACGTTATAAAGTTAAGCAAATCACTCACTCACGTACTCATTCATAATTTACAGGGCATATGCGGGGTGGTCGTGGAAAGCTGAAATTTGGTGGGTAGGTGGGAATCGACGAGGATTGAACGGGAAAATTGTCAGATTTTAGGTGGGGGGCACGGGAAGGGTCGAAACGGGGGCGAAAGGGGCCGAAAAAATGTGGAATTTCAACTAGAAGGTCGAAATTTTGTGGGCAGGTTGGGGCGAGGGCCGAGAGCGCGAAACTGATTTTACTTTTTTTAAATTTTTTTTCGTGCGCTCTCCACAACGCTTCCGCTTTCTATTCGTTTTTCGGGGCACGGTAAGGGTCGAAACGGGGCGAAGGGGCCGAAATGTGGAATCAACAGAAGGTCGAAATTTTGTGGGCAGGTTTGGGCGAGGGCCGTTAGTTAAACGATTTTACTTTTTAAATTTTACCAGGGCCCCATTACTTCCGCTTTCTATTCGTTTTTCGCTATCGTTTCCACAGTTTTGAAGATTTCGATTAAATTTGGGAGAGGGTGTGACGGAAAATGGAGTTTTGTCGGAATTAACTTTTGAATTTGCCCTCGTTTTTATTTTAGAGCGCATGCAGTTTTTCTTTGAAACGCAATGGTGGCTTCGTTTGAAGCCCGATCTTTGCGTTTGGGGCCGATCGGTCTGCCTGATTTTAGATTTGAAATTTTTGCATAAAAATGACGTCCGCTTTTCTGGAAATTCCTTTGTGCCCTCAAGTTTAATACTTCCGCGACTGTTTTGTACGTGGCTCGTTTCAGCCGAATTAAATCGCGTTTTGCGCGTAGCGAGAGCAGGATCGAGTTTTTTGTGCTTAAATTTTTCGATTAAGCCCGATTTTGCACAATTGCGTTCATTTTAAAACGTAAACTAGATTATATTAAAAATTAATTTGACAGTCGAATAAAATTTCTTTTGTATAAGTGAAGTGAGACAGACGATTTTAACGAAGGTTTACTGATTATTTTTTGTTTTTTAAATTAAACTTACCTTATAAAATTTATTTGAATTAGAAAATTGCAAATTTTTATACAGTTTAAGAATTTTAAGAAAACGTGTATTTAAATTTTCATAAAATTTATGTTGAATTTCGTACGAATACGTTTTTTGCCGAATCTATATGTTTACTTCTGTGATGTTTACCAAACTAACCATAGAGAAAAAAGAGTAAGTGAAGCTAACTTACAAGTGTTTACAAGTATGTAAAAGTTCGACATCTAATAAGAAAATTATAAGAAATTTGAAAGAAATGGACCGTGGATTTGTTAAAGGTGATTCCTATAATTTACCTCCTATCAATTACAGCATGATACATAATTTTTATGTCGAAATTGTACAACTGTTATGGTCAGAAATTCGCAACGAAAATTTTAAGAGGTACGTAAATTATTTTTTTTATACTTATTTTATTTTTATTAAAATAAACTTGAACTGCTGTTAGCTAATTATTGTAATTTCAATTATTTATATTTAACGACTTTATTGTTTTGAAAATTGAAATGTTAAATAAGTTTGAACATAACCTAAAAAGATAAGGTAAATTTATTCGAAGAATTAGTCATAAACATGTATGATTTTAAAAATGTGAAATTCGTAAACATTTTTTTCATCAGTATATATAATTTTGTGCCCTACAGTTTATTCGATTGGATGCACCAATTTTGCACATTTACGATATACATTTTTTTCGTAAACTTAAACCGTCGGAATTAATTTTATCGAACATGAACGATTGTTACCAACGCAAAACGTACTAATTTCAAAACCAAGTCAAGTTTGAAAAACAAATTTTTGCCGCACTTTTGTATAAAATTTTTCTTAGTCGCCTAGGAAAAAAAATAGCAATACATTGTTTACGGTGTAACCACGATACGAATTCATTTCCAAACGCGTTCTACCTATTGTTGTTTGTATAAATTACAAATATTAGTGCTTTATTTTGAGTTTTTTACGTGTGATTATAATTTGTCAACATCCGTAAGTATGATTTTAAAAATGATTAATTCGTCAACATCTGTAGGTGTCGTTTTAAAAATGCGAACTTCATAAACATTTTTTTCATAAGTAGGTACATAATTTCGAGCTCTATAATTTTTTATATTAGACGCTTCAAATTTTGCAAAATTGCAATATACATTTTTCGTAAACGTAAACCGTCAGAAT
>JARFIX010000293.1:0-137913 GCA_036346125.1 Lycocerus yunnanus | reverse complement strand
AGAGCTCAATAGCTTAATTTGTTTATGTTTCAGTCGCTAATACATACGTTTCACGAGTGTTTGTATTCCAGGCACAAAGTAATGGTCACATACAATAGATAAAATGATGAAACAGTATGCAGTTAAAATTACGTGAATGAAAATCCATCCTTCTCTTCTTTCATGCATGGTTAACCCATCGCTTGGAAAGTCGTATATCGCAGCCGGAGTGCAATTTTCTGTTACATTTCCTGTTACATCTTCTAACAATCTACGATTATGATGAACTGAAAAAATGCAATGAAAAATATAACAATAACCTGATAATTACAAATTTAAATTGGATCTCTAGACGAAGGTAAGAAGGATAAACGAACTAACTTCCAAAATATGGATATTCGCAACGAGGACTGAGGTATGGAAAGCAGTAGAATTTAGGAAATTTACATATTCAATAAGCCAAAATAGAAGTTAATCAATAATTAGGTTTGTGTAAATAGGTTTGTTTATAATTCGATTTGTTTACATTACTCTTAGTTGGATACTAATTTGAGATAATTAGGATTAAATTTGATGAGTTTGTAAATAAGAAATTATTCGTAGTATTGAAATGGAGTTCATAACGAATTGATATGTTTATAAAATTTATGATTTGGGAAGATTTATTTAGTTCAAATTTATAATTATATTTCGATTTTGAAAATCTAGAAATTTGTCTAGGATTTTGTTCTGATAAAAAAGTGGTAGATGATATGTTTTGTACCTAAATTTGTAAATGAGTGGAATTTTGTTAAATTTGAATATTAGAAAAATTTTTAAGTTTTGTTTCCTAGACAGGGGCGTAAAGAGTATTAATTTTGATAATAAGTAAAAGATAAAAATTATTTGTTTTTATTGGCCTGGCCTCTATATTCATCTTCTTTGTCTGAGCCTATAACCTGTAGTTTCGGTTTTTATCTAACAAGGAGAGACCGCCAACTTCCCCTCACTGAATTGATTCAGTTTCATTGTGCGTGTAGGTTTTCCATTGGACTTCAACAGGTGGAAGTATAAAGGCACGCTCCTTTGCTAATTTTGGGAAAATTGTATTTGAATAATTATATATTATTATATATACATATAATTATATATTACTGATGAACTGCATAAAAATTAACATAAATTTGGTAAGTTGTTAATGGAATTGCGTAAGATTGCAAAAAAAAAAACATATGCAAAGGGTACAGGAATCGCATCCAGCTCCTGCCAATTTGTTTTTTATTTATTAGATTATTAATTCCCCAGTATAAGTTATGTCATCGTTCTCAAGAAAACCAAAGCGCTATAATAAATCCTACTCATAATCTGTAAATATTGATTTTTTTACCTTTCAGCAGTGAGGCACTGAAGGGTGTTCCACACCCCCCAGACCCCCCGGTCTAGACAACTTTGGTTTATAACTTGGGCTAATTGGAATATTAGTTACTTGAGTGTGACTTGTTAAAGTTAGGATTAATTAGTGTTTCTAGAGATTTTTCTAGATCGGTTATGCCGATGTCTTCAATTTATTACAAATAAAAAATAAACTGCACAAACCGGGGGGTCTGGGGTGTGGAACACCCTCCAGTGCCTCACTGTTGAAAGGCAAAACATTCAATGTTTACAGATTATGAGTAGGATTTATTATAGCGCTTTGGTTTTCTTGAGAACGATGACATATTATTATACTGGGGGAATTCATAATCACCCCCGATATTCTCGGTCACTGCTTTATATTTTTGTGGTAAAACTTTTACCATTATTCGCTTAATACTGATAACCATAAGTTTGCAAATTTATCTATCACAGTTTGAGTGTTCCTGGGGGGTGCTCCACACCCCCCAGACTCCCCGGTCTAGACAACTTTGGTTTATAATTTGGGCTAATTGGAATATTAGTTACTTGAGTGTGACTTGCTAAAGTTAGGATTAATTAGTGTTTCTAGAGATTTTTTCTAGATCGGTTATGCTGATGTCTTCAATTTATTACAAATAAAAAATAAACTGCACAAACCGGGGGGTCTGGGGTGTGGAACACCCTCCAGTGCCTCACTGTTGAAAGGCAAAACATTCAATGTTTACAGATTATGAGTAGGATTTATTATAGCGCTTTGGTTTTCTTGAGAACGATGACATATTATACTGGGGGGAATTCATAATCACCCCCCGATTCTCGGTCACTGCTTTATATTTTTGTGGTAAAAACTTTTACCATTATCGCTTAATACTGATAACCATAAGTTTGCAAATTTATCTATCACAGTTTGAGTGTTCCTGGGGGGTGCTCCACACCCCAGACCCCCGGTCTAGACAACTTTGGTTTATAATTTGGGCTAATTGGAATATTAGTTACTTGAGTGTGACTTGCTAAAGTTAGGATTAATTAGTGTTTCTAGAGATTTTTTCTAGATCGGTTATGCCGATGTCTTCAATTTATTACAAATAAAAAATAAATTGCACAAACCGGGGGGTCTGGGGGGTGGAACACCTTTCAGTGCCTCCTGTTGAAAGGCAAAACATTCAATGTTTAAGATTATTAGTAGGGTTTATTATAGCGCTTTGGTTTTCTTGAGAACGATGACATATTATACTGGGGGGAATTCATAATCCCCCAATTCTCGGTCACTGCTTTATATTTTTGTGGCAAAACTTTCACCATTATCGCTTAATCTGATAACCATAAGTTTGCAAATTTATCTATCACAGTTTGAGTGTTCCTGGAGGTGCTCCACACCCCAGATCCCCGGTTTAAACAACTTTGGTTTATAATTTGGATTAATTAGAATATTAGTTACTTGAGTGTGACTTGCTAAAGTTAGGATTAATTAGTTTTTCTAGAGATTTTTTCTAGATCAGTTATGCTGATGTCTTCAATTTATTACAAATAAAAAATAAACTGCACAAACTGGGGGTCTGGGGTGTGGAACACCTCCAGTGCCTCACTGTTGAAAGGCAAACATTCAATGTTTATAGATTATTAGTAGGGTTTATTATAGCGCTTTGGTTTTCTTGAGAAAGATGACATATTATACTGGGGAATTCATAATCCCCCAATTCTCGGTCACTGCTTTATATTTTGTGGTAAAACTTTCACCATTATCGCTTAATACTGATAACCATAAGTTTGCAAGTTTATCAATCACAGTTTGAGTCTAGACGACTTTGGTTTATAATTTGGGCTAATTGGAATATTAGTTACTTGAGTGTGACTTGTAAAGTTAGGATTAATTAGTTTTTCTAGAAATTTTTTCTAAATCGGTTATGCTGATGTCTTCAATTTATTACTAATAAAAATAGATTGCACAAACCGGGGGTCTGGGGGTGTGGAACACCCTCCAGTGCCTCACTGTTGAAAGACAAAACATTCAATGTTTACAGATTATGAGTAGAATTTATTATAACGATTTGGTTTTTGAGAACGATGACATAAATTATACTGGGGAAATTAATAATGAAATAAATAAAAACAAATTGGCAGGAGCTGGATGCGATCCCTATACCCTTCGCATATGTATTTATTTTTGCAATCTTACGCAATTCCATTAACAACTTACCAAATTTATGTTAAGTTTTATGCAGTTCATCAGTAATATATAATTATTCAAATTCAATTTTCTCAAAATTGGCAAAGAAGTGTGCCCTTATACTTCCACATGTTGAAGTCCAATACAAGACCTACACGTACAATGAAAATAAATCAATTCAGTAAGGGGAAGTTGCCGGTTTCCCCTTGTAAGTAAAACTGATTACTGTAGTTATGGACTTAAAATAGAAAATTAATCCAATCTTTCGAACAAATTGCAATTAAAACGTAACAATGCCAATAATTTCAAAGAGATTACAATGTCACAATAATCAATCTCTTGGCGCATAACACTTTGATCTTATGCTCGGTCTTTATCCGAGGCTATTGCCTTGGTTGTCAATTTTTAGACAATATTTTTAGTTCCCGATAGAGTCTAACCTGATTCGAGAGGATTTTCTACCTACTTAATTTTCTCGAGTCTTAAACAACTTATTCTACATCAAAATTTTGAAAATTTGTTAACGGTCCTGTTGGCCGTTTAATTCTTACCGAATTCTCGATTCCTCTGCAATTTTTGATAAGAATAGGATATGCTGACTGCTGTTGTAATTAAAACAATTTTCACTACAGAGTACATCGCGTAAATTTGAAAATACCACTTTATTCTATGAATTTTCTAATTAATACATTCGGAATAATTTCAAACAGAGCACTGTTATTTAAACAAATTTTTTGTTATTTAATAGTCATACTTAATTACTCTTATCGACCTTTACCGATAACTTCACAAAATATAATCACATCCTTAAAGAAAGTAATGCAATGCGGAAAGAAAATGTAAATCTAAATTTTGAGCCGACTTGAAATTTTCCCAGAACACAATCTTATTGGGAAAAATTAATTTCTTAATTTTTCAGCAACTAAATTTAATAGGCACTTGAAAATTTGATATGTTTCTTGTGGAAGTAAAAGATAAACTATTATGTAGTTAAAGAATTTAAGTGCTTCTTTGTGTAGGTTTGCCAATTTAATATACGATTATTTTGGTATTAATTTAAGATTAAATTGTCGGATTAAAAATTTGTCCTTAGTGAGCGTGATAACTATATTTCATAGAGATAGCGGTAATTTTGAATCTACCGAACATAACTAATTTGCAATTATTATAATTAGTAATAAATACCAAGACTTTTCAGTAAAAATTTGATTTTATTGCTGTATTGAGCTTAAACATGCAAAATGACTACGACGAATGTATAATTTTCAAACTTAGAACTTACGCCATAGATAAAGATATCAAATAAATATAACTAGAAGTAGGCCATCCGTAAGAATTAATTCGTAGCGAGCAGTCATTGGCCTGTTTGTTAGCGCGATCAACTGCTAACGTAAGGCGCCCAGTTCGAATCTGGACAGGAGCTCACTTTGTGTGGCCGTTTTCCGGTGCCGGTGGTCTTCTCACAAGGTGCTAGCAACATCTTTGAGGTATTAAATGCTGCAAACTTGGAACATTTATTTCATGTCCAGAGGCTACAACTGTTAGTGTTACGTGCATTCTTTTAATACGGCCAAGATTAGTTTTAAAAGGCGGTCATTGGCCTGGGTGTTAGCGCGATGAACTGCTAATGTAAGGCACCCCGGTTCAAATTCGGATAGAGCTCACTTTGCAATGCCGTCTCCGTGCTTCGGAAGGCACGTAAAGACGGTGGTGCTTCTATGTTAATGAATTGCCAGCATTAACAATAAAAATTAAAAAAATAAAGGAAGAAATGGAAAAAGATAATTAACATAGTACGGGCATATGCGACAAATGCTACCCCATAGGTGGCCACAAAAAGTATTGTCCTGGACCCCCGGGATGTGAGAAAACGAGGTCGACCTCAAAGACGATGGGATGAAGAGGTTTGAGAAGCCATGGAAAAAAGACAGTTACAATAGGGTCTATGGCAGGAGAAAGACCTCTGGCACTTACTTACTACTTTTCGCTCCGATACATTTTTTATTACTATCATAGTTAGCTCTAGGATCTGCCGGGCCGATTTGAAAAATTTCGAGTTCTGCCGGGCCCTGGAACATTTTTAAAAATTGTATCGAAGCCGAAGGCTTCACCCCTTTGGCAAAGATGTATTATAAATGTAAAATACTTATTTACAATGTACTTTTAACGCTAAAAACTTATTTTGATTTTCGATGGGCGTGGTTACATTTTCAAAAGAGTCAATGAGAAAATTGAATTTCAAATTGATTTTTAAAAGCGTTTTTTTCAAAATTTGTGGACCGACAGAAAATTTTATGTTTAATTTGCTCTTGCAACTCAAAATTGATGCCCATTGTTGTTAATACAATAGTTTCACCTCTCGGTAAGAGTCGGCTAACCTTGACTCGAAAATACACTATTTCCTGTAAAAATTGTTTTACCAACAAAAGAACAGAAAAATACAAGCTCTTTATGGTGAGGATGAATTTAGTCAGCCTCAACATTTAATTTTGAAAATTACGATTTTCCCATAAGAAATACATGTAAGTTGCGAGATATTACGTCATTATAGTCCGCATTGTATCACCCGTCCGTGTGCTGTAGGTGGGTCGACAGCATGGACTTAAAAGGTAAGTCCTGTGTTAAAATGCCCAAAATGGTGTTTAATCGTATCAAATTGAACTAATCTTCCAGGTGGCGCGGCTTTACTGAAGTGATCTAAAATAACAGAACATAACCATACATTTTTATTTACTTTAAAATAAAAAGTTTAAATTACGTAAAAGTTAATTTTATATGTACAAATTTCTTTTTATTTCTTTTGTAATTTATAATTAGTAATAATTAGTTTTATTTTAAATTAAACAGAAATGTATGGTTATGTTTTTAATTTTGTTTCACTCCAGTACAGCCGCGCCACCTGGTGGTTTAGTTCAATTTGATACGGTTAAGCGCACGAAAAATTTAGGACAGTTACCAGTCCTTACCTTCTAAGCCCATAGTCGACAGTGACTAACCAAAGTAAATAGAATACTATTTACCTTGATATTCTATGTATTGTATTCTATTTACCTTGGTGACTAGCAGTGGGGAGCCACCAGTCGCTCCCTGAGTTTCGTCGGGTCAACATCCACACTTGGCCGATTTGGACCGTTCTTGGGAGATATTTTTAATAGGTAAAGCGTTACTGTGCAACTACGGCAAGACTCGGATTCACCCTAAAAGTGTATTTTTTCCGAAATTTGTCGACCGATCAGAAATTTTAATTTTTTATTTGTTAATTAGACCCTCATCTTTCATAATTCGTTTTTAAAATCTGGATTTCGGTATCTTAACTGTCACCACAATTTATTTTAATTTTGATGGGCGGGGTTACAGTTCCAAAGATCCAATGAGAAATTGCTTTCCAAATAAATTTTTAAAGTCGTTTTTTAACCAAATTTGTGGACCGCCTGCAAATTTTATTTTTTTTATGCGTATATGGCATTGTTATTTCTCATAATTTATAACAAAAAATGGAAAACATTGCAATCAGAGATGGTTAACCGAGGGGTTAACCGCTGGTGAAGTTTTTGTACACATCTCATGAAGTACTTGTGAAATACATGAAGTACTTGTGAAGTACAAGAAGTACTTGTGAAGTACATGAAGTACTGGTAAAATACATGAAGTACATGTAAAGTCGGTAAAATACGTGTAAAGTACATAGAAGTACAAGTGAAGTATCACAAAGTTAGTAAATTTTTGGTAAATTACATGAAGTTGAACCTAGCTTATGAGCATGCGCTACGGTCAATGTGTATCATAGATAAGACACGTGTATTCAATAATAATTATTTGATAGCAAATTAACTTACATCAGTGGATTTTCTTAACATTTTTTTATTTTAAACGTTGAATAGACCTTTGGCGGTCATTATTTTACTAATTAAAAGTTTTGGTCGTTGCTAGTTTAATAGTAATCAATTAATTAAATTAAACTTAGATTTCTTAGTTAATTTTGTTAATTGTTAGTTGACGAAATAACCAATCAGGTGTTTGATTTGTTTTTGTTTTGTTGTGAGTTTGGTTATTTTGTTGTGGTCTGATTGGATGAGTTTGAATAAGGTGCATGTCCTCAGTCCCCTTCCATTGCAAATTTTTAATTTAAAAAAGTTTAAATCTATTGTTTTCTTTCTTTATTTTCGGTTGAACCTTTTTTGTTTTTGAATTATTTTGAAAATTAATTGGGGGGGGGGATGAAGACCTGTTAGCTCCCCCCTCCCAATTTTAAATATAATCTTAATAATCGTTTGTGCATGATTGTACATAATTTATTTTTGATTTACCGGTTTTTGCTGCCCCCTAAGAATATGTCATAATTTTTTTAGAAAACTAAAACGGTAGCGGAGAGTTTCTACTAAATTTTCAAACATTTAATATGTTTGCTTGCATGATAATATTCGGGTACTGAAGGGTGTTTCACACCCCCCAGACCCTCCAGATCAAGTTTATTTGTTATTTTATATCAGAAGTAAACTGAAGATCTCCCGTTGCAGAGGCTCTGGAAGACGTTCCACACCTCCCAGACCCCCGGATTGAATAGTTTATTTTATATCAGGAGCAAACTGAAGATTTACCGTTGCAGAGGCACTGGAGGGTGTTCCACACCCCCCAGACCCCCCGGTTTAACTAATTTATTTTTATTAAAAGTGAATTAAATACTTAAGCATATCCCAAGTTTTTAAAATTAGCTATGGCCAAGTAAATGTGTTTAATTTATAATCTGACAATTAATGATAAACTGCATAATTATAAATTCCGTGCCCCTTGGGGGGTAAAATTCTGCAGCGGGAGATGTTCAGTTTACTTATGATAAAAAATAAACTACTCGATGCGGGGGCTGTGGGGTGTGGAACTCCAGTGCATAAATTCTAGAACAAAGAACATTGTAGAACATGCAGACCCCCAGACCCTCGGATCAAATAGATTATTTTTTATCAGAAGTAAACTGAAGATCTCCCGTTACAAAGGCACTGGGAGTGTTCCCTCCAGATTCTTCGGATTGAGTAGTTTATTTTTTATAAGAAGTAAACTAAAGATTTCCCGTTCCAGAGGTACTGGAAGGTGTTACACCCCCCAGATCTCGCAGTTTAACTAATTTATTTTTATTAAAAGTGAATTAAATATTTAAGCATATCTCAAGTTTATTAAAATTAGTTATGGCCACGTAAATGTGTTTAATTCGTAATCTGACAATTAATTATAAACTGCGTAATTATAAATTCCGTACCCCATGGGAGGTAGATCTCTGCATCGGGAGATCCACAGTTTACCTCTCATGAAAAATAAATTACTCAATCCGGGGGGTCTGGGGGGTGTGGAACACCCTCCAGTGCACAAATTTTGGAATCTCAGTAAGTTTCTGAAATACCGATGAAGTACGTGAAATACAATGAAGCATCGATGAAGTACGTGAAGTACCGCGAATTACTGCTGAATTATATGAAGTACGAAGAAGTTGGAGGAATGGAGAATTATGATGAAGTACGTGAAGTGTGAAGTTAATTGTAGACGATTTTCTCTAGCGGTTGACCCTCGTGATTAACCGACTCTCGCCCACCTCTCTATAACAATATTTGCATTAATTTTTGTTATTGTTTAAAATTTATATTGCGAATTATTTAAAAAAAATTTATTATTTAATGTTTTGGATTTCACTTCAGTTTATTTAAGTTTTATTGATAATATGATAAAATGGAAATAATGTGCCCGACACATCATTGAAAAGATTCAAAATGTCACGTCACCATAGCAACGGTCAAGCGGTGTATTTAAAAAAAAACTTTATATTACAACACGAAAATTAACACAGATATTTAAAATAACTTTGGTCCATTTTATTGCCCTTAAAAAAGTATAAGTAATATAACATAGTTATATTTTTTTGCTAACTTCAAAAACAACTGACAATGAGATATTGACATTTATCGAACAGTTGAAAAATCGAACTTTACCTATAGCTCGAAAACAAAAGAAGATAGTGAATTCCGGTTTTTGCCATTGAATTTCTATCAAAAAAAGAAATCGAAAATGAATAATCCATTTTCCATATCTCTTGTAACGTTCAGAACTTCCCATATAAATATGAAAGTGTGATTTTCTTCTAGAAAGTTACCTGTAGAAAGTAATCCAACCTTCGAAGTTCGATATTCTCAATTTTTCTAAGATTCGCTAGCCGAAATTAAATAAGTCAGAAAATAACAAATTTCAATAGTTTGAACTAGAAAACATGGTTATAGAAACCGGGAGTTTAATTAAGGGTATGACCCCCAAAACCACAGTAAGATTATAAAAGAAAGATTTGCGAATGGATAGCTTGCAGTATCAACTGATCAATAAAAGGTCAACAGAAAGCAATATGAAATACAACAGACGGTCGGAGGGGGGGAGTAATAGAGTAACTCCCAGTATATGTACTATGTCATCGTTCCAAAGAAAATGAAAATTGTGTCATAAAGCTTCTGCACAATTTATAATCATTTTGTGTACTTTAGGGTACACGTGATGAAAAAACAAAAACAAAATGCATTTTAGCTGCGTTTTAAATAATTATGTAACATTTTGAACAATTGTGGTAAGTGCTTCTTTGCTTTGCAGTACTCGGTATGCTAAATAATATTCGAATATGAAATATTGCGTAGTTGGTAATTTGATTCCGGTAATTTGATTCTCTGGTAATTTCACCCCAGTAATTTGGCAACCGGGTGATTTTATCTCCAGGTAATTTGGTCATCGGTAATTTTGTCTCCGCTAATTTGACCCTCGATAATTTTACCCATCGCAAAAATTTAGGGCTTGAGCCTTACAGTAAGAGGTTTATAGGCTGAATTTACGAGGAAGTTAAATTTTGCAAATTTTTTCAATATTGCACATTTTCAGAGAAGATGATGTCGGTTTTGATTGTAAAATTTGAATGTAAAATTTGATTAGCGTATTTCCTAGCACGGTTTTGGTTGCTAATGGGACATATGTATTTGTTTAAAATTTTTAGCATAAGTGCATTTATTATTTTGTTGAATACCGAGAAAAAAATTGTTATCTAAATTCGTGTGTGATTTAAACTGAATTCAGATAATAAAACTAAAACAGATAATAATAAGATCGCTATTAATAACTTTATTTTGTATGCACAATAAACTAGTGGAATGACATAATTCCATTTTAATTATGACATTATAAATTACCACGTTTTTCTTGTTCCATTTCGATAGCTTCGAAGAGAGCTTTGAAGTTTCCAGCACCAAAACCCTAAAAATTACTCCTGTAATTACTGTAAATCAAATTTGAAAAATTCTTACGTTATGATTTCTTCGTTGAATAACTTCCAAAAATAAAGTGGGTCTGTCCGTCATAGTTTTGGTAAATATTTGCAATAAGTATCCATTTTCGTCAAAATCAATCAAAATTTTTAATTCCTAAAAAGAGGTAAGTGAGTAATTTTAAATTTAGTTTTTGCAAAACTCTTAGCTTACTTGTAGTTTGTCCAATTCTTCAATAATTTTTGTATTGCTACCTTTCAGCTTTTCCTTGAGGATGTCGTAGTAACTGTCGGGAACTTGCAAGAAATCCAATCCTCTGGATTTCAAATGCTTCACCTATTAAAAATGGTTAATATATTTATTTGAAAAAGTTTTATAGTTTCATCTTACAGCTGAAATTATGTCTTGGGTGTTGAGGGCAATGTGTTGTACCCCACTTCCACCATAATATTCCACATATTCTTGAATTTGGCTTTTCTTTTTTCCATTAGCTGGTTCGTTAATTGGCAACTATAAAGTGATACAATAAGAAAAGGTTTCTATTTACAAAGGAAGAAATTTAAAACTCACTTTGATTGTTTCTTCCCAATTTGCCATCACAATGGATCTCAACGCCGAATACTCGGTATGGATTTGAGAGTCATCGACAGACCAAAACCGATGAAACTGTAAAATGTTTTCATACCAATTGGCTACCGATTCCATTTCCTGGTCTGGTTGATTTGTTACGACGTGGTCGATAAAGTCTAATTTTCCTGGGGGCCTAAAAAGATTTCAAAATATTTGCCTAATACTTAATTTTACTGTGCCTTACAATATTTTGGTCAGTCCATCTTCTGGTGATTTAATAAAACCAGGCAAAAAGAAACCTTTGTACTGACGTTTGTCGATAAATGTATGCGTCGTGTCGCCATACTGAAAATTTTGAAAATGAAAAAAAAAAATTTTGAAATGAAAATAAAAAATGAAAAAATGTTGGATATGGATTGGTCAAAAATGCTTACTTACCGTTTTGACGGTCGCAAATCTAACAGTTCCATGGGCATCTGATTCGGTCCAAATATCTCTTAC
This sequence comes from Lycocerus yunnanus, assembly GCA_036346125.1. Taxonomy (NCBI): domain Eukaryota; kingdom Metazoa; phylum Arthropoda; class Insecta; order Coleoptera; family Cantharidae; genus Lycocerus; species Lycocerus yunnanus. The sequence goes on along the minus strand of JARFIX010000293.1, from coordinate 126,042 downwards.
GACGTGGGCTCCCCGTTTTTTAGCTACCTAAAAGTATTGTAAAATAGAAAAAATACAGCGGAAAAATAAATTATTGTGACTTACCAGCATAATGTTGTCTAAATCTTCCACTTCCATGCTTATATCCTTTACTCCATCACCGTGCTGAACGATGTGTTTTCCTATTTCTTGTTCGCCAGGTTCATAGGGAGACACGAAACAAAATATAACCTAAATTTGAATTATTTAAATATATTAGTTTATTTAATAATTTTAAATATTACTTTATTTTGTTTGACCACGTGTTCTGCATATTTCCTATGTCCAGTTTCTAATCCCTTGTAAGCGAGTGGTTCGAACCCCAGTCTGGTAATGTAATAACTTGCAGCCTGAAATTTTGAAAATTACCAAAGGAAATATTCAACGTCCACCTTACTTGTTTTGCATTTCCAACATAAAAAGTTACATGATGGAAACTTAAAAATTTTCCGTGCTCGGGCTGAAATTTTAAAATAAAATTATATTGCTTTCCACACTAAGAGGAAAAATTGCATCTACCTTAGGTCCTTTATCTGTGTAGGTTGTCTAAAAATGTTATTTTAGTGTCGGAAATTTATCAAAAAAAATTTTCATCTTACCATTGTGTGAATCCTTCTTAACTGTTTTAACAAAACTGGCTATAACAAATTTAAAAACTATTTATACTCTTGGGTAAACATGTTTGTATCAAACGTATAATAATTTATTGTAATTCGATTTATAATCAAGGTAATCAAGAACATTTTTAAAGATTTTGAGTTAATCGTTTCAAAAAAAGCGAAATTAGCGGTTCTTAATTAAAATATAAATTTTCAAAATCGAAAATAACGGTGGATAACTATTTTAAATTTTATGCGTCACCACTTTGGAAAATTCCTGAAGGTGTCGCGCACCGCAGACCACTTTTTCGAATTTTTTCAAAAACGTTTTTTTGTGCAGGGTGTGTTTAGAATACAAAGTAATTTTCATAGTAATACTTTCTAAAGCGTAGATTATATTATAAAAAATATTATAATGAAGTATACAATCAGTAAACAATTTTGTTGTAAACAAAGTTACGCATTTAAAATCATTTAACTGGAAGTAAATCCCTGACTTTCAGTATTTAATGAACAAATAATAATATCAAATTTAAAATTAGAATATTGCCAACTAGGGCTTTGGGGTGTTTCACGTGCAAGTGTGTTACGTTGATAATGCAAGTGCAACAATGAAGAGCTATTTTATTGATTATCTTTTTTAATAAATTCACGCTGCATTAAGCTTCAGTTTTGTTTTATCGCAAATGTAGGTCAAATGGATTGTTACAAGAGTCCTTCTTCAATATTACAATATTATCTATAGTATTTTTAAAATGTTACATGGACTGTCGATCATGTTGTCCATCCACCTACTTTACTTTCTTTTACTATTTTTAAACAACTCGTTGCTATAAAAAAACGTTTTTATAAAATTTTGTTACCATGCTGATTTCTATCCAAATGTGTAAAAGTTGATTTGCCATTTTACATGGTAGATGCAAATAATTCAAGAAAACAACTCCATGAATATTAAACGACTGTTTATTAGCCTTGTAATTTTTTAAGAATGAAAGATCGTTCGATTTTAAATTATTCCACTAATGCGGATATCGAAAATTAAACTAAACTTATATTACAAGTCTTTTTGGTTATTTTTTATATGCACATTTAAAAAAACGAAATGGTAATAAATTTGGGATATATTTAATGGAAGAAGAGGAACCTTCTGGAACCGCGCTATAAATATTGACAAATATGCCTCACGGAACACTTTAATACCCCCTCCTCTATAATATCAGTTTTTACTACTAATATTTTATTGAGCGATTCAAGTTTGAGCCACTTAATTTTATACTGTTACTATGTAGCACCCTGTGGATTTATTTGCACAAAAAAGTTGAAGCAAATACTTGCGAGGAGATAAGGCGCATGAATGGATTAATGAGTCGTTTTTGTTATCAACGAAGTTTTTGCCGATTAAATGCAGCGATATGCATCCTATTTTACTCATTTTTTAAATCAATACTTTCCATCATTCCTGTAGCCAGAAGAGGCGACACAGGAGGCATGTGACCCCTCTCCAAATCAATTGTTTTTGAGGTAGATCAATGTGTTTCTCATAAAAATAAAACAAAGATCTTCATAAACTGCGAGTACCTCTCCCACCCCTAGGAAAAAGTAATGCCCTCAATATATTGCTGTGAGCGAACTCAGTTTGAAGAATTTGTTAATTTTATTCTGTAATTTTGATTTAATGTCAGCAGTCGATCAAGTGACGATAAGCTGAAGTTTTACTTTTTTTTGGTTAGTCCGCTAATTTTGATACTAATGAAAAATTATAGTTTAAGAGAAGAATAAGGATGTGGTATGATTTTTGAAGTATTTTTTTTTATAAACTTTAGGTGCTGGTAAACAGCACTGCATAGATAAAAAGTTCAGGAGACCTTCAGTTTTCTCAAAAAATAATTATAAAAAATGATTTTTGAAACAGTGTTTTTAGCGCGAATGACGTCACAAACTATTTTTTTTAACAACTAGCAACACAGCAAATGCAGTTTGTGTTGATAATGTAACCTATAAATAGTTTGTGTAAAATTGAAAATGAATTTTAATAAAAACACAGAAAACTCGGAATAAACTCGGAATTGCCTGTGACTACAGTTTGTATTAAAATAAATATATTTAATAAAAATACAATTTAAATGGTAAACGTTACATTGTTTACAACTGTCAAATACAAGTCAAATATTTAACTGTCAGGTCTTTGCGACGTTGTAAAATTTCCATAAAACGTTCGGATCACGCGAATGACGTCAGAGGCGTAATCGGCTGACCGATTCATTTTGAATTTCAAATTTAATTTTCTCAGCGCAGACCGCATTTCAAAAATTTTTATTTCGGTTATAAATTTCATTTGATATTATTTTCAAGAATTAATAGGAGTTATCACTAAATTCGATACCATGCAACATCCCTATTAAAGTAAAAATTTCGTTATCTATGCTGAAGATGGGTTTTATTATTAATGAATTATACAGGTGGCCATTAAAAACTGAATGATATAAAACAAAATAACATTTACAAACACACGCTTTTTAATTTTATTATTTTGTTTAAAATAATATGATTAATGGAGTTTTCTCAGTATTACAGTGTGAAAACAACATTCCTTAAATACTCACCATTTTTGCTGACAAAGCCTTGGCTGTCTTTAAAAAATTTTTTAACGACTAAAGTTTCAGATTTCGCCTTGAACGTTTTCTTTAAGTTTTTGAATTCTGGGTCTGAGAAGATCAATTCCACTTTGTAGATAAGTTCGAAACCTAGGGCATCCAGTAAGTTTTGTAGAAATTAAAATTTTTTGTTAGCTATTTTTTCATTCAACCGTGTTGCTGAATGCGTCCCTGCTATTTTGAACGTTTTTGTTGATAATAGGTTTGTTTCATCAAGCAGTTCTCGTTAGTTCTAGTGCTATACGCATGCGCTTTAACTAAAATCTGTTTCATCAAACGTTAAAAGAAGAACTACTAATTCTATGAACTACTAGTCCGTTGTTTCATCACCCTTCTTGGGAGTTCTAGAGTCGTTCTGAACGGTTCAAATCAGTACTTGCTCGTGAGCAAGAACTGGCAAGAACTACTAAGTTCTTGAAAAGGTGACCGCCCATAATATCTCGACTGAAGACGAACTCGTACGAATTTTAGCATCGTATTTGAATAAGTAAATTTTTCAAAAAATGCACAAGAAGAAATTCTCCGGTGATTAGTAAGAAGGGCTTAAGCCAAAAATTGGAAAATTTTGTTAGCTATTGAAATTAAGTACATTTTGTATGTTCTTTCGATTTGTACTAAAATTTTATAACTGTAATAAAAATTACAGTTATAAAAATAACTGTTTTTTTATAATTTACTACCTACAGTGTTCTTGCTTAGCAAACAGTGTTTTATTTTAAGTTACGTGGTTTTTGGAAGACCTTTTAATAAGTATATTACGGTTTTATACTAAATTACTAAATTACTAAGACGGCCATATTTGAATGCGCAGTACATGACGAGATTTAGTTCACCATTAGATCATACCCATATTTACCTTGGTTTTAATAAAATAATTCGTTAAATCACGAATGAGTCCGAGCAATCTCGAAAAATTATAACTGTACCGAAAGCGTTTCATCACGATTATTTTTGACTACTAGTTCAAAACAGTTATTGCTCACGCGTGCGCTTTGAAAAATTCTGAATTAAAACTCGGTAGTTCTAGAACTGTTCAAAGTATGCTCGATGAAACAAAGCTAATGTGTTGCAAAAGATATCTATTAGTTAGATTTACACTGGCCTAACATCTCAACTATATTTTCTTTTCCATTTAATGGAATTTAAGAAATTTAATGTTATAACAGTTAGAAAGGCTATTATTGCTTTTTTTATTATTACAAACATTTTTTCTAGTATTTCTATTACTAAGTACCCTTTTAAAAGTTAAAAAAATAAATTTTGATTATAACTAAAATGCATTTATTTTGATATTATTGAAATTTTATCAAACATTTTTGTCTGATAAAAGAATTTGTTAAACAAAAGTTGGTCATTTTTTCATGCAAAACCGGAATCTGCTAAAAAAAATAAGTTACCATTTAAAAAAATACAGTTGACCTTGAAATGACCTTGAAAAGGTCAACTAATTTAAAATATAATTATACCATATTCTTTCCCTCTCGCCATTATACAACTTTTATTCGAAACATTTTTTTATATAACGCTTGGTTTTTAAGATATTTTGACTGGAAGTTTTAAAATGAACACCCGGTATTTTGAAAGAGTTCATGGTAAGGTAAAGGTTAAGAACCGCTGCCTTAGAACGCTAAAGCGGCATCTTAAAGCTTCTACATAATTTTTAAGCATTCAACTTTTCCTATCCCAGTACCACACTGAAGAAAAAATCATATTCATGAAAATGTTCATCATAATTTATGAAAAAATCATCCATTTTACGCCGATGACCATGTTCATACTAATGATAAACAAATGTTTATCAATCTTCTATTTTATAAACTATTTGAACGAGTTTAGCCTCTTTCTCTAAAAGAAAAGTTTAAGCATTAAGCCCCCACGGTTGCTAAGTCTGGGTTGGGGAATGTGTCTGTAACCCTTTTCATTGTTGATGCTGCCAGTCATCAACTTAGGGGGACCGCCAGATTTACGTGCCCTCCGAAGCACGGGAGACGGTCATAGATAGAAAAAGAACCAAAAAGAAAAGTTTCTTTCTAGGCTCCTCCTGGGATCGAACCGGGTGCCTTTGCATCAGTAGTTGATTGCTCTAACTACTAGGCCAGGGCCGTCTCTTATATAATAAATTAGTTTATCAGAAATTTTTGAAGATTTGTATCATACGGACGAACATGTACATAAATATGACGAACGTGTTCATAAATATACGGAATAAAATCATTGATTTGACGTACTCGATAGTCATATTGATGATTGTATTAATTATTATGAAGAAGAAAATCATTGATAATATGACTTAGTCGGTCATCACGTTTATGTTTGCATTCATAATTATGATGAACGTGTTCATAAATATGGTGAACAACATCATTTATATGATAAATTCGTTTATTGTTATTGATGATTGTTTTATCACCACGATAAAGAGAAACTGATGAAATCAAATTTTTTGTATTCATGAACCATTCATCAAACTTGATCAATAATTTTTTATACGTCATATTGATGACTGTCTCATCTCACCATGATGAAAATAAATTGATAAAATCAAATTCATTGTATTGATGAATCATTCATTATCCATCAAATTTAATTCATGATTTTGTACATTATATTGATGATTTGTCCATCACGATGAATTTTACTTGATGAATAGTGTTCATCAATATGACGAACCTTTTTTTTAGTACAGTAGATCAGAACGGTCAGAATCTCCATGATTTATAGTTTATAAATTACTTTATATTATAAAAACCTATATTTATTTGTTGCAGACACAATGTAAAAGTTTTAAAGTGCGCACAACCTTAAAAGTTTAATTGTAAAGCCAAGCGATTGGCAGTAAAAATTTACAAAATCCTATTAAAACCCAAGATAAGCTTTTAGAAGGGTTTATATCTGGAGGTAAACCTATAGAATATTAAATATTTTTATTTTAGAGAGAACTAAGAAAAACGTTTTTTATAAACCGAGAGTGGCCATTTTAACCGTATCTCTAATAGCATTGTACGGTTGTCACAAAGTTGCAATAAGCTTGTCAAGTATGTGACAAAACAATGAAGTATTTGTTGAAGTAAATTCATCTTGGCTTCGGCCAAGTTGAATCGCCAACGTCCGGGTGACCGGATATGGCACATGAAGAAGAATACTTGTTAGTAAATACATTCTAATTTTTTTTCGGAAAAGGGGTTTGATTAATTTTTTAAACCTTGTGACCTTAATTTAATAATGATGAATTTTGTAACATTAAACTGAACTAATTAAACGCGTCCATATTTTATTTAAATGAATAGAGATTATAATATACGGCTACCGATTATTCCAGAAAGAATGAACTAAAAACAAAACAAAATTTAAAGAAAAGTGTAAAATTGAAAAAATCTAAAAATAAATTTTTTATACCTGATAAAAATTACTTCTGTATTATTTATTTAGAAATTTTTTTTGTAAAAATGTGAGGCAATGCCTCTCTTGTCTATCCTGGCAAGCCGCCACTGTATTCTTTTAAGTAGTTCCATCACAAAGTAAAGTCTGGTGCCTTTAAATCAGGTGAATGTGTGGGCCAATCGCTAGGAGATACTTTGATGTTAAAATGTTGCCGGTATCTCTAAGTTTGACTATTTTCACTAGAATAGAAATACCTAATGAGTTTTACTTACATATTTCTGGACACCACGTGTAATCAATTTAATCTCCAAAAGATTCTCTATAATCTACAAAAAAAGAAAATATAAAATATAAATTTTAAAACTCTCCAATCTTTCAGTGGCCACCTTGTATGATGAAGACTATGGAAATCTAAATTAGAGTGATTTGGTAATTAAATTTAAAAAATAAGACAACGAAAATTGACAGTGATAAGAGTTTTCACATTTTTAACATTGAGTTTAGAATTATTTAAATATTTCAAAGTTGATATATTTTTATGAGGAGATGCACTCTAATCTTATGCGCTAAATCATAGCAATATATACCCGCAGTGCATGTCAGCATTCTCAAGGAAACTAAAAGTGGTATCATAAAACTTCTGTTAATTTTAATCTTTTGTTTAAAATAAATCAAGTAGATTCTCTCTTTAAAAACGGCGAAAATATATTTTGATTAAATGAATCTCATTAGTTGGACCTTGACCGATATTTGACCGATTATTTGATCAACTATTATCCTAGCAAAAATACATAAGTAAAAATCTACCAATTTATAAATTCAATTTAAATTTCATTTAACTTGAAAATCTTTAAATTCATTTCACAATAGATAATGTTGATAAATCAATAAATTAATAATCTTTAAAAAATATTATAACAACAAAGAAGGTACAAAAAATATAAAATAATACATTTGGACAGGGTTTTGAATTTCAGGAGACTTAAAACGAAAATGTGCTGTAGGCAAGGTTTTTATAGTTTTAAGATTAAACCATCTTGAATTAGTAGTGAGGACTTTGTGTAAAATTATATTATCTACATTGTTTCGTCGACACAATTTTTCAATTTTCTGATACTTGATTAGTTCAAAAATGTAATATTATTACTATATGAAAATTTATTTTGTAAGAATGCAATTTTTACTCAAATGAACATGAAATGTTTGATTTAAAAAAAATATTTCCTTAAAAAATTAAAAAGCAAACCAAACTCTCTAAAATTTCAAAATAATTAATTTTTATGAAAAATGTCGTGGAAACAAAGTTGTTATAAATATTGTTTCACACAAACTGAAATTTTTCGCATAGACCCTATCCTAAAAGATACGTAAGCAACAAATTTACCAAGATTGCGACTTAAAGGCTGCACAGTCTTATTAGTATAATACTACTACTAATTAACGCTATTATGACATTGCCTTATTATTTTCATGGAACTCGTTTCCTGGCCCGTTATTGTAATATTAAATTACTTTTTAGTGTTCCGCCACTGTCCTGTTATTTAATTCGATATAAATTTATCTTGTACTATTTTGTGATTGTTCTGTCATCTCGTCAGAAGTCAATTTGGGTGTCATTATCTTTTAGTGACAGTTATCGTTACTACTATACAGGGTGAAAGATTTTCGACTTTTGCTATAGAAATTTCGGTATTTAGTTTGTTTTAAAAATTATAAAATTGCTTATTGTGTTTCTTATGCTGCTTTATAAATTAATCTGTTAAGGCCTTGGGGCCAAAACATTCAAGATAGTGAGAATACAATGCAGATTTTTTTTTATAACGATAACAGTTTTACATTTTAAACAAAATTTTAATTTCTGCGTTGGGGAAGAATGCTTTGGAAATAAAATCAACAGTTGCTTCTAACGAAACTTCTAACGTTCAGTTTTACGCTTTTACCAATTTTACTGAGAAAATGTGATTTTTAATGGAAAAACAACGAAATATACAAGACATTTATTATGCTTCATATGCAAAAAATCGGATGTGACTGTGACCATGCCCATGACTTAATCATACTTTTACTAAATCTTAAAAAGATTAAATAAAAGAAAAGTTTTCAAGATCAAATTTGAAATCAAATTTAATTAACTCTAAGTCTCAGTAAAAATAGCTTGATTTAAGCCATTAAAGAGAAAAAATTTTGGGATCCACAAAACTCGGCATAGATATGGTCAAATATGCTTACACTTGTCTCCCCCTCTCAGAGTCCTTTGCACTACGTAAGTACGTAAGGGCATAGCAACCGCTTTATTGTTTTAGAAGGATTTTGTTGGCACTCTACCTCGGTGGTTTACCATTGCCTGCTGAGGGATTGCGCCGGATTGTGCACGACGAATTAATAAAAAAGTGAGTTGTGTTTAATAAAGAAACGAATAAACCTACAAAAAAAAACTCAACACGAAAAAAAGACTCACCAGGTGAATTGCTGGGTTAAAGAAAGAAAACTCGAAGTAAGTAAGCAGGACGATCAACAGAATAAATTGCAGTTCGTCAAATAAGGTAAAATTTCAAACTACAAAAATTATTTCACTTGTAAAACGCAACTCACTTACAAAGTTTCCACCTTAAGTGCGATTATCGTAAAGTTCAACGTAATTAGTGGCATGCGCAAATTGTACGTTAGTAAATTCATGAAGAATACAGGGTATTGCAATAATAAAAGACATATTTAGTTTGGTAATAATAGCTTTAATTTGTGTAAATTAGTTAACATGTGGGTAGAATTAAGTTGTTTGTTTGTTTGTTTGTTAGGATAAATTGCATTAATATAAGACGTACGAGGAGTTAATTAGCAGTATTAAATTCAAAATAAATGTTTTGCCTTCATATCAAAATAAGTTTCATTGCGAGTAGAGAAGTTTTATTTCAGAGAAGGAAGTAAATAAGCAGGTCACGTAACGGTAAGTCGAGGACACCACCTTAAGTAGCAATATATATTGTAAAAATTAGCTTCGAGGAAGTAAATGTGTTTAATTCATAATCTGACAATTAATCATAAACTGCATAATTATAAATTCCGTAACCCCTAGGAGGTAGATCTCTGCAACGGGAGATCTTCAGTTTACTTCTGATAAAAAATAAACTGCTCGATTCGTAAGGTCTAGGGGGTGTGGAACACCTTTCAGTGTCTCTGCAATGGGAGATCTTCAGTTTACTTTTGATAAAAATCAACTACTCAATCCGGGGTCTGGGGGTGGAACACCCTCCAGTGCACAAATTTTGGAAAGAACAACATTGCAGAACATGCATATCCCCAGACCGAATAGTTTACTTTTTATCAGAAGTAAACTGAAGATCTCCAGTTGCAGAGGCACTGGAGGGTGTTCCACACCCCCAGACCCCCCGGTTTAAATAATTTATTTTTATTAAAAGTGAATTAAATATTTAACCATATCTCAAGTTTATTAAAATTGGCTAGGCCAAGTAAATGTGTTTAATTCGTAATCTGACAATTAATTATAAACTGCGTAATTATAAATTCCGTACCCTCTAAGAGGAAGATCTCTGCAACAAAATTGGAAATGAACTACGTAATCATCCTACCTCTTTCTGGGGTGTGGAACACCTTCCAGTGCCTCTGCAACGGGAAATTTTCAGTTTACTTCTGATAAAAATAAACTACTCGATCCCGGGTGTGGAGGGGGGGTCACCTTCCAGTTCTCAAATTTTGAAATCTCGGCAAGTCTCTAAAATACCGGTGAAGTACGTGAAATACAATGAAGTATCGATGAATTAGGTAAGATACCGTGAATTATTGATGAAGTCCCGTGAATTACTGCTGAATTATATGAAGTACGAAGAAATATGGAGAATTATGATGAAGTACGTGAAGTGTGAAGTTAATTATACACGATTTCCTCCAGCGGTTGACCCCTCGGGTCATACAAAAATATATGAAATACAAAATTGGATGGCATTTTACTTCCCTATGATTTCGTGTAATAAAATTAACAATTTTGTTTTCACTAAAACTACACTTTCATAACAACAAATAGCCATAAGTTGGTCAACTTTTGTGCAGAGGTAAAAATAAAACATAAAATTACAAGAAATTAAAATGTCTTTCAATTTAGTACTTAATATTTTTACCTTTCGAGAGATTACCTTTCGAGAAAATTGCGAAAAACCCTCGTTGAAATTTGACTTTTACGTGATGAGGGTTAAAAACAGCAACTTTGAAAAGATAGAATTTAAATTAAATTTATTTATTAACAAAACAGATTTCTTGTAATTTTTTGATAAATTTAATTGTTGTATAATTATATACAAAAAAGGAATTTTTCACCTCTTTAACAACGCCTGATAAAATGATAAAGGTCCATAAATTCGGGGTAAACTGATTTGTTTCTTCGACTACATCTATGCTGAATTTTGTGGATCCCCTAATTATTTGTTCTAAATTTTCTATATATTTTTACAATGCTAATACGGAAATAATAAATTTGGTTCTAAAATTCCTGTTAGTTTTTAAAATATCAAATAAAAACGCTTAAAAATATTAAAAAGTAGTTTCCGGAACCAATTTTAACCAAAATCGAATTAACTACCAAAACCAAAATACCAAAATTAGTTTTAAGATTTTCATTAGTTTCTGAAATATAATAAAAAACAATTAAAATAAAAATAATTTAAATCAAAATCAGCTTCAAATTTCAATGTAAGGATACGAAATACAAAATTTGGTTTTAAAAGTTATATTATTTTTTTATTCAAAAATTTTTTTAATTAAAATAATTATTTTATTATCAAATTTGGTGCTGAAATATCTAAAATTTTCGAATACACACCACATAATCATTTTTGAAAATGGTTTTATTTAGCTTAGGAGACTCCAAAGAGTATAAGTACATCAAAATCTTATTTTTTTTCAAGTAAAAAACCTATAGTAATAAATTGTTTATTGAAAGAATATTAAATACAAACTTCGGATTCAAGCGGCATCGTAAAGAGCCAAAAATAGCAGCCCACCAGACGTTTATTTTCTTGCCCGCCAGCAAGATTTTAATAAAAAATTAGAAATACACAAGAAAAATCTTTTTACTATTTTTTTTTGTTCTAAATCGACACAGTTTCGTTAATATTTACAAAAAATGTTTATAATAACAGGTATTATTTTTCCTATTTGAAAAACAAATCAACTGTGGTGGAAAACATAACCCTAACCTGTGTAGTACGGAAAATGCGAGTGTATTGATCTTTTTGGGAACGTCACGCTTAGTTTGGATTTGGCTTTCATAACAAGCATCCCGTGACTTTTAGATAACAAAAAATATTTTTTGTCAAAAAATTCAGGCACTAATGAATTTTGTATTAAAAAGTTTATGGTGATATTTGTAAGCGCATGTCACAGTAAAATGGTGGCGGTGGGGTGGTAGTGAAGGTGTGTTTAAAGAAAAAGATCATATTGAAAATAAACATTTGACTAAAGGAGGAAAATCGTAATTCCATATGGTAATTTTAATGAATGAAACGTATTTTAAATCCAACCTGTGGTAAGAGTTTATGAAAGCAAATTTTTTTAGATCTGTTAATTACTACTTTGTTGCTGGCTTATTTGCATATTTGCCCTTTCGAAAGGTAACATTAGAATGTTTATGTTGAGTGTAAGGTAATTAAAATCAGTAGATACTTGAAAAGTGTAATTTTTAATGGTGCCCCATTTTTAATTTTAGAGATAAAACAACAATATTTACTTTTGAGGTAAATAAAGTTTAATTAAAGCTCAATCGATACCTAGTACGTGTTTTATTCTGAAATTGTACCAAAATTCAAATAATGGAAAATATTTGAATAGATGAAACGAATAAATACTTACACTTAAATGTGATTAGTTAATTAAAAGGAAATGAGAACAAAAAATCTGCATTGTATGTTTAAAAATGGAATAACGATCGCTTTAAATTTTGTATAAATTTGCTGGTATTTCTTCCTTGTTTAAGTTAATTTGAATTTATTTACATATTTTTTTTAATTTGAGCTTTTGACCGATTAAGATTTGTGTAGTATGGTTCACCTATTACTTACCGTGAGCATATTAACGTCATTGACAGACCTACCCATCCGAACGGAAATAAAGCATGTCATTGACTGGATTATGAATTGGATGTAAAAAGTACACAAAAGTTCAGTTGAGGTCAATCATAATTATTACTAACTCATACTAACTCAATCAGCGATCATACCAAACCATTGCAATTGTTGCTGAATGTTATTTAGTCGTAGAGTTTATTCCAGCAAACAAAATCAATGCCAATTATCGCAGAATAATTTAAAATACTTTTCTTTGCGTTTGCTGCATATACCGGAAGTTACTTATTTTATCATGAAAATTTTTAGAAAAATTACTGTACCTACACTGGCATTTAACAATAATAATTGACAATATATTTAACAAACTTTTTCATACCTAATAATAACAGAATTTTTTTTCAAAAATAGTCTGAATATCATTTTTTTGAAAGTTAAAAACAATAACTTAGTACCTAGTATACTGATGAGGATTTTTGTGTTAAAAATTCCAGTCTTATCAGATGAAGAATAAGCAATTGTTTTAACAAAATCTATTCAAAAATTCCACTTCCTACATTTCAACACCTCAGATTGTTGACCTTTTTGAAAGTAATCTGCCAATGACTTTTTTCGTTGTTACTATGGTTGATTATAGGGGACCTACTGTTTAACATATATCCAATGTTTAGAGAAAGAAATTTGTTATATGTTTGTTAGATCATTAGTGGTCCTAGACGGCTAGACGTCTAATTCCGACGTCAAGTCGATCCCCGATCATCTAATTTCTAGGAAGTATCGCGCTGAGCTCTCTCTTTCCAATCATTAACGCAAACTAAAGCTTCGTTCTGATAAGGCATTTAACGCTATCGTTCCTTTTACGTAAATCAATAATATGTATTATACAGAGTGTTCCCGTAACCATAGTAAACCTCTGAGGTGGTGATAGAAGACACTTTTCTCAGATATATCTTTAAATAAAATTTGTGTCGTAGTTTAAACCCTTGGGGGGGCTTTTGCTTTCAAACGGTCATGGCACCGTAGCTATTGATTTTATGGTTTTAGTTGATTAGTGATTTTTCAAAATAATTTACTTATCTACAAACTAGTTTATAACCTCCTATTATCTAGAATCAACGGATTTCGAGTTATAAATTAAATTAAGAAAAGAAATGATAAAAAATTCTAAGTTTTATTTTTTTTGTTTTTGTGGCAAACTCTGTATCTTTTAAACGAAACTACTTAAAAAACAACTAATTGCTCAATTCGGATAGAAAATTTCACGGGCTATAACTTCAATCTGTTAACATTTTTGGAATATCTATTTCACAGAAAATCCCAAAATAATGAACAAGGTCGGTACAAAAATAAAAAATTCAAGAGATTATAATCTCTTGATTGAATTGATAATTGAATTTGATAATTATCAATAATCTGAATTTGATCGACAGCTAGATGTGGCGGAAATTAATAAAAAAAAGTGGCGTTACAAATAATACTGTTCTCCACCTTTCAAAAAAAGCACGTCTGTCTGTTGAAAATGAGGGTGGCCCTTTTGAAAATTTAATAAAATAAATTTTTTTGATTTTTATTTTCTGTTGAACCAACCATTACTTTAAGATTTTTGTGAAATGGTTGCTTTTCCAAAAATATTACTAAACTAAAATTATAGCCCATTAAATTTCCTACCAAAATTGATCTATTAGTTTTTGTAAGTAGTTTTCTTTAAAAGATACGGAGTTCGCAACAAAACGAAAAAATACAACTTGCAATTTTTCTCTTAATTTAATTCATAACCCTAAATCCGTTGGTCCTTGAGTATAAGATTTTATAAAACAGTTTGTAGATAAATAAATGATCTTTAAAAAATCATTAAAAAATTAATAAGATAAAATCAACGGTTACGGTGCTATGGCCGTTTTAAAGCCGAAATTTCTTCAAAGAGGGGTACCCCCCAAGGGTTTGGAAGGACAATAATATTTTTTTAAATATTTGCAGTATTTGTTTTTTATTTATTTTTGATTAAAAGAACAATAATTAAAAACATAATATCTAAACGATTTGCACAAAATTTGAAAATATTTAAACCCAGGCACACCGAACTGTACCCGTACCAAATAAGGTTTACGCCAAACTGTACTCACGCCGAAACGACTGCACTAAACTGGGCCTGCGATGAAACAGCTGCACCAAACCGGCGGCGTCGAAACGGCTGCGCCAAACTGTACCCACCCCTGATTGACTGCTCATAATTTTAAATTGGTCAAAAACTTAACCAACAAAAGGGTAGTTTCAGAATTCCAATTTTGATATTTGTAGATTTTGGGAATAGACCGTCTTGGGTGTTATAAATAGCGGCGTTCGTTGTAGTTACAAAGTTTGTGTTTTATAAATTATTAACATATTCTGCGATATCGCATTTTATTACAATTAAAATTTTTATCCAAATTTTGTTATTTTAGGTAAAAAATTTTGCTATGAAATTTATCGATTTATTAATAATTTGTTTTGGAAAATTGTGTAAAATTAGAAATAGCGACGTTCGCCTTAGACATCGCATCGTAGCAGAATTATTGTTAGTTACCATTTCACTTTCATAGAGCTTTTTGTTCCGGAGATTTTGATGGGACGGACATACAAACTTTGTGTTATGAATTGAATGGCGTCAGAAAACTCTACCTTCTTTATCGTCGGCGATTAGCGGTTGTAAAAACGATTAAAAAGTATGATGTTTTTGAACTTGCAAGGTCAGAAGTAATGTCCAATTTTGGAGCCTTTTTATAAGATGGCTGAACAAAGATGTATTGTTATGGTATCAAAGAAATAAAAAGTGCTTCATAGAGCACGAAAAAACGGTAGTATGCTTTGTTAATAACTACCAACATCAAAAACAAGAAGTATGATCATAATTCTGCATATGGGGCATTCTGAGTCGTCAAATGACATGATCATCTGCCTGACCCCTTTAGATTTGTTTAAGGAATTTTTTCGGCTTTTCGACTAATTTAAAACTTGAATTTTTTGAAATTTTATCGCCTTTACACAGAAAAAACTGTGTTAAAATGTCACTCAATTGTGTGATATTTCTGCAAAATTTGTGTCTAGATTGTCGCCAAACCCAACATTGTGTTAAAAAGATGTAAACTTTTATGTCAAGAATTTTGTTCAGGTATACAACTCAAACGGGTCATTTTCAGGTATTTTTTTGTTAAGAACTTAATCTCAACTCTTGCTTTAAAATATGCACAAAATTGTGTAAATTTCCAGAAGAAAACTTGTGAACATTGATACACCAAAATTATGCAATTTTAAGCTATAGTATTATACAGAAAGTTAACTTACGGATTGCAGATTTCTGCAACATAATTATGCAAATATTGTATATATTTATTGAAAAAAATTGTACTTATTTCTAAAACAAAATTATGCACTTTTGAACTACAAATGTTATACACAAAATTATCATACGATTTTGCGCATTTCCACAACAAAATTCAGCAATTAAAAAAAATTGCACCTGCTTGTAAAACAAAGTAAAATTTAATAATTTTTGATAAATAATATTTATTTAAGTAAAATTTACATACAGTATAATACAAATTAAAATAAAAACAATTAAATATAATATTATTATTACATACATATTAAAAAATCATAATTACAAAACATAACACATAAACACAAAATATATAGAAAATTCTTAATCAAACCTACAATACAAGTATTAAATTCTTCACATTCAAAAAACTGATATGCCGTTTAAATTGTGAATAACAATATTTAAAATTTTTCCAAATTCAGGGAACAATTTATCTTTTATGTTATAAAACTAGAAAATCGTTGGGATGATATCATTTAAAGGTTACCCATTTCGTAATCAACATATTTTCAAATTTACCAAATTAGTTTAAAGTGGTTATTATATAAAGACGCGCATATTGATTTAGTAATTCCAAAATTATCACAGGACTTTTTATTTCTTAAACGGTTGGCAGAATACTTTAATTGAAATTTAATTAATAAAGTTTTTAATATATTTTAAAAATTTCACGTGTTTACTTCTTCCTTCTTTTATAGGTTATATGTATGCGAGTTCGTCAATTCAAATATTTTATTATCATCAAAAGCCATCCATACCTGAAATATTAATATTTGATTAAAAAATAAATAAATTTATACAAATTGATTATTTTACCAGTCATAGATTTCAAAATTCTTCAAATTGTTATATTTTTCTAAACTCAACACGTGTTTTACTTCTTTTATAGGTTATAAGTATACGAAGCCATCCATACACTGAAATATTAATATTTGATTAAAAAAAGTAAATTTATATAAATTGATTATTATTTTACCACTTGTAATCCACTTTCCATCCGCATCAAACTAAAGTATGCAATATAAATCCTGAAGCAAGACTTCTGAAACAGTTTTTAAACTAACAAAGTAACGAAATTGTGCGCAAGAATAATTTACGCCGCAAACTTTCAAAACCCGCTTCTTTGTTATTATTTAGTCCTATTACATTGAGATGCAAAAGTACCTATACAAATAAAAGATTATTGCAAGATTTACCATAGAAGCAGGTAATTTGGGATATATACAAGGTGACACCCGAACATACGGAATTACCATAATGAATTGGTTTTCTTAAGTTCCCGCTTTCCATTAACACAAATTTTAATGAAAAATATATCAATCAAAAGATATTTTTTTCCGCGTCTAACGTTATACAACATTTAGTGTTTTCTTTTTAATTATTGCTATAAATACAAAAGAAAATTTTAAATAACGTTTTTATAAAATATCAATTTGTTAAAATTGGTAAATATACCTAATACCTACTTCATTGTAACGACGTTTTAAATTAACCTAACTGTACATCCAAAATACCTTCTCGACAATCGTTAGTTTCCATTCTTTTATTTTTGGATTTGATTTTATTTTATCGAGTTTCTTGGAACATACAGTTACCAATTGTTTTTCTCAGGTAATTTTGATCCATGAAAATAATATTGAATCCAAAAATTAATACATACGAAACATTTTTTTGTTTTTAAACACTTTTACGTTGGTTAATATAAATGCTAAACGTAAACAATATACCAACTACAAAAAACAGGTAGCTTTTCTACAAAAGAATAATAGCAATTATTTAGACTTAAATTAATAGTCATTTACATTTTATTTTTAATTATAAAATTATAAAATAATGGCTGTTCGTTTGCCCCATGCAATACAAAAATTTTAGAAACTGAAATGGAAATGTTAACTTCGGCCCTTATAACACAAAAATTTTAAAAATACAAAAAAATCAATGTTGATTTTGGTCTTTTTAATACAATAAAAAAATCAAAAACGGTTTGACATAGACCTGCTAAGGCCTAAAAACACGCCTACGGCCTAATAAGCGTAAGAGATACGGATGTTTATCTTCTTACTACTAACAGATGTCATTCAAAAATAAATTTCAAATTCGAAAAAACAGATATTGGTATTTCTAGTATAATGCCCGATTTCTTTATATAGAGATATCTCTTACTGTTAGATAATCTATCTATTAAATAAATTAACGAAGTAACCAATCAGATAGCAGTAAAACAAAACAATCTGAAATATGATTGGCTACTTTGGTAATTTATCTTAAAAATAGATTATCTAAGAAATATCTCTAGACAAAGAAATCGGACATAAGCCACATAATATATAAAATATTAGGTTTTGAATATAAATGTTTTAATCTAAAATTACAAATAGTCTAAACACTTAAAATATTATGTTAAAAATAATTAATTAGAATATCTTAGAAAATTCCGGCAAAATGTACGACAATTTTATTGATATGAAATGTCAAAGAATAGAATAGAATTCCAAATTTAAAAATGTGTGAAAAAGTAAATAAATTGAGTTTAAGAAATGTACAATTTGGGATTTCTAAAGTTTAGGCTTAAATGTTAAAACCACTTTTTCAGGTATAAAATTTGCATTTTTCCTACAACCGCTGGATTAAAAAATGCACAATTTATGTTTAGAAACAGAATAATTTTAAGTGCACAACGTTGGGTGGAAATATCGAAAACAATTTTTTCTGTGTAGCTGAAAAATCGAGGTTTTAAATTCATTTTTAGAAAACGTCAATACCAATTCGTTTTAAATTCTTGAAGTTTTTTATGTGAAATCAGGGATTTTAAACCACATAATATTTATTTAAAAAGCAGAGTAAGTCGAGATTATCTTCTATTTTTTTGTTCATATTTTAATAGAAAAAAATAAAATAAAAATAAAGCATTTCTTGGTAAAATTTTTTTTTTTATTTTTGGAAGTAAAAAAATGTTCATTTTAAACCGAAAAATGCAAAAATAACTACTAGTGAATAATTCAACAAAAAACTATAAATAAAATGACAGCCTTTATTAAATTCATTAAAACATTTTGATTAAATCAGCAGAAAAGTAAATAAGATCTATTTTTATGTAAAAATTCTAGAAAAAAATTATGTAGTGCTGTAAATTTTTTAAATTACAAAAAAATAGAAGATAATCTTCGCCTATTCTGTTTTTTTCATTGTTTTGTTCCTCATTTCGTACAAAAATTTCATGAATTTAAAACGGATCGAAATTGATATTTTCTAAAAAATAATTTAAAAACTTAATTGTACCGATTAAAAAAAGGGATAAATATTTGAAAAAATTCAGACTGCAATTAGCATAAAAAGCATGAAAAAATTACTTAAACAAATCCAAAGAGGTCAAGCAGATGACCACGTCATTTGACTGAGAATGCCCCCTATGTATTTTTCAACCTGGTTTTAGCATCATCTCCCTAGTATCGAAGGGCAGAACATTAAATTAATGTTTAAAAATTACGCAAAATTTTATTGTGCCCCCCTCCTAAATAATAAAAAAATAAAATTTTAGATCAAACTAAATTTATTTATTTTAGGCACATAACTAATTTTTAAAATTATATATATTATCAACCTCTGAAATTAATATTAGTTTAAAATTTTTAAAATTAATAGGTCAAATTAACAATAGGTATGTTGTATAAAATATTTTAAAAGGTTTCAAGTTTAATGAAATTTGGAAAAAATTATTATTTTTTTACAATTCTAATGAAATTTAAAAATTTTCCAACTTACATTTTAGTCTAGGACCCCCTTATATTAAGTGGTTTTGTCTTTTCAAGATATCATCAGCTAAACTATCCCTAAATGAATGAAATGGATTAATTTCAACAAGTAATAATAAACATTTACAAATATACAATAAAAGTAAATTATTCGTAAGCTTTCAGCAATGGTTACTGCGAGGGGTCAATCGCTAGAGGAAATCGTGTACAATTAACTTTACACTTCACGTACTTCATCATAATTCTCCATATTTCTTCGTACTTCATATAATTCAGCAGTAATTCACGGGACTTTATCAATAATTCACGGTACTTTACCTAATTTATCGATACTTCATTGTATTTCATGTACTTCATCGGTATTTCAAAGACTTACCGAGATTAAAAAATTTAAGCACTGGAGGGTGTTTCACCTCCCCGCTGAATGAGTAGTTTATTTTTTATCAGAAGTAAACTGAAGATGTTCCGTTGCACTGGAAGGTGTCTCCCCCCAGAGGGGGGAAGGGAGATTAAGTAGTTTATTTCTTATTTTGTTGCAGAGATCTGCTTCTCAGGGGGTACGGAATTTATAATTACGCAGTTTATAATTAATTGTCAGATTACGAATTAAACACATTTACTTGGCTATAGCTAATTTTAATAAACTTGAGATATGCTTAAATATTTAATTCACGTTTAATAAATATAAATTATTTAAACCGGGGGGTCTGGGGGGTGTGGAACACCCTCCAGTGCCTCTGCAACGGAAAATATTCAGTTTACTTCCGATAAAAAGTAAACTACTTGGTCTGGAAGTTCTGCAATGTTGTTCATTCTTTTAGGCACTGGAGGGTGTTCCACACCCCAGACCCCCCGGATTAAGTAGTTTATTTTTATCAGAAGTAAACTGAAGATCTTCCATTGCAGAGGCACTGGAGGGTGTTTCACACCCCAGACCTCCCGGATCGAGCAGTTTATTTTTTATCAGAAGTAAACTAAGGATCTCCCATTGCAGAGATCTACCTCCCGGGGAGTACGAAATTTATAATTATGCAGTTTATGATTAATTGTCAGATTATGAATTAAACACATTTACTTCGCCATATATAATTTTAATAAACTTGGGATATGCTTAAATATTTAATTCTCTTTTAATAAAAATAAATTATTTAAACCGAGGTATCTGCGGAGTGAGGAACACTCCCCAGTTTTTCTGCAACGGTCTGGTAAATCCAGTTACTTACTGGGTAAGTAAACTAATTGGTCTGGGAGTTCTGCATGTTCTGCAATGTTCTTCATTCCAAAATTTGTGCACTGGAGGGTGTTCCACACCCCCCAGACCCCCGGATTGAATAGTTTATTTTTATCAGAAGTAAACTGAAGATCTTCCATAGCAGAGGCACTGGAGGGTGTTCCACACCCCCCAGATCCCCGGGATTGAGTAGTTTATTTTTTATCAGAAGTAAATTGAAGATTTTCCGTTGTAGAGACACTGGAGGATGTTCCACGTGAAGTACTTCATGTACTTCACATGAGATGTCATGTACTTCATGAGATGTGTACAAAAAACTTCACCAGCGGTTAACCCCTCGGGTTACTGCTGTCATCAGACGTTTAAACGTTTGATAATTTTGTTTTATTGTTTATTTAACCTATTAATTTTAAAAATTTTAATCTAATAACTAATTTTTAAGCTCTATAAAAATTTATTGAATAAAATTGATAGTTTAATTTTTAAATTATCGCAGTAAATTTTTCCACACTTATAAAGTGTGATCCAACTTCAGTTTCAGAACTTACAAAATTAAAATTTACGGCAATCTTCTGCTTTTTTTTATTAATTGAATATTTGATGTATTTCATTAATAATTAGGAAAAATAATATCTAATAAATGGCCACCTGGATCTTTTGTAGCAACCAAGGTAATTTTTGATGATTTTTTTGTACATATCGGGCGATACCTCGGTAAATGTTGGTTTTTAGGTGCTTCACCTTTTGGGTTTGTCAGTTGAAACTCGGCCAGCCCACAAAAAATCAACAGCGTTTAATCGCATTATCTTGACGGTCAGTTGACGTCACAAAAACCTAAATTCCTTGTTGCCTATGGTTTTTGAGCTTCAGTTCTTGTGCTTTTTTTGAATTTTATACGGATGTAGTAAGTGCAAGTTCTGATGCAAAATGCACCAAAGGAAACTCCCGACTGCCAACGCCGAAAAATCGACAATTTTTTCACTTTCACTGCAGCAGTGAATATTTTCGTCTGAACGGATGATGCACAGGCTTTACTCTCATCCTTTCAGTGTCTTCAAAAATTATTGTCAAAAAATTGACTATAATGATCTTCCCGTAAATTTCGAAAAACCCCCCCAATAGGGAGTTTTTTCCCGTCAGTGAAACTATTCAAACTTTTACAGACCGAGATGTCTGGGAAGATATGGAAAACGCCGGCGTCATTCTTTATGCCGCTACAAACAAGATTGAAAATTTGAAATATTTACAGTATTTTCTTTTTCAATCATGTGATTTGTCACTTTTCCATCAAATCTACAGATCCGCCACAAGAAGTGAGTTTGCTCTTAAAAAAAACTGCTATTTTTTCTTCAAATGAAAAAAAGACTGTATAAAGTATCCATCAGCCTAGTATCAAAATCAAATTCTGTTTTACGGGAGGGGGGGGGAAGTTGGTTTTTTACAAAGATCTTTTTTTTTACTCCCTGAAGAAGTAAAAATACAAAAATATTTAATACTGTATATTTTTTACACAGTGAACACAGTGTTGAGAACTGGGATGTTCCTCACTCAAAAAACCTGATGTTTAGGTTCCGGTTATTTTAATACAGTCAACTTGGGCTATAACGAGTTTCAAGGGACCGAGAAAAAAATTCGTTATATCGAAAGTTTGTTATATCGAAATTTTTAATAAAATAAACAATATAAAGCGTATGCTATGTAAAAAATATTAATAAAAAGCGGAGAAGAAATTCAATTCGCATGTTAGAAAGATTGGGGGGGGGGGGTGTTATAGGCGGTGCAGTTTTCAACAAACATGATAATTTTTCTACATTGTTTTGGCATAGCATTGTTGAGGGATTCAAGCTATTTGATTCAGAGTTCGGTAGTCATCCACAATTTTTTGTTGCTTCTATATCATCGGCAAAGACTTGACATGTCCTTAAAACACTTGGTTTTACCAGATTTGCCTCAATTTCTCCGAATCATCAATATTATTCACAAAAAGTAGTGTGACTTGTTCCTTCTACAGTTTTGAACACCTTCAACTGTTTTGATAACTTGAACACCAAGTTATGACACTCAAAGTTAGACAATCATAGAAATGACAAAAATTATTAGACTTTGGTCAAAAAAATTTTGTTATATTGAGGGGATCAAAACCCATTTAAAAGAATTTCATGGAATCGGCAGTTTTTCTTTAATGAAGATTTTCGTTATAACGCGAGTTGCCTGTATATAAAACAAAAGTGTTTGTGTTTGTCTCATAAAATTCTCCCCAACGGAAAGGTCTAACGAAGTGAAATATAAACTGGTGATTCTGGCACGAACGCCGCTATTCCCAACTCTACACAATTTTTCAAAATTTTTTATGACATAAATATAAATTTCATCGTAAATGTTCGCAAACAGAGCCCAGACTGTTGGTTGTTTTTGCAAGTCTCCAATTTCGGATGACTGCTGGTTCAATTTTTATTTGTTTCTTGACGTTTTAATACATAATAGTTTTAAAAACCTAAAAACTGATAAAAAAATTGATTAAGCTAACTGGATTTTTAACCGAGTATTGAAAAAGCGGTGCTTGGATTATTTAGAAAACCATTAAAAGTGGAAGCTTTTGATGGGAAAAGCTAAAATAAGCAATGTGTCGAACAACTTTGTTTGATTATAACGAAGCTAATTACTAAAAATGTTTAATACTTTCGTTTTTTTTGTAAATGCTACGACGGTTATTCAAAATTATCGAACATTGAATATTTTTTATTCATTACGTAATATAATACCATGTTTTGTTTAACAGTCGATTTTAATTTGAGTTTTTGTAATATAAATTATTCCTAATGTAATTTGCTTACATTTAATTTTAGATGAGAATCATGGCTAATACTGAAGATAGTATAGATGACGATGTATTTGAAACAGTAGAGGATGCAAATAATTCAAATTTAAAAATTAATCAAAATAGTAACCAATTAAGAAGTACACCCTCTCCGACAGGCTACCGCGACTATAAACCACCCGCAGAAGTACTTAAATTATGCGAAAATGATACAATTGAAGATTCCAATCAAAGGGTTCATAAGGTAGGTAATAATTTAAAATATTATGTAAATTTTTATGGCAAAACATATGTACCTACCACTCGACTGTTATTTGGTAAATAACCGAATTTTACAAAATTGTGTTTTGCTTATTCAACCCCTTCTGTTATAAATTAACGATTCTTGTTAATGTAGTTGTCAGTTGCTCTCAAGCTTTCGTAATATGCGTTATTAAAGCAAAAAATGTGTGTTACATTTAAAAAAGTTACATTATTTATTTAGACGACACAAGTGTGAAGTGGCCATGTATATTAGGGTAATCTTTTCCACCCCACTTTTTATTCGCACAAAAATTGCACTCAGATTTACACAAACTGGAAAATTGAATCCGATTTTGCATATTTTAATAAATAAATGTGAGTTATCAAAACATGCAAGTTTGAAATAAATTTGTAATGCAATTTATTATGCCTCAATATTTTAAAATAATTATGTACTACATAATATACATCACAACATACATAACATTGAACGCAGTGATTGATACTACGCTTTTGTGTTGCAGACAATACTCCTCGGTGATAGTGGTGTCGGAAAGACTTCCTTGTTGGTTAAGTTTGATACAGGAAAATTTCAACCAGGAAACTTTTCAGCAACCGTGGGAATTGGATTTACTGTAAGATTTATGTTCATTTAATGTTTAGAACGTAACTAAGGTGGCGATATTTAAAAAATTAATTGAAAATTGCTCATCGGAAAATCGACATTTACTCGTCGTCCAAAGATAGTACTATGTCAATTTGCAACGAGATCCAACTTTGAGGACGTTAATTTAATTCTAACGTTAAGTAATTAAAATAACATACCACAACTTTTGCATTTATTGCAGCATGAAATTGTTGTAAAAATAAACCAAATTATATCCTCCAGCAAAAGTCCTTAAAGAGAACTTATAATTTGAATTTAGTGACCCATGATTTGCTCTAATTGGTCCTCGTCTAGTATAATATATCACAGGGACAAACTCAAATGAATATTTAAATTTAAAAAGGCTCTAATAATTAGCTTGATGTTTATTTTCCTCATTTAATGTTTTCAAATGGGTCTGACATATTAAAGTAATAGGAAACCAACTTGATAGATAATTTAATCAACAAGAAACCAAATTTATTTCCTCTTCAGACATTTCGTATAAGTGCAATTTAATTGGGTTTTAGAAAATTTAATTATTGCTACTTTTAATATTACTTCGATTTATCCAAAGGATTATCGTTCCGATAATCTTAAAATTATGGTAAGGTTACATTTGCAATAAAAAATTTTAAATCTTGAATCAACGCTACACTACCTCCCCCTTCTCCAATCACAAAAATCATAGTATTTCCTTTTAATCTAAATCTTATAATATTATAAAAAGAACGACATTGAACCAAAAAAGATCGGCATCACTTTACTTAAAAATTCGCAATGAAGATTTTTTGTCAAATCCCTGCCCAAGCCAACCAATCCGATTTGATAGCTACATTTTAACTACGAACTAGAATTGAAGCGGCGACTCAGATCTTTCTCCTCTGTGCAATCACTCAAGTTTTTAAATGTAATTGCTTTTTACTTCCTTTTCTAATCTTATGTGCCAACCACCGATCAAAGTTGTACACTTCAAGAGAAGAAAAAGATAGATTTATTATTTATTTTACACGAATAAAATAATACAAATGGAAATAGGGCCAGATTGAAGATTTGAATCTATAATAATAAATATTCGAAGTTTAGAATATACAGCGTGACCCACAAGACCCCGGACAACCATGTTTTTCTCTTTTCGCGAAAATCACTGAATTTTTCTGAAAAATAATCTAATAATCCGATTAAACCAGAGGCATTTGTAAGAAATGAAAGTGGCGAAGCAGGGGACTGGGGGGTTTTAGGGTTACGGAGTAAAATAAATTTTTTGTTAAGAAACTTATTTTTATTGAAATGAACACATTGAAATTGAAAAGAAATCTTTTCAATTTATAATTCAGGTCGACCATATTTGTATTTTTTTTTCATTTCTAAAAATTTCCAAAATTATTTTCAAATTTTTGTTTTAATTAATTTTGCTAATTTCTCCAAATTCAAATTTTGGCGCTGCTATCTATCACATTGAAATTATTAATTTTTACTTTAATTATTTTTTTTAATTTGACTTGGTGATTTGGTGAAGCATTGCCTCACTTGCTCACCCAGGCAAGCCGTCTCCAAATTAAAGTTGAGAAGGGTAAGCTACATGGGTTTCCCCATCTTATTTTAAAATTGTTATATATCTAGAATTAAAAAAACAATTCTTATTAAAATAGAAGAAGCTTTTCGAAATAATTTGGAAAATTTCACCTCAAACTTCAGAATGATATCTTAAGGGGTTGCTTACATACCTACAAACAATAAAAACAGATACAATAAAAAGTAGATGTTAAAGTGCGGTTTCTTCGATTGAAAATAATAGAAAAAGTGACACTTTAACCGCAAAAGTAGATAAAATAGCATTTTAACAACAAAGGTAGATAAAATACCTTATTTTTACTTACTGAAATTAAATATATTTTGCTTTTATTGCAATTAAAATTAGAGTGTTTGATGTTATATAGTTCAAATAATAATTAAATTGAAATTAAAATTTTTTATATTACATTTTTTCTTCAACATCTGCTATAGAAAAAAATTAAATATTTTACACGACGATAAAATTTATGAATTTTGTTGTCTTATTTTAAAACAATTTAAAATCGTAGATACCGCACTGGATTTTACCCGAACTCCGATTTTGACGGTTTTTTAAGCGAATTATGAAAAATGAGGGTCTAATTAGCACTTTAAAAAAATAAAATTTGCGGTTGGTACACAAATTTTGAAAAAACGACTTTGAAAATTACTTTGGGATGTAATTTTCCTATTGGCTCTTTTCAAACTGTAACCCCGCTCATCGAGAATTAAAAAATTAAATCTCAGTAGGTTTTATATTTATACGTTGCCGGCAGTTTGACCCCCAGTAATTTGTTTCCGGTAATTTCACTCCCGCTAATTTTACTCCCGAGATGGAAATTATAGATAAGATCTATAATTAAGATCTAAAATTAGATAATTTAGATAATTAAAATAAGATCTAAAATAGATAAGATCTATAATTTTGAGTATTTTCGCGTTCTTGGGATGATTTTCAAGTGGGCGCCGCCGAAGGCGACCTCAACCTTCAGCAAATACATTATAAATATGGCACTCGGTAATTTGATCGGTAATTTGATGATTGAAATTGTGGTATCAATATTGTGACAGATTCCATTTTTTATAATTAAATCCGTTTAAAGAGGAAGAGAATCTAATTTACCAGGGAATTTAATTACCGAGGGGTAAAATTACCGGGGACGAAATTACCAGAGGATCAAATTACTGGGATGAAATTACCGGAGACCAAATTACTGGGGATCAAATCACCGAGTGCCATATTTATAATGTATTTGCTGAAGGTTGACGCCGCCTTCGGCGGCGCCTACTTGAAAGACATGCTAGGAACGCAAAAGTACTCGAAATTATAAATCTTTGATGCAACGGATGCACGGGAGCGACTGGTACTTTTCCGAGCGTGGAGTGGAGGGATCCAGTCTGGATGCACGGACTGTTAACAGAATATATTAATTATTAGGTAATATTGCGCAATAATAGAGAAGTTTCGCTATTTTTTAAATTTTATATTTGCAAGTAGAAGTCAAACTGACACATCAGTTTTTTTTAGATTTATTTTTTTGAGTGCGTTTTGTACAAGAAAAAAAATTATTAAAATTTAAAAAAGTTAAGGTTATGACGTAATAGCATTAACCAAGCGGAATTTTAAAAACCAATAAAAAAATCTCATGCTTCCAAGCGATTTTTAAATAAAGCTCGCCTCACACGAGGCTTGATTTGCTGATAGCTTGCTTGCTGGTCGCTGTGATGGCCGGCCGTGCTGGGTTTTTTTGTGCTTGTTTTTGTGATAGAACGGATGCTATTTTTTTTGTTGGTTTTTCTGCTGGTTTAAGCGCTAACCAATGACAAAGTCGCGTCGTCTTCGTAAATACGGGCGCTACTAGGTTACGACAAGGCTAACCTGTTGTTTGTTTGCTGTCAAGTGAATTTCCATTATAACCGCGTCTATTTTTATAAACTGTCACTCTGTCAATGATATCACTAAACCGCGTGCGCGTTAAAACTACCTTGCATTAAAACTACCGTGTGAAGCCAACGCACTGAAAAACCATCCCGAATATCCAGCCGCTTGAAAACCAGCAGAAAAACCAGCAAGAAAATCAAGCCTCGTGTGAGGTGAGCTTAACTGTGGCAAGATGATCCGCAGCGACTTAAAAATTTGACAGTATTGTTGCGAAAGATTATATTTTGGAAAAATGTCATTTTTTAAACGCTACTAGCGCTATCTTTTGCCTAGGCCAGGTACTTATCATACAGATCTCGTACTAAACAACAGGTAATGTTTTGCGATTCTTTTACGATTCTCTCGGTTTATGTAATTTATTTATATTTAAAAATGAACTGAATATATTAGCTTATCAGCTTGGCCGTTGCTATCGTGACGTGTCATTTTTAGTCAGGTGCGAGGTAAGGAAACCGTCTTCAAAAATACACTTTTCTCTAAAAAGCATAAAAATACGAATCTTTTAAGGTGAGGATGAAAGTTGTCGGACTTGCAATAAGACCACAATTTAATTTTAAAAATTGCAATTTTCCCATAAGAAATACATGTAAGTGTATTATTGCGTAATATTACGCAATAATTTTATGCATTCTATTAACAGTAATTGTGCTTTGATATACATGAATAAAGCATAGGGCGGGCTAACTAAAGCAGCGTTAGGAAGGAGTCAATCGCTCACTGAGATCCGTCGCGTCAACTTCCAAACTTTTCGAGTTGGGGCCACTTGGGGAATGTTTTTAGTAAGTACAGCGTGTGTCAAAACCGCTCGGAGCGCCCGAAGCGGCCCAGAGCGGTTTTGACAGCGCAACCACGTCGAATTCACACAGAAAGTGATATTTTTACGAAATTTGTTGTCCGATCACAAATTTAATTTTTGTATTAGCTAATTACACTATTATCTTTCATAATTCGTTGTAAAAACCAAGATTATGGTATATTTACTGTCACCACAACAAATTTTAATTTTGGTGGGCGGGGTTACAGTTCAATAGAGCCAATAAGTAAATTGCATTGTTAATAAATCTTTAAAGCGGTTTTTTAAAATTAATAATTTTTAATACGCTAATTAGACCGTCATCTCTCAAAATCCACTTTAAAAATGATCAAAATCGGATGACGGGTGTAGTCATAGTAATGCGGTATAATCAATAAATAATAGAAAGTTTTTCAAAATTTTGAAAAGCTTTTTGGCTAACGCAAATTTCACCTTATTATGATCCTACTTATTTTGTTCTCATGAATTTGTAGTGAAAATAATAATAATTAGAGAAAGCACGCAGTTCAAACTTGTACAGATCGGGGGTATGCAATATCCTCCAGCCAGATATAATCAATGCAGCATTGAAATTGAACCGCAAACCAATGGAAAGTCAATTTAAAGTAATAAGTTATAATATTATTTAGAGTCAAATATTACTGATTGCCTTTCAACGTCATTCCAATTTCCCAACTATCAAAATGAGCCCTTTGGCTTCGCAATAACAAAAAATTATTTATTTATTTTGTATCAGATAACACGAGTCAACGAAATCCAGCAATCACTTGAAAGAATAGTTGCCATGACTTAAAAAATTGTAATTTATAAAAATCTCCCAAAAGCTATTTATGTAACTGGTGAGGAAATGTGGAACTTTTCTCACTTGTGTTACTTTTTCGAGGAAGTAACTTTTCTTTATCGGAATCTTAGGGCTGGAAAATGATAGTTTCTGACTAAGTAGGAGATTTGATTGAACATTAGGAACAGAAAAAAAGTACTTTTTTGATTCAAACAGCGAGTGCAAAGTAAGGCTTTTCCCACCGTCATCTGCGTGTCACTAAAAAACGACCGAAATTGTTCAATTATTCAATATTTGATTCTAAGAAGGGCTGGGAGAGGGGGTCTGGTCCCCATGGCACACGATTCACCCTAAGACTTTTGTTGTTCGTTTACAACTTCATGAATAACATAATACCGGTTAACAATTAATTGCTTGTTTGTTAGTGGTCAATAATCAAACATTGAATACAAAACAATAGTTATCAAAACTACCCTTAAAGTTGTTCCGTTACCGGAACATAATATCACATCTCTTATCCTTTTTCTAAAGAGTATTCTCTAAATTCAATTGCGTACTATTATCCTTATTTGTTTTGAGGCTTTCACCTGTTTATTAGTCTTCCGTTATTCATACCTCGAGTTGTTTACACTTGATTATGGCTTAAACTTTCTATTACTCACCCTTGTTCTGTTCTGATTTCTATTTACATATGCATAAATACTGTTAGATGCTGTTAAAAATTAAAAATTGATTAAAATTGAAAAGTAATTAAAAATTAGCAATAACTAAAACTGAAAACTTTAAATAACATTTTTTTTGTATTCAACTGTGTATTATATAAAATTCAATTTTAATCTTGAAAAATATTTGATCTTTTAGTAGATACATAAATTTTCAGAATAATATTTTATTCTTTTGTTTTTTTTTTACGATAAAAATTTACCGACTTATGATTTTTTAAAAGTTGGTGATTTATTAACCCTCGTGTAAAAGTTAAATTTCAACGAGCTTTTTCGTGATTTTCTCGAAAGGTAAAGATCTTTCAAAAAAATATTAAATAATACAAAATTGAAAGGTATTTTAATTTCTTGTAATTTTGTATTTAATTTTACCCTCTGCGAAAGAAATTGACCAAATTATTGCTATTTCTTGCTAAGAAAGTGTGTTTTCATTGAAATTAAAATTGTTAATTTTGTTTTTTTATTTATATAAAATAATATACAGTGTGTCCCCGTGACCGTAGAGAGCATTTGAAGTAGTGATAGGGGACACTTTTTAAGACAAATTTTCAAATCCATTTTTTGTCCAAGTCCAAACCCTCTTTCAAGCAATTTTTTGAATTTCTGATTTCAAACGGCCATAGCTCCGATATTTTAATTTTTAGGTTTAATATATCAGAACTTTTTTAAAGATCACTTGCATAAATTAGGTTATAATCCCATATCGTCTAAAATTAACGAATTTCGAGTTATAACTTAAATTAAGGGAAAAAATGTTAAAACAAATCAGGTTTTAGTTTTTTTGCGATCCTCGTATCTTTTAAATAAAACGTTTTAGAAAAAAAACTAATGATTCAAACCGGATAGGGAATTTAACGGGCTACAACTTTGGTAAAACAATTTTTTGAAAACCAACCGTTTTCACAGAAATTCTGAAAATAATGAACAAGGTGTAGGTAAAAAAGGGACACCTTGTATAAGTGCAAATATTACAAGTAGCACAAAAGTATTTGAGATTCTTAATTATTTTATTAACTTTCAAAAAGTAAAAATACGAATGGTCGAATTAAATCCGTTTCGAAATTTTGGGTCACTGGCGAAAAATGTTGGTAACCACTGTTGTAATTAAAAAGGATCTTAAAGCCCAACGATGCAGCTAATATCTCCTGAATTTTTTCTGTTAGTTGGACTGGAAGATATAAATATTTACTGTAAAAAATAAATATTAGAGAAAGAAAAATTACATTTTCTATAGAACTTTTGAAAGGCTTGAATTTCATCAAAAACTTCGAATGTGGGCTACAAAACAGCAAATTCAAGATTTTAAAATTTTATTGTAAAAACTTTTATTGTCATAATTTTAAGATTTTTAAAGTTCAAATGAAGACAAACTAACGCAGTTGGTATGAATTATTTTGTTAAAATGCAATTTAACAAAATTAACAATTTTCATTTGAATAAAAACCAACTTTTTAGTAAAAATAGCCATAACTTGGTCAATTTTTCTTTTAGTAGATGAAATTAGCCACCAAATTAAATATAGGCCAGTCAGTAGAGAATCAAAATAAGGTGGTATGTTGCAAACGGTGGTGTAGAAGATTTTATTTTTAACTTGTATAAATAGGTACAAGCATGTGAAAACAAAATGCTAACACGGGCGACCTCGGAGAACTTTTGGCAGCCAAAGAACTTCAAAATTTTAGGACTTTTTAGTTTTTGCATATAACTCCTAAACCGTGGATCCTATCAAAACATTTGTGGTTTAACAAATTAAAGAGCGTTAAATTCTGCGTCAAATAATACCACAACTTAATAATTTGGTCAAGTGGTATGGTCGAAAACTACGGCCAAAAACGATGATTTTACAATTTTGTCAAAACTGAGATTTAGTAATACGTAAGTGTGCGTCCGGCATCGATCGCGTTGCACTAAATTCGTTGTAACTTTTAAACTAATTAATGAAATTGAGCATTCAAAAGCTCAAATGAAAGAAGAAACATGTAGCTATTGGACTATTATATTTTCTAATATAAAATGAATGTATATAAGTAGTAAATGTATATAGTTGGAACATACGGAGATATCCGATAAAATCGCTAAGAGCTCTACCATTTCTACAATTCTTAAAATAAAGATCTGAAATTTTCATAAATTACTCTAGAAGTAATGTATAAAATATCCGATAAGTAAAAAATCTAAAAAATTTAGTATTGAAGATGTATACTTCAAAATTTCAAAATTTTGGGTAAGTAATAAAATCTTAAATGTATACCTAACTTTAACCACATATTACTCTTGCTTAAATCGCGTTATTGGATTTCTACAGGTGCGATTTTTAAAGCTTGAAATGTGTACTTTAAGATGCTATAAGAGGATTTGGGTTTAAAAAAGTAAATCAACCCTTTTATTTTACAGAAATAAAAATAAATTTTTTGCTCCAAAATTCGTTAAATTAGAGGTACGTTAAACGTTAATAACTTTTATAAAAATTTATTTAACCTACCTAACTAGCATATATTATTAATAGGACTTAAAAATAAGTGAATTTAGTGTAAAAAATTTTAGAATATATAATAATAGCTCTTAGCGATTTTATCGGATATCTCCGTATGTTCCAATTATATACATATACTACTCTTATATACATTCATTTTTTATTTTAAAATATAATAATCCAATAGCTACATGTTTCTTCTTTCATTTGAGCTTTTGAATGCTCAATTTCATGAATTAGTTTAAAAGTTACAACGAATTTAGTGCAGCGCGATCGATGCCGGACGCGCACTCACGTATACGTATATCTCAGTTTTGACAAAATTAGAAAAATCGTCGTTTTTGACCGTAGTTTTCGACCATACCACTTGACCAAATTATTAAGTTGTGGTACTCATTCGACGCAGAATTTAATGCTCTTTAATTAGTTAAACCACAAATGTTTTGCTAAGATCCACGGTTTAGGAGTTATATGCAAAAACTAAAAAGTCCTAAAATTTTGAAGTTCTTTGGCTGCCAAAAGTTCTCCTGAGGTCGCCCGTGTTAGCATTTTGTTTTTCACATGCTTGTACCTATTTATACAAGATAAAAAAATAAAATCTTCTACACCACCGTTTGCAACATACAATTCCTTTACTGACTGGCCTAATAGGAATTAAACTAACTTTCAACTTTAAATTTAATAATTGCTTTTAGGACCTTTTCCTTTCGAGGAAATTGCGAAAATATGCATTGAAATGTGAAAACACTAACTCTTAAAAATCATAAGTCGGAAAAGGTTTATTATAAACACAATAAAAACGATAAGAATCACATTTAAAGATAATTTATTTATTTACAAAAATAACCTCTAAAATGAAAATGTGTGTCCGATGTGAGTGTTTTTCCACGCTGACCACAAACTAGAAGAAAGGTAAGCCAATGCAGGGAAAACCAGCCAAAGTACACGATAGAAGAAGAAAATAAATGAAAAGTGTTTTTCAAAGATTTTACATTTTGAAACGTGAGATCTCTCGTTTTCACTCGTTTATTTTTTCAAAAAAATGTTTTTGGTCCGGAAAACTTTTAAATTTGCAATTTTATTTTTTTTCAATTTATAAAAGTATTTAAGTTTGCCAAGTATTACTGAAATTACCGCCAAATTACTTGAAAATTACTCTTGAAGTAGTTTCACCTTAAACCTTGGGTTTAAACTTGAAACTTAATTTTTTACTTGGTTAAAGCTCAAACTTTAAACTTCGTTAAAAAGTTGAATTTTTTAATAACGTTCGATATAAATTAATTTTCTTCTTGCAATATTTGCAAGAAATGTAATAAATCTCGATTTTATTTATTAAAGCAATTTTGTTTACATTATAAAAAATATCATATTTTAATGTTACCTAAAAAGTTAATAAATATTGAAATTGGAGATGAACTTTCAATGCCTCGAGTTAGTAATTTTAATTACTAATACGAGTAGTATATCATATTTGTGTAAACTAACTTGTTGAATTGCCAATTACCTCACATATTTAACAAAATTTTGTGCACATGAGTTTAATCCAAGATTTTCTAAATTTTTGAATTTTTTCAATTAACTACAACCAATTTTTTTAACCCAGTTCTTTGTGATGTTTTCAATATAAAACTAATAAAATAATTCATATTAATACAATAAAAATTAACGTGGTAATTCAACAATTATCAAATATTTTAATTTATTTTAAGAATCTTATTTTTGTAACATTGTATCTCTGCGTAGATTCCTTTGAGTCCTTTTTTTAAGAGAGATTATTAAATTTGCTTTGATTGTTTGTTGCAGAATTTTGCAATCGATTTTTCAATAAATTCCAATATTGTATAATAGCTCTGAAATTCGGCACAGATACTCTGTGTATTGTACTACAAATTCAATTGTTGAAAACAAAATAATAGCTGATTTCAAAAAAGTTTATAGGAATGTATATTATTAACTTGAATAATATATTTATAATACGAAATAATCAACTTAAATTAACAATTACACAAATTATGTTTCAAAATTACGATAAATAGAGGCGATTCATAGAAAGAAGTTATTTTATAACTTTCAATAGACATTCACTAGACTGGCTTAGGAAAAGTAGACAATTTACTTTTGATTCACTAAAAAATCTACTTTTACTAGCGAGAGTCTATAATATTTAGTGATTGCATACTTTTTCTATTGAGGGTCAGAAAAAAGTGTTTTCACACAAAAATGTGTGAAAAAATGAGGATCTAATTTGTCTAGTATCTAAGTATTTTTATTAGATTAGAAATTAAGATTTCCGGTGGTTGCGTTTGTCAAAACCGTCAAAACGGAGGCGCAGCACAGTCGAGCGAAGCAAAGCGGAGGCTGAGGAAAGTCGGTATTGACAAACGCTTTCCTCATCAAAAATATTTCCCTAGAACGGTTCTACTCAGAAAAGTGTGGATATTAACCCGACAGATAGCAGAAAACGACTGGTAGCCGGTCTAAGACAATTAGGCGCGACAGAATAGGTGCGGCCGACTAGGCGCGAAGCCATTGAGACGCGAAGATATATAGGCGCGATTTTCTTCTTCTTTTATGTATTTTCTTTTTATCTATGTTCTTTTTTATTATCTTCTTCTTCTTCTTCTTCTTCTTAAGTTAGGACTAGGTCCTGTATTATCCAACAGTAACCTCGACAAAGATCCGAAGCTACTGCTGGTACTGTGAGCATATTGTTTGTTTTACATCTGAAGTAGTTTGCTAGACTGGCTTCAGATGTGCCTGTTACCCTATAATATTGTTAATGATGGCAATTCATTAACATAGGAGGACCACCGGCTTTACGTGCCTTCCGAAGCACGGGGACGGTCATTAGATAGAAAGAGAGTTAGAAAGAAAATTTTCTTTTGTAGACTCTTCCCGGGTTTGAACCGGGTGCCTTAGCATCAGTAGTCGATCGCTCTAACTACTAGGCCAGTGACCGTCCTTTTTTTATTATAATGTTATTTATTATTATTACACAAGAGGTACACTAATTTAATAAAACTATGAATAGATTTGGTAAGCTTTACTTAACATACACTCTAAATAAAATTGGTAAAAAATTCGATATTTGCTTTCTCAAATTTTATAAAATTATTTTGTAATAATCTACACGTAATTCTGATTTTACGCGAAAAAACATACCATGTTTTTTAAAAAATCGAAAAAATCGACCGTACCCATGATTTGGTCATACTTTCATTAAATATTAAAAAAATAATTTTTAATAATAAAAAAAAAAAAAATATTTTCCATCGACCAATTTGAACCAAAATCAAATCAGCTCTAAAGTTTCAATAAAAGATACAAAATACCAAAATTTAGTTTTTGAAATATTTAATATAAACTAATATTAAATAAATAAATTAAAAAAATAGATTAAAAAAAATTGTTTCCATAAACTAATTTTAACAAAAATTTAATCAACATTAAATACTACCATAAAGATACAAAATCCCACATTTGACTTTGAAACTCTTATTAGTTTTTAAAATATTAAAAAAAGACTAATATTAAACAATAAAATGTAAATAAATAAACAAACCGAGGGGTCAACCGCTAAAGGCAATCGTGTACAATTAACTTCACACTTCACGTACTTCATCATAATTCTCCATATTTCTTCGTACTTCATATAATTCAGCAGTGATTCACGGGACTTTATCAATAATTCACGGTACTTTACTTCATCGGTATTTCAAAGACTTACCGAGATTAAAAAATTTAAGCACTGGAGGGTGTTCCACCTCCCTTCGGAATGAGTAGTTTATTTTTTATCAGAAGTAAACTGAAGATGTTCCGTTGCAGAGGCACTGGAAGGTCTCCCCCAGAGGGAGGAAGTGAGATTAAGTAGTTTATTTCTTATTTTGTTGCAGAGATCTGCTTCCCAGGGGGTACGGAATTTCTAATTACGCAGTTTATAATTAATTGTCAGATTACGAATTAAACACATTTACTTCGCTATAGCTAATTTTAATAAACTTGAGATATGCTTAAATATTTAATTCACTTTTAATAAAAATAAATTATTTAAACCGGGGGTCTGGGGTGTGGAACACCCTCCAGTGCCTCTGCAACGGAAGATATTCAGTTTACTTCTGATAAAAAGTAAACTACTCGGTCTGGGGGTTCTGCATGTTCTGCAATGTTGTCCATTTCAAAATTTTTGCACTGGAGGGTGTTCCACACCCCAGACCCCCCGGATTAAGTAGTTTATTTTTATCAAAAGTAAACTGAAGATATTCCATTGCAGAGGCACTGGAGGGTGTTCCACACCCCCCAGACCCTCCCGGATCGAGCAGTTTATTTTTTATCAGAAGTAAACTGAAGATCTCCCATTGCAGATATCTACCTCCCAGGGAGTACAAAATTTATAATTATGCAGTTTATGATTAATTGTCAGATTATGAATTAAACACATTTACTTCGCCATATATAATTTTAACAAACTTGGGATATGCTTAAATATTTAATTCTCTTTTAATAAAAATAAATTATTTAAACCGGGGTCTGGGGTGGAACACCCTTCAGTGCCTATGCAACGGAAGATATTCAGTTTACTTCTGATAAAAAGTAAACTACTCGGTCTGGGGGTTCTGTATGTTCTGCAATGTTGTTCATTCCAAAATTTGTGCACTGGAGGGTGTTCCACACCCCAGACCCCCCGGATTAAGTAGTTTATTTTTATCATAAGTAAACTGAAGATTTTCCATTGCAGAGGCACTGGAAGGTGTTCCACATCCCCCAGACCTCCCAGATCGAGCGGTTTATTTTCTATCAGAAGTAAACTGAAGATCTCCCATTGCAGAGCTCTACCTCCCAGGGAGTACGAAATTTATAATTATGCAATTTATAATTAATTGTCAGATAATGAATTAAACACATTTACTTCGCCATATATAATTATAACCAACTTGGGATATGCTTAAATATTTAATTCTCTTTTAATAAAAATAAATTATTTAAACCGAGGTGTCAGCGGAGTGAGGAACAACCTCCAGTTCCTCTGCAACGGGAGATCTACAGTTTACTTCTGGTAAAAATAAACTAATTCATCCGTAGGGTCTGAGGGTGTAAAACACCATAAAGTAAAGAACCCAAATATTACAATGCAGGCGAACTCTCCGCTACCGTTTTAGTTTTTTAAAAAAATTATGACATATTCTTTGGGGCAACAAAAAGGTAAAGCGGAAATAAATTATGTGCAATCATGCACAAAAGATTATTAAGATTATTTTCAAAATCGGGATGGTGGAGTTAGCAGGTCTCCAGCCCTCGCCCCTCCAACTAATTTTCTAAATAATTTAAAAACAAAAGGTCCAACCGAAAATAAATAATGTACAATAGATTTAGACTTTTTTGAATTAAAAATTCGCAATGGAAGAGGACTGATGATATGCACCTTATCCAATCCCATCCAATCAGACCACAACGAAATAACCAAACACACAACAAAACAAAACAAATCAAACACCTGTTCTACGCCCCCCAAACCCTCCGGATTGAGTAGTTTATTTTTTATCAGAGGTAAACTGAAAATCTTCCGTTCCACACCCCCAGACCCCCGGATTGAGTTGTTTATTTTTTATCAGAGGTTTAAATTATTAAACACATTTACTTGGCCATAGCTAATTTTAAAAACTTGGGATAAGCTTAAATATTTAATTCACTTTAATGAAAATCCAGTGCCTCTACAACGGGAGATCTTTAGTTTATTTCTGATAAAAAATAAACTACTGAATCCGGGGGGTCTGGGGGGTGTGGAACACCCTCCAGTGCCCAAGTATGGAGAGATCTGCAGTTTACTTCTGATAAAAAATAAACTAATTAATCCGGGGGGTTGGGGGGGGGGTTGCTTGTACATAAGTTTCATATACTAATATTTACAATTTAATTTTTTTTTTTATACTTTAAACCGGGCCTGGAAACTTAAATTTATTTGTTTTGCTTTTTGCCAATTATCTCGCTAAGCGATAGAGTTATCAAGATGTAAGTTGGAAGATGTTGATTTTCTCTATAACTTTCGTTTAAAAAATTTTTTTGTACCACCACCAGAATTACACGAAAAATTAAAAATTTTTTTAGAGTACTGAAAAATAAATTTTAATTTAGTGACCCGGTTTAAGATCCAAAAAGAGACATTTTTGTTCATCTTAGATGTCAATTACTCGATTTAGGAGAAGGGAACCAAAAAAATAAGGACGTAAAATAAAAAATAACAAAAAATAAATTATTTTATTACGCGTTAAAAATACAAATATCGATTTTAACCTCATTAAAAAGTTTTAGATAAACCTACTGTGTGAATCTTGTTTTCTTTCCTTTGAAATGATTGTTAATTATGAAAATTATATATAAATATTTGAAGAGTTAGGTTTGGAAGTTCAAAATAATCAAATCAGGTTTCAAATTTTTAAATAACATTTTTGGTCTGAAAGAATTTTACAGTTTTCATTATAAAGTGTCGCAGGCAGGTAGATATTAATTTTTGTGGCAAAAATCACGCTCCCTTTATTGTAAATAAATTAAACTATAATAATTAGCACAATATGATCGCTAAAGAGACAACACAGGTAACATCGTGTAGTCATAGAAACAAGGGGATGGCTGGTGTGCAATACCTCTCGTGGAGCGCGAAATCAAAAGGATCTACAGAAACACAGTTTAGTTCAACCTTAATGAGTATCAAGTTCGACTTGTCAGTTAAATAGTGGGTTTGCTTACATCCTTTTCAGTTTGTACATTAGCAGCAGCAAATTCTTTTTTTTTTCAATAAAATTTCAACATATGGTTTTCAATCGGATATGATAAATTATCAGTTTTATTGGTAGTGATATTTACCCTAAACTTTAATTATGTGCTTGTGCGTAAGTTGCCACTTGATTAAATAGTTTATCGTAGACCATATCTTTTTTAAATTTGAAGTTAACATGTTTTTTGTTAAATTCAATTTCGTTGTTATTTACTAAATATCATGTTAAACGAAGTAACAAATAATCGCCGAATTGTTCGAGTTACCTCTATAGGATCAAAGGAACGGAAAACAGTAAGCGATGAAAAAGATCACGAAAATGGTAAATCTAAACAGGTCAAATGTGAAACTCAAACGAATCACTCGAATCTTAGAAGAAAATCGTCTGCAAATTTGGAAGAATCAGATCATTATGATTTTTTTGGCAAGGTACGCTGTGTTAAAATTTTAATGATTTTTTTCTGCTTTTCACGTGTACGTGCCACGTGTGTACATTATGCTATTTTTTTTATAAAAGCGAATTTATTCCATCAAAGCATTTCAGTTTAGTTTTGCCATGCAT
This sequence comes from Lycocerus yunnanus, assembly GCA_036346125.1. Taxonomy (NCBI): domain Eukaryota; kingdom Metazoa; phylum Arthropoda; class Insecta; order Coleoptera; family Cantharidae; genus Lycocerus; species Lycocerus yunnanus. Next base: position 85,654 of record JARFIX010000293.1, on the reverse strand, counting down.
TTAGTTAAATCTAATTTCCAGTTAATTTCACTTAGTACATACATGCAATTTACTCCATACTCGATCGAAAGGAAAATTAATTTTACAACGACGAAAACTACTTAGTTCATTTCCATTTACTTAATTCAACTTATAATTGTGGTTGCTTAAATTACCCTCATTGCGGTCCTGTGTTTCATGAAAATTCAACTCGATGCTGGGTACTATTGTTATGTTTATATCGAAATTATTGTATTGAATTTGATTATGATGAAAGGAATTTTCATCTTGTATTTGTCACATTTTATCTAAATTTTAACGACCCAATTTTGTGAGACTCCACCAGCATAGAAAACTAAATCTATTGACAATGAGATAATTCAATGTATATATCAGAAAAGTGCTTGAAAATCTGCATACCGAAAACATAAAATATGCCAATTAATGGAAATTTGATGGAGGAGGGGTATTTTGAAATAAATCTATGGAAGAAGAACTTTTCACAATAAAGGCGGTGATCTACTAGCAATTAATATATAATATAATACAAAGCTCCATAGATGATTTTTGGAAATTTTAATAGTTTCGGATTAGTCTGCGTTAGAAGATTGATCAAACTTTTGATTTATTGACAAAGGATTTGTACTTTTAAATATGATGAATTTTTATACGTTAAAAGTTGGATTTTATATGTGAAAGTTGGAATATCAAATTTTAATATTTATAATTTTATAAAGCTTCCTCTTTGAATTGATCCTAAATCCGTTAGTGGCTCTAAAGTTTAAATCGAGGGTTGACCACCTGGTATATTAATTTGGTGTACATAATTTTGTAAATGATTTGCAATTGTTTGCAAATTTCTGCAATTGTTTGCAAAATTACTGCAATCGTTTTCAAATTTTGCAAATGTTTTTAAATTTTGCAAATGTGTGTAAATATTTCCAAATGACTGTAAATCTTTGCAAATGTCTGTAAATCTTGGCAAATGTCTGTAAATGTCTGAAATTTTTGAAAAAATTTGTGTAAATTTTGCAAATTTTGCAAATTTTGCAAATGTTTGCAAATTTTGCAAATGTGTGTAAATTTTGTAAATGTGTGTAAATTTTTGCAAATGCCTGTAAATTTTGCAAATGACTGTAAATCTTTGCAAATGTCTGAAATTGTTTGCAAATATCTGTGTAAATTTTTGCAAATTTTGCAATTATTTGCAAATTTTGAAATTATTTGCAAATTATTATTGTAAATTCAAATTTGGTGTACACATTTTTAGTTAGTGGTCACCCCCCCCGATTTAAACGATAATTGAAACAGTGGCGGTTTTTGCTCAAACTTTACCTTAACTCCTAGTTGACAGGTTCCTATTTTTTCCAGTATCTTTTGAAAGGTTTCCGTAGGTTTTATTCACGCAACCCTTGGCGTTGTCAATTTTGAAAATAAAATTTGAGAATTTTAAAGTTTTTGAAAATTTAGTTGTACAAATCTCTCCACCATCCTCATAGCCAAAGAGGAGTATTAAAAAAATCTAGCTATGGCACTGGTCTGTAGGTATACCATACTCCCAGATTCCCTAATTTTGAAAAAGTTTAACCTGCGTGTTTTCTCTAATTATTATTATTCCCATTTTTGACTCATTCAAAGAAAATCCAGTTTTTAAATAGTTTTGAAACGGGGAAAGGAATGAAATACTCCCTTGCCATACTAAAATTGTAAATTGAAATCAAAATCAGCAGTCTACACTGCAGCAGTCTGTACTCTAAGAAACCTCAGGAAGGCAAAGTTTACAGTCGACATCCATCAAAAATTAAGCGTAGATACACTAGAACTTTCAAATTTTTGAGAATTTCTGAAGCATTCCTAGGAATTTATAGAGAGTGTTCTGTTCTGAGTGCCCATAAAAAATTCTCATTCAATTTTCTCCAAAATTCAATTTACAAAAAATAAATACTTCTAATAATTTAGGTCAGTTGCAGATTTTGGAAGTTTACTTCCTTACATTTAGGATAATGATTCGGTATTTGGTTAACCAAAATTAAGTTACAGGTAATATTTTGAAAACCTGATGATGGCCCTAAAAAAAAAAACCTCTTGTGCACACCAGAGAATAAAATAAATGCTGTATTATAAAAATAGTTCAAATAAACTACGGAATCTGTCAACAACATAAACTGAAAGAACGTCTGGAAGGAGAGAACCTAGGACCTTAAGAGCTAGTTGGGTAAACTAGGCCAAAGGCAAATTTGAATAAAAATTTGGAAATGGTAATCTATGGACCAAAGATAAATGGAAAGATTTTTGATTGTTGCTAATTAAAAAATATTTTTTTTATTTCGTTATTTGGTTAGTGGTAATAGACCTGAACTCAAAGGTACACATTTTCCTATAAAAATTGTTTTGCCAAATGAAAGAGCATAAAAATACGAATCATTTAGGTGAGGATGAATTTGGTAAAACTTCTAATAAGGCCAAAATTTAAATTTGAAAATCACAATATTCCCATAAGTAAAGCGTTTTTCAAAACGGCTTGGAGCGGCCGGAGCGAAGGAGACCGAAGCGGAGGCTGCGGAATATACGCTATAATACATTTTTGCTCGGAGCGGAGTTTACCATTTTTTCTCTTTTAATATATTCTTCTTCTTCTTTAAGTTTAATTTAGGACAAGTCCTGTTTTATTCCAACAGCAGCATTGGCGATATCCAAAGCCACTACTAGTACCGTGAGAATTACTTGTTTTACAGCTGAAGTAGCTTGCTAGGCTGGCATCAGATGTGTATAGTTACCCTATTTTATATTGTTAATGATAGCAATTCATTAACATAAGAGGACCACCGTCTTTACGTGCCTTCTGAAGCACGGAGACGGCATTGCAAAGTGAGCTCTACTTGGATTTAAACTGGAGCGCCTTACATTAGCAGTTCATCGCGCTAACAACCAAGCCAATGACCGTCTTTTTTAATGTAATAAAAATATAAAAAAACTTATTTACAATTAGTTTTATCGCTAAAAGCTTATTTTATCTTGACCATTAATTTAGTTTACCATTTTCTAAATTTGGCCCAGTTCACCCTTTAGCCCAGTTTACCACTTTCAAAACTTTCGTTGAAAGTACCTTGGTCCAGTTTGCCATTTTCTAAATTTAGCCCAGTTTACCATTGGCCCAGTTTACCATTGGTCCAGTATACCGTCACCCGTTGTGTAACAGAAGTTAATCTTCGGGTTACGCTGATCCGTGGATCAAATTCGGTAATTGATGTTTTTTAAATTTTAACCAATCACCGATCTTCTGTTATAAAATTTGGGTTTCCTAAATATTAACTCAAATGGGGTCAAAGTAAGGGGCCGAGGGTACAAAATATCTTTCAATAAAACGTGGTAATTCCCAAGAAAACTAAAGTTTCTGCATAGTTTTTAAAAATTTAATATTCTTCCCTCTCCCGGTCTGTAAATATTTCTACTTTGGGAGTTTTAGTTTGGGGTTAAGGAATTCCAAATAATAAGTCATTACCCATAAGAAAACTAAATCAGCGAGATAAAGCTTCTGCATAATTTTTAAACATTTAATGTTTGACTTCCCGATAATGGGTCACTGGGGGGTATTACTGATCTAGACCCATCAGTACATATAGTTTATTTTTATTAAACGTGAATTTAAGATTTCGGCATAGTTATTTGGCTGTTGCTATGTTGACATGGCACTTTTAGTAACCATTGCGACAAAATTAATGAAAACTAATAGAAAATTTTTCATAATTTCAAAAAGCTTAACCGACCAGATTTTCAGAAAATGGGAATTGAACCCAGTTAACATGCTGACGTTATATTCAAGTCAATTTACGTCAGGTATTACGTAGTATTGCCGTGAAAATTACGTGAAGATCCCACATATTTTCTTATAATTAATTTAAATTGGAAATACTAATCAAAGAACGCACGCAACAGCCTAAACTTATACAGACCGGTAGCTTTGGAGGAGGGGGAATCAGATGCAGTCGATGCAGTACTGGAACTGGACGATATATTCAAAGATAAAAAATTGGGTATTTTAATTTTTTCAAAAGGTTTCAAGTTTAATGAAATTAAAAAAAAAATTATTTTTACAATTCTAATGAAATTTGAAAATTTTCCAACTTACATTTTAGTCTAGGACCTCCTTTGCGTAAAGTGGTTAAAAAAGCTTTATATTTCAAAAAAACAAGATTACATTTTTCAACGTTCATGGGTTTTGGACCTAATGAAATAATAGGTTATCTCATGTCTTTTTAAAATTAACAAAACAATAAAAAATAATGTGAAAAGTTAAAATTGATTAAAAGATAAAATCCATATATTTCACTGTCTATGCGGGTTGTAGACGAGAGTGAAATCAAAAATAGATTCTAAGTTTATTTAATTTATTATAAGAAGTATAACTATTGAAATTTTTTTTCAAATTTCATTAAACTTGAAAGCTTTTAAAATATTTTATACAACATATAATTTCAACAAGTAATAATACACATTTACAATTTTTAATTTTTTTGAGAGTAAAGAAGGCTTCTCCGGAAAAATAAAAGAAAACCCTAGAAAGAAACTAGAAACTGCAATAGGCGACAATTTTAACTTTACTATTCATTGAAGTAAATAAATATATTTTTTAATTGTATCTGATAGCTACATGACATTTTTACACAAATATTAGGTCTAATAAATGTTTTGTTTGGGGTTTTTTTGTTTTGAACTCCGATTTTGACAATTTTTAAAGTGGATTATTAAAGATGAGGGATAGTGCATAAAAATAAAATTTTTAGTCGATTTACAAATTTTGGAAAAAACGGCTTTAAAAATATATTTACATTGCAATTTTATTATTGGCTATTTTGAACTGTAACCCCGCCCATCGCCAATTAAAATAAGTTTTTAGTACTAAAACTGATTTCTTTTCAATAAAATATTTTAAAAATTACAAGTTTGATAAAATTTTCCAACTTACATTTTAGTCTAGTGCCCCGTTGCGCATAAGTGGTTTCGTCTTTTTAAGATATCATCAGCTAAACTATCCCTAAATGAATGAAAATGGATGATTTTTTATTCAACATATAATTTCACAAGTTAATAAACGTTTACAATTAAAACTGATAGTGCCAAGATAGCGTGCTTTGGAGGATACGTAAAGTGGTCGGTCTCCCTGTATTGATGGTTGTCACGATAATCAATAAAAACAGGGTCACAGGCATATTTTCCAATCCGGTATAAGTAGCCGTGGGGACCCAATACTGAATTCTTTCTCCATAGAAAGAGGCCTACGTCCAGCAGTGGATAAAAACAGGCTGATGACATGTTGATTTAATTTCTTGCAATATATTCAAGTCTTATCAAAAAATCAAAAATGTTTCCAACTTTGCTGACAATCTTATCTCACGAATTTTTTCAAAATATTCGTCGGTCATTTACCTTATGCCTAATAACTATTAATTTGATTCCTTCGCCGGATACTCGCCTAGGCACTTTGGAAGTCCTACCTCTTTTAATTTAATTTAAGTAAAATTTCTGAAAGCGACAATATCATTGTGGCCGATAAAATTGTTACTTGCAATAATAATTATTACCTCTTTTAAAAGAAAAGACTAAAATAGGAAACGACGATTTTAATTTGGCTCTGGTTACTTCCATTCGGAGTTCCTGAAGATGGCTGAAGTTAGCTTACAAGAGTCTTCAGTGAAATGCTCTGATGAGTTATTTGATAAAGATTTTCCTTAAATGGAAGTTGTGAGGAACATTTGAGACAAACTCGGTTTAGATTTCGGAATTCGTTGAAAATAAGAGAAAATTTTTCGTGAAGTCCGAAAAATATCTGAAATCTTAGAAATTGCTTTGTCTCAACATATCGGAAAACCGATCCGGAAAACAATCGACCATCATACCCAAATTTGCAATAATTGAATGTGGAGTTTCTCGGATTAATGCAATAATATTTGTTTTATCTATGAGTTTAATTTTGTTGGGTTTCATTGAATTAAAACTGAGTTGCAAACTAATCTGGAAAGAAGCTTTTGTAATAATCATGGCGCATTAAAGTTTTCAATTACTTTTATTTTTCATTAAAAATTAAAAAATATTAATTACCTTTAGCCGGTATCAGAAAATTAAATACTAGGTTTTATTAAAAGCTTTAATCAATTTGACGTTTTACGTGACATAATTTCGATATTAACGAAAGGTTTGATAGGTGATGCTGTTGGGAGATTCTGGAGTTGGAAAAACATGTCTTTTAGTTCGTTTCCGTGATGGTCTATTCCTGTCAGGAAATTTTATTTCAACAGTGGGCGTCGATTTTAGGGTGAGCAATTTTCAGGAAACAATTTAAATATCACTGTGCCTATTAGTTCAATAAATGTGTGGGTTTTGCAAGTCGATGTAGGTGTTAAAGGAAATGTATTTTAGAATAAAGTCGTTACGGTGGATAATTCGAAAGTAAAATTGCAAATTTGGGATACAGCCGGGCAGGAGCGGTTTAGAAGTGTGACACATGCTTATTACAGAGATGCACATGGTACTGAATAATATACAACTTTTATTTTATGAAAATTTGAATTAATTTTTTTAGCCCTTTTGCTTTTATATGACGTAACGAATAAAACAAGTTTTGATAATATAAGAGCCTGGCTGGGAGAAATACGCGAATACGCTCAAGATGATGTCGTTATTATGTTGATAGGTAAGTGACGAATTATAAATTGGATTTTTTTGTCTAAAAAATATTTTTGTTAGGTAACAAATCCGATTGCGGTCCAGATAGGATTGTTCGAAGGGAAGATGGGGAGAGATTAGCGAGAGAATACAACGTAGCTTTTATGGAAACTTCAGCTAAAAGCGGACTTAATGTTGAACTCGCTTTTATGGCCATCGCTAGGTATGATTAATAAGTTTTATATCAATTAAATTTTATCAATATTGTAATTATGCTTATTAGGGAACTTAAACTTCGCCAAAGTGGTCAAAAAGATAATGGTAAATTTTGTGTTCAAGATTACGTTAGGGAAGAAACTCAAAGAGCGCCTTGTCCGCCTTGCAGTACTTAATCATTTGCTTTAGATAAAAAAATTATGTGGCCGAAAACGAAAGCACAATATTATTAAACGGCACATATTGAAACAATAAGCCAATTAACAATAAAAACAATAATAAATGTATGCTTAGAGTGATGTAAAATTGTTACTTTGTATGGAAGCAGGGTCGGCTGGACTCGATGGGTGATTTCTTTCTCTCTGAAGGTTTTAACTCTCTGATGACTGATATGTGAAGTAAAAAAAATTATATGTTCTGAAAAAGACGACAGTTCATCGATGTGGTATGAGTATTCCATCATCGATGACAGTACTGAATTGTAGTAATTATAATATTGCTCGAAGTTGCCTCAAAGGACAGTGAACTGCTTACATATCGTAAAGCATCTAATAGATATAGTAGGATAAGTACAACTTGGCACCTACGTCATCGCGCTTAATCACTGCCATTGGTTATTAACCAAAAGCAGTTACCGTCATTGCTTAGGTTAGTATGACGTAAGTACCAACTTAAAAAATCTTACTGTAGTAAATATTTTTGATCAATCAACTATTTGCATATCTTCTACGGATGTCAGGTACAGTAAATTGTATTTTTTTCGAGCTCTATAGGCCGTGAAAACAAAATAACTATTAAAAAAAAAATTTCAATTTCAATGTGACGCTATAGTTGTGTAGGCCTATAATACCTTTTAAATATGCTCTAATCCAAAATCAGGTATTTGTTTTGATCTGTTGATGCAAATAAGATCTACACCTGGGTCTACCGATGACAAAACATTGTTGTTCTTGATTTTTTCGAAATTTTAGATGATCCAGTAAAATTAACCACGCCTAAGGGGTCGTTTTTGGAATTTGTAAAAAAAATAAATTTTTTTCTTCTAATTTTAAAATATTATAATGATAAATGAGGGGGTCGGTCTTTGATTTATGAGAGAGGAATAAAAGATTGTGAACAACTGTGAGAAAGAAGAGGAAAATTTGCAATCGTCAGGAAAATCAATTTGAAGGTTATGAACGTTAACTTTTTGTTAGTTAAATTATTCTCGCCACAAATACGCCAAGTTTTGTCATAAGAAACCACCAATATCACCCTTCACAATGTAAACCCTGTACTGAAGAACTTTTAAGATAAACCGGAGAGTGAAAGAATATTTTATTTTTAAATATCCCGCCATAGAGTCGATTGCACCAACATTTTTAAGCATTAAACACGCATTTAAAATATATAATGGCCATTTAGCCTAAATATTCGTTGTGCCATCGTCAGTAGCTAGTACACCAACATAATTTATTGGATAATAAGATTACAGATTATTAACGAAATTAAATTAAATTGCCGATATCTTGGCTTCCTAAATGTTCATAGAACCACTAAGAAATTCATCAATGGCGTACAACGACATAAATTTTGTCAATTGGTACAGTGCCGGCTTTAGGTCCGGTTTTTTATAGTATTTTGTTAAAATATCATTTAGCATATGAAATAAAATAAAAAGCGGGACCTTAATAAACTAATAGATTGCGGTGATTTTAAATGGCATTCGTGCAATCGACCTTAATTCAATACCATAATAATTATAGATGATTTAATAATACTACTAATAATATTAAATATTATTAAATCATCAACATAAGCAACTTAGCTTTGCTAACAACAAATTATAATTCGGTTACAATATAGCTTAAGACAAAAATTTAAAAAAAGATTTTGATTATTACAATTTATTATAAATATAATAGTAAGTGCTATTATTCGTTGTAAATTTTAAAAAAATTCAACTCGTAGCTAGCAATATTAAAATATTTATATAGAACGATACGTTTGATATATATTATATTGTGTTATTGTTTATTATTATAGAAAAATGTATTAATGTTTATAAGCAAAAAAGATTTTAAACGTGAACAATAATTAAAAAGAAACGCTTAAAATTGTATATTATCGTTAAGGGGTTAAGGTAAGCAAACTAATGTGTTTCATGACCAATTCATAGAAATTTTACTGTATAAAAATGAAAAAAATCATATCTATGTAGAATTTGTAAAAAAAAATATGTAAAAATAATTTCTATATGTATGTACACAATTAAATAATTATTAAAAATATATATTACGAAATATTGATGTATTAATTGTGAAATAAATATTAAATTAAAATTTTAAAAATTAAAAACATTATTTTCACGAGCTTAGCAATGGAGTTCTGCTGCCATTCCTTCCTAAATTCCTAAAAATTTATTAAAAATTAATTTAATTTAATTTTTATAATTTTAATTAAATAAAATCTAATGAATGGATGTGGTTGAAATTGTAATAAATTAGTTAAATTTTGAAAAAGTTAATAGTATTTTTTTATGAAAAATTTAAGCTTAGTTTTTAAGTTGGAAAACTTTATTGATAAAATAGAAATACATTTGAATTAAATGTATTGTTGATTTTGGATATTTTAGAACAATTCTAATTCATATTTTTAACGAATGATTTATTTTAAAAATTAAAAAAAAATCGCAATTAATTCATAAGTGAAAGAAATAAACAAAAATTTCCTGAAATTAAATAAAAAATTCAAAATTGAGTAAGCCGATTTTAAAGTTTAATTTTATTTATGCTTAACATTTTTATACTTGAATTTTTATTCTGAGAAATTTAATACGCATAATTGTTTACACATATACATAAATTAAAATTTATTAATGGTGTTATTTTTCAATTTCAAGTATTTGTTTTATTTCTTTGCAATATAATATTTTTTACATTATGACAGTCTCATGTCGTAAAACTAAGACGTAGGTGAATTTTTGAGCGAATAATAGTGTAAATCTGTGATTGGAGAATTTCTTGAATAAATTTGGTAGTTGATTTTTTGTATGATAGAATTATATTATGTATGTTGATCTCTAGGTCTTGCGTTGACCTATAAGCTGGTATGCCCCTTTGTTAGGTATCGTTTTATATGGAATTCGAGCGCTTATAATTTTTTATGAAAATAAAATGAAATAAATCGATAAATCCACTAACAACTGTCTAAATTATTCGTATTCAACCTTTTTTAAATTACTGTTTAAATTTTGTTGGGCACCACCCAGGCGACACACTGTCATCATAATATTGTTCATTATTGATCTTGGGTGTACCAATTGGTAAATGACCGCCTATCACAGAAAGATGTCATTTGAGACGTCAATTTGTCGTACTGCTTCTTACGATAAATAACGTATGCAGAGACAATAAAAACATAAAAAAATCGGATGTGGCCATGCCCATGACTTTATCATACTTTTATTAAATAATAAAAATTAATTTTATAAAATAAAGATAAAAAATTACTTTCTATTAACCGATTTGACCCAAAATCAGCTCTAAGCCTCAATACAAAGATGCAAAATACAAAATTTAGTTTTGAAATTCTTATTAGTTTTTGAAATATTTAATAAAAACTAATATTAAATAAATAGATTTAAAAGAATTGTTTCGATGAACTGATTTCAACCAAAATTTAATCAGCTCCTACCATAAAATTCCTAAATCTCAAATTTTGTTTTTAAACTCCCATTAGTTTTTAAAATATCAAATAAAGACTAATATTTAATAATAAATTAAAATTATATATATATTATTAACCTTTAAAATTAATATTCGATTCAAATTTTTATAAATTAGAAGGTTAAATGAACAATAAAACGAAACATTATTTGTAAGCTTTCAGCAATGGTTACTGCTGAAACCATTATTAAACGTCTGATGACAGCAGTAACCATTGCTGAAAGCTTACAAATAATGTATAGTTTTATTGTTCATTTAACCTTCTAATTTTAAAAAATTTGAATCATATAATAAAATTTAAAAAAAAAATAGTTTTCACAAACCAATTTTGACTAAAATTTAATCAGTGTTAAATATTGATATATGTAAATAAGCGAAATCTTTAATTTTGTTTTGTAATTCCTTTTCGTTTTTGAAATATTAATAAAAAACTAATATTAAATCACAAGATTTAAAAAAATAGTTCCCATGAACCAATTTTAACCAAAATCTAATTAACCTTAAGTCTCAATATAAAAACACAAAATCCCAAATTTGGTTTCAAAATTCTTATTAATTTTTGCTGTAGAGCGCACACAAAATTTGACCACACACACACATACATTTTTTTTGGAAATCATCTTATTTAGCTCATGGGACCTCAAAAAGTGTAAATCCATCAAAATCTCAATTTTTTTTCTGCACGAAAACAAAATTTTCAAAAAATTATTTTTTCTTTTGAGTTCACTTTTATAACGCTAAAACTTAAAAAGCTTGTTTTTAATTGGTTTGTATTTTCTAACTTTTGTAAGTTTCATTATAATTATGTAGGTAGATTATTTATTGTGTTTGTTTGATTATAAAATTTGTAATTAAATATGGGTATAAAAAATTAATTACCCGCATTATAATTACATCAATTACAATATAACAATATTTATTAATTTATTAACATAATAAGTAAATACATAATATATTGCTATGTAATTTTTGCAATTATTTGTAATTAGCATTTATAATTTCCTACCTTAAACTAATTCAGTCCTTGGTATAGTTGATAATATTTTTGTAAAATCTTGATTTTAGCTTTGATCATAACACAAAAAAACAAACAAAAATTTTTATTTAAGCATTATTTTTATTTTCACTGCTACATTACACCTATCACTAAGGCATCTGTCAAGCAACCCTTAAATATTGTTTTAACTACCTGCTTCTTGGAAGAAACCTTTTACAATTCGAAAAAGTGTTTATTGTATACCAGATATTAAAAATATATCAATAAAAATTAAATTTTAATAGGTTTTAGGCGAGGGGTTAACCGGTGGTAAGGTTTTTTGTACATATCTCATGAAGTACGTGAAATCTCATGTGAACTACATGAAGTACTAGTGAAATACATAAAGTACTTGTGAAGTACATGAAGTACTTGTGAAGTACATGAAGTACTAGTGAAATACAGAAAGTACTTGTAAAGTACACTAAATACTTGTGAAATACATGAAATACTTGTGAAGTAGGTGAAATCACGTGATAGCAATTTCGTCATAAACTGGGGTTATTCGGGTTCAACCATGTTTTACTTTAAATTGGTTTGTTACTGCTTTTGAACTGTTACACAACTGATCATTTTTGCTTTGCGGATTGACGTGCAAAGCTGGCAGTGCTTGGAAGAAAAGGTGCCAATTTAAACCAGAACCTAAATTTGGGAAATTTTCTTTTGTTCTTCTAAGAAATTATTGTTTGGTACTGGCGAATACATTTGAATGATTGGAATACTTGAGTGATACATTCCTTTTTCTCCATTTTTCTTCTTAATTTGAAAAACATTTTAAGTTAGTTTGTGTTTTATTGGATACCTGGCTCCCAACAACTTTGGTCGATCGTTGTGGAACTCACGAATATCCCACGCTCCAAAGCTGGGTATAAAAGCTAGCAGCCTTAAAACCAGGGTTAAAAGTGCCGTGGTAGCGCAATTGAGCAATTGTGACTTGAAATAGCTCACTAAGCAGTTTACACCTCTTTTTTCTGTTGGTATACTAAAAATTTCTACTAAATAATATCTCATCAGTATGTACATAATAACCAACAGTATAGCGGAAAGCATACACCGGTCGACTGGAAAGCGGTAGACCGCGGTTCAAATTCTAGTCGCGTCGGATACACTGATGTGGTCAAAGGTCCAAAATCAATATGTGGACCATGAGGAGAGCAACGGAAACCACCCATATATATTTCCATAAAAATTCATCTTGGCTTCGGCTAATTTGGGTCACGACGCTTCTGACAAGAAGCAAAACGACGAAGGAGATGTACGTAATAAATAGTTTTTATTTCGCTCTTACATAACCAACGAAAATTTATAATTTAAAAATTCTTGGTTGAAAAGTTTTTAAAATTCAAAAACAATTTTGTTTTTATTGCTTTTTTAAAATTTAAATTGAATTGTGTAATTAATAATTTAAACTTTGGTTTGAAAATTACGATTTCATGTGTTTTTGATAGCGTTTTTAATACAATTAAACAATTAACACTTTTTAAAATTACTTGATTGTATAATGATGATATAATAATAATATGACATCAATCTTTGAGGAACTTGGAATATTTATTAAGTTCACGTCAAACCATAGAACATGAAAAACAAAGCATAAATTTTAAAATAAGAAAATCTAAAAAAATGCACAAAAAGTAAAATTTTGAAAACACTAAAATAAAAATATTTTTCTGTCATTAAAAAATTATTTTGATTTTCATGTTTAAAATTTTTTTTCAAATTATTTATTATTCAATTTCTAAAATACACTGTTTTCTATAGAAATGGCTTTACCAAACGAAAAAAACAGAAAAATACAAGCTTTTTAAGGTAAGGATCAATCTTGTCGGAGTTGTAATAAGGCCACAATTTTATTTTGAAAATTATAATTTTCCCATAAGAAATACATGTAAATGTATTATTGCGCAATATTACGCAATAATTTTATGCATTGTATTAACAGTTTGCCTGCTTCGATATGCACGTATCAACCATAGGGCGGGGCTAACTAGAGCAGCGTTAGGAGGAAGTCAGTCGCTCTCTGACATCCGTCGGGTCAACTTCCACACTTTTTCTAGTTGGATTGTTTTGAGGGATGTTTTTAGTAAGTAAAGCGCTTGTCAAAACCGCTTGCAGCCCCCGGAGCGGAGGGTGCGGAAAGTGGGTTTTGACAAGCGCAACTACGTCAAGACTAGGATTCACACAAAAAATAATTTTTTCTAAAATTTGTTAACCCACCACAAATTTTATTTTTTTATTTGTTAATTACACCCTAATCTTTCATAACTCGTTGTAAAAACCGAGATTATGGTATCTTTATTGTCGCCACAACCTATTTTAATTTTAGGTAGGCGGGGTTACAGTTCAAAAGAGCCAATAAGAAAATTGCGTTCTAAATTAATTTTTAAAGCTGTTTTTTTCCAAAATTAGTGGATCAAATTTTATTTTTTTTTATATTTTAATTAGACCCTCATCTTTCATAAGCCACTTTAAAAATGGTAAAAATCCCAATCAGGAAATTCAAACTGTCACCATTTAACAAATTATATTTTATTACAAAGACATTTTTTTTAATTTATAAAGTAGATAGAATATGCATGATAGTTAATAAGTTTATGTGCATGGATTTTCTGAAACATAAAATTTCATTTAATTTACTGGGTAAATTTGAAATTGCTGTAGATTGTGTTTGCATACTCTTAAGACTCAAGTACACGGAGCGAGTTTACAAGTTAACAAGCTGACGAGTCGGCGAGTGTGCTAGTAGTCGAGTACACACAAAATTGCCACTTGCTCAGTAGCTAACTAGCTGGCGTATTATAGCATGTTCAAGACAAATGCTACTAGCCACTGGCGCACAAGCTACTGTGAGTACACGTGGCTAGTTTACAAGCTAGCTTGCTCAAAAGCCGGCGAGTGGTGTGTAAAGTCGCCGGCAGTTCAACATTTTTCAGAGCGTTTTTACAAGCAGCTAACGGAGCGAGTGCATCGAGTACACTGGGCTAGTTTACCGTTGCTTGTCAAAAAGCCGGCTTGTAGCTTGTAAGATCGCCACGTGTACTTGAGCCTTTATGCACTTGAAGAATTATAATATACTAGCTGGATACCCGGCTTCGCCCGGGGTCTCCCTAAAATTAAAATACTTTGCCTTTGTGTGAAGTATTTTGATTTTTCCGGATATCCTACTTCGCCTGGGGTTTTCTTCTCGACGGGAAATCTTGTTTCCCGTTGCTAAAGCGTTTCAGAAACGCTTTCAGAAGCGTCGGGCTGGATACCCGGCTTCGCCCGGGGTCTCATTAAAAATAAAATACTTTGCCTTTGTCTGAAGTATTTTGATTTTGCAGGGTTGCTTTACCCGAGCTTTTCTTCTCCAGTATTTCAGAACGGTTTACAGTCTTGCTTCCCGTTGTCCTTTGGTTGCTATAACTTGATTTATTTTTACGAAATGAAATCACTTATAATAGTGTAGGTACTGAATGTGAATATACCAACGTAAAATTACCATATATCAATTACAGGTATTGGCGATGGGAATCTCGTTCCATTCATGCGCGTCCGCAATTTTTCACTTTTTTTTTAAATTAAGCTTTTCGGTCCCGGTTAAACCCTTTAAACCTTCCCTGGACTTCCACAAATAATTCAAAACCAAAATTAGCCAAATCGGCCCAGCCGTTCTCAAGTTTTAGCGAGACTAACGAACAGCAATTGATTTTATATAGTGTAATGAATTGCTTCGTTGTAAATAATAATTATAATTTGTTAGACAAATAAAATCGTAATTGTAGATGAAATAGCTAAATGGTAGATAAATTTGTTACCTTGCATGTACTTACTTTTACTATTCGGACTGGAATCTTGAATAAAACTTTGTTCCTGTTAATGAATAAAATTGTTTTTGAAATTTTAAATAAACTGCCACAAATCTTGACCTTTTGTGCTAAACTTTGTATTAGATTGAATATTTTACAAGTGATTATAGATGTCACCAACATCTCCAAGTTACAATGAATTCATTCTTTGTTGGTGCATTGAGCTATAAACTTCTAAGTGTGAGTGTTTGAAAAGTGTAGACTGCGACTTAAAACTAATAAAGCAAGTGATCATTTGAAATTAAAATTACTTAAAGCTAAATAAATCTAAATGGTGCAAAAATATTTATGGTTCGAGTTTAAATTATTTGATAAAACTAACCGTGAATCACCACAGCTGTTTAAACAAGGTCATTGACTCCTCTTCGATATGCAGTGGCACCAAAACGTAGTGTCGTTGTGGTTGTTCTGTACTATTTCCACAGGTAAATACGAAAATTTTATTTTATTTTCTTTTTCTCCGATGCACTTTCTTGAAATTCACTTTTTATTATATAAAATATCCATAGCGTCACTAATAATTGCACATTGCATGTCGAAAAATTATTTTTATTGGTTATCGTTCATTTTTTTTAATTTTGCAGGAGCAAAATTTTTACGTGTTCACTGGACTAGTGAAATGGGTCCACTGAACGTATTTTTCGCATCGAGAGGCACATAAATTTGGAAAATTCATTTGTTTATATCTGGTTTTTCCATCAATGCTCGATTGCATTGGCTGGGTAATCTTATCAAACGGATGTCTATGAAACTTTCACGAAAATTAAAGACTTCAAAGCCGTTCCTCACAAAATTGTTAGAAAAATTCTAACTACAGCGGTTTCTTCATAATCTACCTTCAAAGTACGAATTCTTTCTTTGCACCCCATGTTAATTTTCACACCTTGTCTATCCTAACCACTTGCATAACACTTATTTTTTAATACCTCATCCTTCACTACTAATCTCACTTAAATCCTTATCCTATTAACAATTTTATTACTAAATCTAAAATTTGACATATTTGCAGGTTACAATTTCACATTTTTCAATGTAGAAGATTCAATTTTGCATCTACCATCCTCACTTGGATAGCAAATCGTTCTACAAATTAATACGCTTCTTTTGGTATGCCTTATGATCCAATTACAATTTTTATGTTACCTAAATCTCTTTTTAGGTTTTCCGAAGGATGAAATTTTCTTTGCTCATTTTAGCCTTATTTGAATCTTTTGATTTTGGATTCATTTGCAAAAGTGCCAAGAAATGTGAGCTGCTATTGAATATGCAAAACAATTCCAACTTTGATCTGTGATACCCGTAGGATGAAATTTAACTTTTAGAATGCTAACTGCTCTCGACAGCTTATGAAATGAAATTTTGTATTTAAAATGGCTCTAATGGCATTCCATGAACCTATTATAACTGCTACATGCCAAATATTATCAACCCGTTACACAAAAGTTCCATCCGAGGTTACAACTTTATCTACCAAAGCTGCAGGTTTTAATCCGAAGATGCTTTTTCTTTATTGAGGTTATTTATCTTAGTTTTTAAGTTGATAACATGACAATATATAGATGTTTAAATTTGCTTTACATACTGTCAATCGAGTTAAAATTATTAAAAAAAAAATCGGATTGATCTGGATTTGTTCATAAGTGCGTAAACGAAACTTAATGAAATAGTTTGCGAATGGTAAGTTTATTTTAAAAAGTTAAAGTTTTTAATAAAATTTTTTATTAAAACAAACATTATTTTTCAAAAAGATCATAGCAATATTTACTTACACAGCAAACTTGATAATTCAAAGCGGTATCTACGCTACAAGCAATATAGTATAGTATGTCAATTACGGTTGTCGTGTTAACCGTTTGTTCTGTTCTTGAATACCTTACAATAAATTACACTTGTTAGCAATAAGCCCTGTGCTGATAAAAAGTAATAAGTCGAGTCGAGAATGGGCGGAGCTTAAGGAATACATGATAGTGCATGCGCATTGGAATAAAACATTTAGACGTTGGGACCGGTTAAGAATCCTGAATCGATTTTACCATTTTGAAGTGGATTATGAAAGATAAGGGTCTAATTAGCGTATAAAAAATAAAATTTGCGGAATATTCACACAATTTTGAAAAAACGGCTTTAAAGTTAATTCGGAATGCAATTTTATCATTGGCTCTTTTGAACTGTAACCCCGCCCCAAAATTGAAAGAGGATGTGGCGACTGTAAATATACCAGAATCTCGTTTTTACAACGAATTATGAAAGATAATGGTGTAATTAGCTAATAAAAGAATTAAATTTGTGATCGGACAACAAATTTCCGAAAAAAAAATCACTTTTTGTGTGAATTCGTTTCTGAGGTGGTTGCACTGTCAAAACCTATTCTCCGCACCCGCCCCTCCGGGGCTCGTACGGGGCTCCGAACGGTTTTGACACGTGCTAAACTCATTAAAAACATCCCTTAAGCGGCTCCAACTCGAAAAGTTTGAAAGTTGACGCGGCAGATCTCTGAGAGCGACTGGTATCTCCCACCACTAGTCACTGTCGACCCAGGCACAGCACACGTACCGCCAACAGAATGAATGATACCTTTTCATTTTAATACACTTACATGTATTTCTTATGGGAAAATTGCAATTTTCAAAATTAAATTGTGGCCTTATTACAACTCCGACAAGATTGATCCTTACCTTAGAGAGCTTGTATTTTTCTGTTCTTTCGTTTGGTAAAGCCATTTCTATATGAAAAGTGTATTTTCGAGTTCGGGATTCTTAACTCTAGCCTAGACGTTTATTAAATAATAATTTGTGAAAAATTATAATGGTGCTGGCTCCACAGTTTCGGGAACTAGCGACTTTTAACTGAGCAAAGGCCAAAGTAAACGAATTGATCCCAAATGATTTATAATTGGGGAAAACCCCCCAACGACAATTCCGAGGGATTTTAAATGAGAAAAAGTTTCCGCGCATTACAGAGCGTCCGAGTTCTTCGAGCGCGAAAACTGGGCGAACGAAAATGAGGTTTGGGAGGGGTTCTTGAGCTGGTATCTCCACACTAGTCCTTCGAAGGCGCGGCACAGTTCCGCCAACAGAATTCGATGGAAGCCAATAACTAACTCATGACTTCTATGGGAAAATGAATTTGTGCAAAATTAAATTGTGGCTTATTCGACTCCGAAGTTTTCCGAGCCAGAGACTTGCTAGTTTTTCGATGTCGATCGGTTGTATACGTCGCCAATTCCTTAGGGAAAAGTCCCCGTTTCGATTCCAGGGATCTTAACTATAGCTCGTAGGTTATTCCACGGAAATTTGGTGAAAATTGATAAATGCGTCGGTCGTTTCGGGAACTGCTTAGCTTGTTGAGCGATCGAAGAACGAATCTCCAGGCTATAGATTAACGCCCCGAGAGGACCTAAAAGTCCCCGGTCGCGCTTCCGACGGAGTTTTGGGAAATCTAACGAATAATTCCCGACGGGCGGAGAAACGAGGTTGTTGGTGGTCCGACGACGAAATCCTCCGCGCGGATTTGCCGTCGAGGAAGCCCAGAGACCTGAGAGAGCTTAGGAACCTCCCGGCTCGGTCGAAATATTAAATGTTAATTCGCGTCGGTCGTCCTTCCGACGCTGAGAGATTCGCCCCGGTGGTGGCAAATCGGCGGTATAGATAGGCCTAGACGACCGGACCTAAAGTCCCCGGTCGATGGCGCCCGGAGCGATTTATACGCGATAGTTATCCCTCACGGGCGTGAGATACAATGCGCGAATCGGTAGTGGTGGTGCATGAACACTATCTATAAGTTAATAATCGCGATAGTTATCCTCACGGGCGTGAGATAAAATACGAAAAGCCGTACGCAGCATCATATGCTTGCAAACGACGAAGGCGCGACATCGTCGCGCGTTTCGTCGTTCAGAAGACGTACGCGCCATCAAATTCATATGCTTTTTCCAAGTCGTCGCCGTCGTCGACGTCCGAACCGGCAGAGGAAGACTCGTGGCTCGGAGGAAGGACGCACACGGCTCGGCGAAACTATCTATAAGTTAATAATCGCGATAGTTATCCCCTACGGGCGTGAGATAAAATGCGCGAGATAGGTGGTGGTGGTGCATGCATAAATCCTCCGGATGAGATTTAGACCTGAGAGGACGTAAAAGTCCCCGGTTTGAGCTTACCCGAGAGGATTAAATACCGCGCCGAAGGCGCGGTTATTTTTATAAAACAGGTTTTTTACACTTTTATTACACTTTTGCTCCGAGCAACATCCGGAAGGTACTCGGCTCGTGCGGACTTAAAAATCCCCGGTCGAATCTTCTCCGACTGCTGCTTTCCCCAACATTTTGCCCCGGTCGGCAGCCCATAGGTGAAAACAGTTTCCCGCTCAGGTGAAAACAGTTTCCCGCGGAAATTCAACGGTTTCCCGCCTAAAATTGGGCCCAAATCCGAGAATCGGAAATTGGGTGAGTGTCCGGTGGCAAAATGGGGTACTTTCCTTTGTCTCCGATTCTTTCGGAGGTCAGTTACAGTAGATAATTGATCGCAGTACAGAGTTGAAAAAAAATATTTTTAGGCTCTCTACGAATAGAGGAGAACCGCCATGCAGTTCATTTTAATTATTTTCTTGTTCAATACGATCTTATTTTATTGGAAGTAGTAAGTAGTTAGGTTTCCTCCCGAATACATTTATTTTTTAAGGATTAGGATTTATAATGCCGTACCTTGACGAGCGAGCTCAATTTTATAAACTTTTAAAACTTTTACGCTTTGTTTTATTGTTAGTGTTACTGTTCATTTGCTAGCAAATTAACAATAATTTAAAAATTTGGAGACACGTCTAAAGTCCAATATTAGTATGGTATTTTAATAAATCCATTACGAGATTCTTTCGAGAACTGAATTATAACATTAAGGGCACCGATACGATCCTAGAACAGATACTAATCAAAACAAATAATACACAACAAACTGGTACCCATTATAACAGGAAATTGTTAAAATTACAATTTAGGCGGCCCCACGTTGGGGGCCAGTGAAATGTGAACGTACGGTAGTTTTGGATTACCTCCGCTCGCAATAACACAAATTTATAAATTACGTGTTTACCCTGACGTTCGTTACTCACTACTTTTAGAGAAGCGAAAGGACAACATAAGCGTTACGAATTCACGGCTCTAGCTTCCGCTCCAAGCAAAGCTAGCTCAAAACGACCATCAGGGTAAACACGTTATTTATAAATTTGTGTTATTGCGAACGGAAATAATCCTAAATTACCGTACGTTCACTTTTCCCCATGTAGCCCAGAAAAGGATTTTTTTCTGGGAAAAAAATCCTGGTGAAGTTTTTTCATCGGAATTATCTTTATTTTGACATTAGAAGTAGTGTGTCAAAAGTCCATTACAAAATCGGGTGAGCTAAAAGAGTTATTGAAGGTCAAAAGTCAAGTAGATTGGCTTTTTGTCTAATTTTCCTGGGCTACATGAAATATTTTTAAATACCTAATTAATTAATTTCCAGCAAGCATATAAGTACATTAACGAGTGTTTGTACTTAGTTCGCATATTTTGTGCAAACTTTAAGATGAATAGTACTATTCTATTTTGTAGTATTGTTTTTTTTATAACGTTGATGTCGTCAAATCATGCTAAGGTAGGTAATATTTAATTTTTGCCTAACATATAATTACTTTATCTATTTTTTTTTAAAAGTTTTAAATTTTTTTACAAGATAAGTGGAGTTTAAGTAAACATATTTTGGAAAATATTTTTTTTGTACTATTAAAAATTTATTTTATTTTTAATATTTAGTAAAAATATGATAAAGTCATGAACATGAACACATTTAATTATTTTAAAATTTTTTCTAATTATTATTTTATTTTAATTTAAATCAACTGATGTAAACTACAGATTGAAAATTTTTAACAACGGTTTTTACTCTTAATTGCCATCATACATAATATAAGCGTAATAAGTTAGATAATTTTTTAACATTATTACATATTATAGATATCCTTTTTAAATTTTTAATTGTTTTAATTTCTTGATCATATAATAGGTATAATAAAAAATTTTAATTAAAATAAATTTGAACTATAATAATTTGCAAAACATAAAAATTTAACAAAAATATATAATATTTTGACAAATAGTCAAAATTGCAATTAATTAGGAGCATTCTATTAAAAAGGAAGATAATGTACGAAATTAATAGTTTAAACTTCGATAGAAAAAAAATTGAAGTTATTTTATTAGATTTTCATCAAACCAACATGATCATAAAAGTTTAAAAAAATAGTACAAATTTTAAAATACAAGAAAAAAAAATAAAAAAAGAATAAAAATTTGAAAACACGAAAATAAAAACCCTTTTTAGTGAATTAATGATATTTTTGAATTTATTGTGAATTTAATTATATTTCATTTATTTTTATATTTTCAGGACACCTTCGTTGAAATATATAATCGTTACTTGAAGTTCGAACACGAGCAAACATTAGCTTGTCGCAAAGAAAACAATTTATCTGAAGAAACCGTCCTAGCCATAATAATTCAAATCTCTGAAAATGGAGTCATTCCCGAAAAAAGAGAGCATAAATGTTTTCTTACCTGTATGATGTTAAAATCTAAAGGTATAAATGAGAAAGGGGAACTTCTTATAGATAATGTAAAAGCACAGAGTGATGCTATTCATATAAAATTTTTGGAAAAGGAGATGCTTGATTGTATCAGTAAAATCCATGAAACAGACCTTTGTGAAAAAGGTGTGCGTATCCAAGAATGCTTTACAGAAGAAATTAATCTTCAACTTAGTGAACAATAAAATAATTAGAATTATTGTAAAAAAAATTGTAATATATTTATTTTAAGAGTATGACTTTAGATGATATTCTGTCATTTTTAACTTATGATATTACAGTAGGTATATAAATATACATATGATATGACTGTTATGCCTAGAGAATTTGCTTTTTAATTGTAACATTTAACCAATAATTATTTAGCTCACTTGAGAGTTCAAATTGGTGAAATGAAACAAATTGAAAAAAATTTAATTGAACGACATTAGATTTTACCACCCAGATATCAACGTACCGACATTATAATGTCGATTTTGGTGAACGATTTATCGACATAAAATGTCACAGACTACTATCGGAGTAAAAAGTTTCACCTCTTCCCTACTGCTTATTTTTCTCACTTGCTTGTCTGCAATTTCGTGTTTTCCGCCATTGAACACGCTGCTGCAAACGTTAACTCTCCGATTCCGCCAGAAACTTCCTCTGTAACCCCTCTGCTGTAACACCAACCACTAGTAGGTCTCTAAGCGCTTCATCCAAAAATATTTTAAAATTACACGAACTTGGCGGCTTTTGCAGTTCTAGTTCATATTCTGCTATAAGCTATCCTGGTTTTTATTGATATTTATGAAACTTGAATCTTTCACAAATTTCAGATTTTACTGGCGCAAAATGTTTTCTTAGCATTTCCTTAAACTCCAGTGACCCTGGTAACCTTCACGACCTGGTGGACTTTATGCTTGCTTCGATAACGTTCACTATGAAAGTATGTACGATTCGTTCTCAATAGTAACATTCGAATTCTTCCGCCCTTCCTTCACACATTTTTCCCAAATTTTTCAACTTGCCGTGCAACTTTTCCAATTTTTCATTATGTACAAATTTTATTCAAACTATTACTCACATTTTTAAAAAATGGGAAAAAAACGGCCCAACCGTTCTCAAGTTATGCGCTTACCAATTAACATCTTTTGATTTATATTTATATTAATTTAATTTTTTTTTCGTGAATTTTTCCGATATTTTAATAGTTATTCTGCTGTTCCGGGTGGAGACGAATCCAACAAATCAAAAATCATTAAAATCGGTCCAGCCGTTCTGGAGTTATAAATGGTGTAACTAACTCGATTTTGTATTTACAGGGTGTCCCCGTGACCGTAGAGAACCTCTTAGGTGGTGATAGAGGACACTTTTCTAAGACATATTTTTAAATAAAACTTTTGTCCAAGTCCAAACCTTTGGGGGGTACCTCACTTTAAAGCAATTTTTTCAATTTATGATTTCAAGCGGCCATTGCACCGATATTTTTGATTTTTTGGGTTTAATAGATTAGAGCTTTTCTATAGAGTATTTGAATATCTACAAATTATGCTATAACCCCTTATTGCCTAGAATCAACAGATTTCGAGTTATGAATTAAATTAAGGTAAAAAATGTCAAAAAATTCCGAGTTTTATTTTTTACTTTTCTTGTCAACCCCGTATCTTTTAAACGAAACGTCTTAGAAAAAAACTAACGGCCCAAACCAGATAGGAAATTTAACGGGCTACAACGTTGGTCTAATAATTTTTTTTGGGAAACCAACCGTTTTCACATAAATTACGAAAATAATGAACAAGGTGTAGGTTAAAAAAACTAAATAAATTCACAAAATTCTAAAAATCTCAATTTGACTTGCAGATAAATAAATGCGCTTTTTAACAATGTCACTCAAACGTTAAAGGCTACAATGCGTTTTGACATTAAAACACATGCTGCAAGTCAAATTGAAACTTTTAGACTTTTGTGAATTTATTTAGTTTTTCAATTTAAAGAAAATTTTTCAGTAAAAATGTACTTTGTTAATATTGAACTAAATCTGTAATTGGGTATGCAACACCTTACACACGATTTTACATTCGTCGTGTATATTCTTAAACTTAAAGATAACGTGCACATTTATAAGTTGTTTGTGGTTATTATTTTTATTCAAGATGGACGTTCATTTTCCTCGCCCTTACAAACTCGTCCCCTCTCGGGAAACTTGTTAATTTTCCGAATTATCTCAAATTTTGCCACTTTTTTAAATTTTAAATTTACTACAGTTCCTCTCAGTGAATTTGTTATTGTTCTATCTTAAATATTTAGAAACATAATAAACTAAATTTATTTTATGTTATATTAAATATTTTAAAAAGTTTCAAGTATAATGAAACAAAAATATTTAAAAATATTTAATATAACATATATTTTCAACAAGTAATAATAAACATTTACTAAATTTATTTTAAGTAATATTGTATGACAATGATAATTTTCAATTCTTTTATTCAACGTTAATTTGCATTTAAATCTGATATGGTAATATATATAGAATATAGGTATAGATATACTCATAAAGGGTACTAAGTCACTTCCAAATGATACACGCAACATACGATGTCACTTCCATATTTACGTTTCCACTTCCGATTTCTAAAATGACTGTATTTCATTTAAGGTGTATTTAAGAGGTGGGGAAAATAGCAAATTTTAAAGCTTATTTAGTACAAATGCCAATTATGTACAAAATGCTCAGAAGTGACTACGCCATAGCAGTACCTTCTTAGTTTCGGACTTAATTCTGGTATATGCCGTAGCGCCACTATCGTATATTCTAGATTGTGAGGCATTATCGTAGTCACTTCTGTTATTAGTAGTACACTTTGCCACGTCCAAAAATTGACAACATTGTATTTATATTTTAATCTTGTGCATTTATTAATTTTAATTATTAAACGATTTGGTTAGAACTAAATATTTTTTGATCTACTTTTATTACAATAAGTTAAATACATGGTTTAATTAGAAGATTTAATGGATTTAACCGGAGCAAAATATTTCTTCATCATTTTTAAAAGTTACTTTCTAGGAAAGATATTTTCAAAAAGTTCTTAAGCATCTTTGACATATTATGGGCTTGTAGAAACTTTTTTAATTTTAAAAATCGGTCCACTAGAACCAATATCATTGCTATTTTTATCCGAAGATTCCGAGCTCCGAGCAAGAACTGGGGTGGTAACCTATTTAAGTCTTTCTAATTTATTCAAACCATGTAAGTCTCAAAGGACTGAAAATTTTACTGTGGAATAGTATAGGTCTTATTCACATATCCTTAAAATATTACAGCTCTACATGCCCTAATATTTTTTTTTATTTTTATCGCTCCTAATTTTCACAATATGTCTTGTAACACTAATATGTTATTGCCTAATATTAGTTATTTGAACAACTACTTATTAAACCCTTAAATTTTGTTACAACTACCTACTTCTTGGAAGGAACCTTTTTACAATCTGAAAAAGTGTTTATTGTATACCAAATATAAGAAATATACTAATAAAAATTAAATTTTAATAAGTTTTAGGCATACTTAATCAAATTAAAAAATTATGAAACTAAATATGAACGAAATTCTTACAATTTCTAACCTGGGGATATAAATCATTAATATGTACGTACGTAAAATATTTTCAAGCATTTGAATAAAACCAAAAATTAAATTTTATCTTGAAACTCAACTTGTGTGATGTAATAAAATTATAACTGATTCTGTCTTTCTTTTGATCCTGCAATCTGTTGCTCACATAATAACGTAAATAATTTGTAAAATTCATAATTATATTTATTTTTATTCATAATAATTATAAAAATAACAGCAGCAACTTAACGGCTTTTTTAACTTTTTATTCAAGAAAATACGAGAAAAAGACGTGAAAATCACGTGATAACTATTTCGTCATAAACTGAAAATAAACATCACGTCTTATTGACGTTATTTGCAGGTTATAGACGCCAACGACTTATTGTCATAAAAAATTGACGTCAAAATGTCGGTACACTGCTACCTGGGTTTGATTACCATTATGACTTTAGGGTTTTCGACTTCTATGCGTAGTATACAAAAAGGCCATATGATCTAACTCCGTATCTGTCCGTCCGCATATTTCAATTAAGGGTTTTGTTATATAATTGGTTGTATGATCCTTAATTTATTCATATTTTTTTTTCGAACGCTGGGAGTGGGAAATCTTCCTCGGACGGAGGTCCTCACAAGACACCACCCAATTGGGTGGTAGTGTGGGTGGAATGCGATGGTCTGCATCCCGACCCACTAAAACCCCACTCCGTATAGGTTACTGCGAGGGCGTGGTTTATTGTCTCACGACATCATCTTCGCCGCCCCGTAGGTATTTGCGCTGGCCTGGGTCCAGGTCGGTGTTATTTTCTTTAGTAGTATCCGTATCTGTGCTAGACTGCTTTCTCTTCGTTTCTTTCGTCTTCTTCTTTTTCTTTCATGACTGAGCGCACGAACTCGGCCACGAGGTTCCATTTGCTTTCTGAAGTTAACATTTCTTGGATTATGTTGTTCTTTGTCATAGTTTTGCCTAGATTTTGGTTTACGGCCTGTCTGCGCGTATCCCATTTTTCGCATTCAAATACGGTGTGATTTGGAGTATCTTCTTCTCTGCAGTATTTGCACGCTGGAGACGCTCTTAGCCCCATCCTGTGCAGATAACTTTCAAAGCACCCGTGGCCCGTCAACATTTGAGTAATGTGATAGTCCACTTCGCCGTGTTTTCTGTTTGTCCACAACTCCACTTTCGGGATGAGGGCATGGGTCCACCTCCCCTTTGTCTCGTTGTCCCATCTTTGCTGCCACTTGTCATATGCCTCTGTTTCGGCCTCTTTT
Organism: Lycocerus yunnanus; assembly: GCA_036346125.1. Taxonomy (NCBI): domain Eukaryota; kingdom Metazoa; phylum Arthropoda; class Insecta; order Coleoptera; family Cantharidae; genus Lycocerus; species Lycocerus yunnanus. The sequence continues at coordinate 58,717 of JARFIX010000293.1, read as the reverse complement.
TTCCTCGTTGGATCTCCGTAACTTTCCGCTCTAATCCATGCCATCAAGTCTATTGGCATTGCTCTTGCTATGACCAAAACGGCGTTCTCTGAGACCGTGCGGTAGGCACATACCATTCGGATCGCTGTTTTCCTTTGCACCCGTGCTATTGTGTATCGGTACTTTTCGACCTCCATTGCCTTGTGCCATATGGGTGCTCCGTAGAGAATGATGGAATTTACCACGGACCCTAATAACTTCCTCTTAGAACTTTTTGGGCCTCTCAGATTTGGCATCAGTTTTGCTAAGGCCGTGCTGACTGCACCCGCTCTCTCGGCAGCTTTTTTGAGATGTTCGTAAACGCCATCCTTTTGTCAAACGTTACCCTAGCGATACTAGCGTTTTCTGCGGGACTATGACTTTATTTCTGACGGAGAAGTTTATATGCTTCACTATTCGTCTTCCTGTTGGTAACATGGCCTCTGTCTTTTCCGGGACCATCTGGAGGCCGTGTCTCCATCCACTCGTCCAGAATTTCAAGCGTTTTGTCTACTTTTTCTTTTAGTTGCGGCTCTTTGTAAGCTGCTGCCACTACCGTGACATCATCGGCAAATGCCACCAAGGAAACTCCTTCGGGGGTCTCCTGTCTGAGTACGTTGTCATACGCTACGTTCCATAAAGTGGGTCCAAGGACAGACCCCTGCGGAACTCCGCTCGTGACCTTTATTGTTTTTTCCAATAGTTCCTCTTGGATCCGGAGGGTTCTATTTGTCAGGTAGTCGACTAAGATGTTATAAAGATACCCCCGGATTCCTCTTCTTGCTAGGGACTCCAGGATGTCCCTCCACCTGACGGAGTTGAACGCATTCTTTACGTCTACTGTGACAATAGCGCATAGTTGTCTTGTGCGCCACGTACCCCTTCTTGCGGCTGCCACCTTGCTCTGTATCTCTTCCAGGGCATTTATGGTGGAGCATCCCCTTCTAAATCCGAACTGGTTTGGGGCCAGTCCGCCTGTTCTATCTATTTCCCGGTGGAGTTTTGTCAGTATCAGGCGTTCAAATAGTTTTCCCACCTCGTCCAGTAAGCAAATCGGGCGGTATGAACTTGGTTGGTCTAAAGGTTTTTTGCCTTTTCTGAGTAACACCAGACGGGCACTTTTCCACCTCTCTGGGAAAGATCCCCGTCTCAGACATGAGTTATAAACCTCTAGTATTTCTTTTGGGCATTTTTCGGCAATAGCTCGCACCACGATCGACGGGACCCCATCTGGTCCTGGTGCCTTGTTTTTGGCCATTTTTTTGACCGCCTCCATTAGTTCTTCCTCGGTTATTTCTTCGACGTCTGCGTCCTCAACTTGGTGCATGTCTCTGTTAGGCGGGGGGGTGGGTTGGGAAGAGTGCGTCAACGATGCTCTGTAGTCTTTCCGGCGTCAACCCTGGAATCTTTGGTCTCCCCAGCTTCTTCCTCACGATCTTGTAACCCAATCCCCACGTGTCGCCGTCCACCTCCTGGATTAGGGTCTCCCACTGCCGCTTCTTACTTTCCTTTATGGCTTTGGTCAGCTCTTTTTTAGCATCTCTCGATTCGGCTTCCTCCTGGGCTGCCATGTCGTACCCTCTTCTTGCGACTTTTCGCTGGAACGCCCTCTTTTTATGCATACACTGCTTCCTCAGTTGGGCTATTTCGGGAGTCCACCAGTAGGCCCCTTTTTTGCCCCGATTTTTGCCTTGCCTCGGCATGCAGTCGTCGCAGACGGCCGCTAGTTTGGCCGCCAGCTCTTCCGCGCTGTTTATGTTCTGGCCCATTACGTTGTTTTGGATGGACCTTTCGAGCTCGTGCTGATCTAAGCTTTTAGATGCCCATCCTTTTCTCTTTTGTGGTGTTGGGGAGATGATTTCTGCATCCACCGCGAAGCTAATGTAGGCGTGGTCGCTGAGGGTCTCTTCCTCCATCACCTTCCACTGGGACACCATTCCTCTGCTGTTTGAGGAGATTGCGGTGACATCGATGACCGACCCGGAGGCTCCTCCTAAACGTGCAGGTTTCACCCTCGTTGCAAATTACCATGTTGGTTTCCGCTAGGAAATCGCCGAAGATCTCTCCTCTGCGATCCGTGCGGTCTGATCCCCATTCCGGCGATTTGGCGTTCATGTCACCCGCCACGATGGTTGGTAAGACGTGGGACCTAACACTCCAAGCCAGTTCATCCAGTCTCTGCTCAAACTCTCCCAGCGTGGAGTTTGGGGAGTAGTAGCAGCTGTACAGTATCTTGCCTTTTATTTCCACCCATACAAAACCATTGCCTTTTCCCCATTTTTCGACCATTGTAGTTCTTGGGACAAAGATGGCTGCCACACCTGTAGTGTCTGTGTGCCAGTCCTCGCCCCCCGTCCTATACGGTTCGCTCACTAACGCCAAATCGATCCTCCAATCTCTTAAGTTGTGTAAGAGGAGGTCGTTTGCCGCCCCCGCCCTATGCAGGTTCACCTGAATGACCTTTAGCTGCATGGCGTTGGAGTTGAGCGCCCTCCTACGCTGCTTGGTCCCATTTTGGCTGGCGATATCTTTTTAAGACTCTCTGCCGTTGCTGGTTGCACCTGCTGAGCGGCGACTGGGCACCATCTTGCTATGTGGCCTTTATTATTGCATATATAGCATATTTTTTTCCTTTCCCCCTCTGTGGATTTTACATGGGTAGGACACGCCGTGGTTCTGTGCCCCTTTTTACAGACTGCACACATCGTTGCGGCCGTGCATTCCGCGACCTGGTGACCAACCCCGCAGCAGTTGAGGCACCTTGTCTCGTATTCCCCCTCACATCCGGGCGGCGTATGTCCTCTACGCCAGCATTTTCTGCAGAAACCTTGCAGCAACTTTTCTCGGGTTCTGCACCCGCTAACCATCCCTATTTTAAGCCTATTGGTGAGGACTTCTGCAATTTTTGTCGGGTCCACCTCGACTATGGCCTTTTTCATACCTCTAAAAGCAGTTCTTAGCTCCTTAATGTGCAAGTGCGCCTCTGCTCCGATAATATTTCTGATGGCCTTTTGTACCTGTTCCTCGGTCGTTGTTTCAGGTAGGTCCAGAATTTCCACGACCCTTCTTTCCGCTTTTTCTATGACCTTGTGGTCGGTAAGGACCTTTTTCACTTCTGCCATTAGGATTTTGGCGGTTCCGCACCCCTGGGTTGCTTCGAGCAATACGTCGCCTCCCACTGTGCTTCTAATTCTTGCAACCGCTACCGTTTGGTCTATATCTGTTTCTAACCTTTTAATGACATCTATTGGTTTTTCGTCCCTATTTAACTTTATAATAATAGCTTCGCCTCTCTCACTTCTTGTTGCTACTTTGGGTAGTTCGGAGCGTCTCCGTTCCTGTTTGGCCAGCTTTTGCCGCGCTTTCTTAGCTTTGAGTTTCTCCTTGGGGTCCGTGAACTGACCTCCTCTCCTCCTCCGGCTCCTCGCTCTCCAGGTTTGTTATTTCCCGTGAGTGCGAGACCTCGGGGATTTTTCTCCGAATGACGTCTGAGCTCGTCTGCAGTATTGTAGCGCCCTTTCGTGTTGCTCCTGTTGACGCCGGGGGACCGGTGTCTTTACTTGTTTCAACGTTTTTACGGCTCCCCTTTGGGAGTCCGGCGTAATCTAGCTGGCCTCCGCAGATTTCCGCATAATTTTGTTTGGGTCTATTCTGATTATCCATAGCCTCGGTATTTACCATCTGCGCCTTTTTCTCCTTTCTGGTTTGGATATACGGTGCGAAATCGAATATTTCTGCTTTGCCCTGGAGGCTTGTTATTATTTTCTAGAGATTCGACTCTCCTAAAAGACTTTGAGTTTATCGCGCTCCTCGGGAGCAAAGAACGTCTCCATTTTCTTTTGTGGAAGCTCTCAATCGCCTCCTGTGTTTTTTGTATATCGGCCGCCATTTTAGTCGTTTTGATTCCTTCGGCCACTAGGGTTTCCGTCACCCACGACACACCTTCGGCCATCCGTGTAACTTGGACCGCGCTTTCGCCCGTCTCTCCTTTGATCTGTATTACTTCTTCCTGAACCCTATGTATTTTGTTTACCAATCTGTCGATATCTTTCGCTGAGGCTGTACTCTTTTCCACTTCTCTGGCTCTCCTCGCCTCCTCTTTTATCTTTGTTGTCTCGGAGTGAATGTGATCCGAGTTTTTGGCCATTTTTTCGATAGCGGCTTGTTGCCCCGCCACCGTCTTCTGGATTTCTCGCATTTGTTGCTTTAGGTCCTTAATATGGTTCTCTAGACCGGATTCACGCATCGTATCGAGTAAGGCCTTTTCATCTTTCCTGAGGTTCCTTACCTTGCGTAATTTCTTTAGGATACCCTCTCTAATAGTTCCCAGGCTTGCCGCCGAGAAACCTCCTGCTTTTGTCTGAAGCTTGTCTGTACAAGTTTTCATTATATCAATCAATAGGACGTTTATCTCGTCCTCGCAGCTATCGCCCCACGGATCTATGCTTATGTCCGGCGAGCCCGCTGGTGAACTGCCCGCCGATCTTGCAAGATGTAATTTTGTAAGGGCCATCCGCTTTTAGGTTTTTTCTGTCGTTTTCTTTTTTTCTTTTTCTGCCTCATCTTCATGTTTGTTGTCGTTTTTTCCAGTCGCTGATTTTTGCGCCCCGGCCTGGTCATCCACCGAGGGCGCAGAGCAGTCACTGGATGACGATCGCGTGGCGCCTGCTCCGGCACAACCATCCGCGACCGGTACTGGGGATCCGGGCCCCTGCACCGTAAACTCAACTTCTTTTTGACTGTTCATTTCATGTTTTTTGTTCCTTGGGGGTTTTAGATCCGGGACCCCCACCCTTTGTTACCATTAGGGGCGTCCGCTTACTCCCGGACGTCATGCAGCCTTCGGCATGGTTTCCTCCACCTTGGCTTAAGAGTACGACTGATGTTCGTCGTTGTAGAATACCTCTCACGTCTGCCTTGCGGTTTTCGCCTCTCCACCGGGGTTGGGTACCCGATCTTGAGGTTCCTTCCGCAAGTTACCAGGGACCACCAGCGAGGAGGTGTGAGTAGGATTTTGGTCCCCTTAATTTATTCATATGGATGGACGAAGAAACATGCGACTGGATTATGATTGTGAAATTTTTTTATTTGTCGTACACTTTTTTTGTGAGTTGATAATACATGAACGAACCGAACCAGGCGTGAGAGAGTGAACTTTCACGTAAAAACTACAAGTACAAAAAGCAACATAATTGTTAGCAATGAAAAAAAATTTAGAATAATCTCTCTCTCTCTCAAAGTAATTCGCGTTACGACAGGTGAATATAGACCGCTTCCGAGCGGACCGAATATTGACTGCCATTGCTTGCCGAGTGAAGACAGTAAAAATATAATTCTTACCCCCCCCCCTGGATTCTAAGCAGGCCGCTCGGCTTAGAAGTTGATGCACTAGTAGTTGTTCTTCAGGCAAATTTTTGTTTATTGTTTGGTTCTGGCGAATAAATTTTGTAGAATGATTATCACACTTGAGTAATTACGTCTTACATTCCCTTTTCTCCATTTTCATTCTTAATTTGGCGTACGAATAAAACACTTTAAGTCATTTTGTGTTTTATTGGATACCTGGCGCTCAACAAATTTGTTCGATCGTAGTAAAAATCACGAATATCCCGCGCTCCAAAGTTGGGTTTAAAAGCTGGCAGCCTTAAATCCTTAAGCCTTAAAAGCCTTAAAATAGCACACTAAGGAGTTTCCACCTCTTTTTTCTGTTGCTATACTAATAATTTCTACTAAATATCTCATCAGTATGTAATAGTTTTTATTTCCCTTTTAAATAACCAGTGAAAATTTATAATTTAATAATTTTTGGTTGAAAAGTTTTTAAAATTCAATGAAAGTTAATTTAAATTTTTTGTTTATTACTTTATTACAAATTTAAATTGCTTTGTTTAAATTAGTAATTTAAACCTTGGTTTAAAAATTACGATTTCATGTGTTATTCTTAGTTATTATTATTGTTAATTATATTTATGCATCTTTCTGATAACATTTTTAATGCAATTTACACTTTTTTAAATTTCTTGATTGTATAATGATGATATAATGACAATATGACATCAATCTTTGAGCAACTTGGAATATTTATTAAGTTCACGTCAAACCATATAATCATAAAACATGAAAAACAAAGCATAAATTTTAAAATAAGAAAATCTTAAAAATTCACAAAAACACGAAAATCAAAATATTTTTCTGTCATTAAAAAATTATTTTGATTTTAACGTTTAAAAATTTTTTTTCCATTTTTGGATGTTTATATTTAAAAATTTGCAGCTCGTTGTAGCTCTACATTAATCAAAAAATTAAAACAAACGCGATATGCGCAAATAACGAATTCAAATAAAAATTATAAACAATCGAAACGGTTAAATTTTAAAATTTGACATTTATTTAACAAATTATATTTTATTACCAAGACTTTTTTTAAATTTATAAGGTCGATAGAATTTGCATGATAGCTAATACGTTTATGTGCATGGATTTTCTGAAACATAAAATTTCATTTAATTGACTACGTAAATTTGCAATTGATGTACATTGTGTTTGCATAGTTTTATGCACTTGAAGAATTATTTTATGTGTTGAAATTTGCTTCACATACTGTCAATCGAGTTGAAATTATTTCAAAACAAAAAGAATCTGATCGATCTGGAAGAACGTTCATTAAGTGCGTAAGCAAAACTTAATAAAATAGTTTGCGAATGGTGAGTTTATTTTGAAAAGCTAAAGTTTAAAAATTTGTATTTAAACAAACATTATTTTTCAAAAATATCATAGCAATATGTTACAATACGCAATACGCTACAAGCAATATATAGTATATTCTCGGACCCAAATAAATTGAGACCTGCGTCACAAATTTCTGATTAAGAAACAACATCCTGAATATAATTTAAGCCGTCGTTTAGCTTTGTTTAAAAGAGTATAAAAATATTGGGATGTCTTTCTGCCAAAGTTTAATAAAAGCTGTACGTTAATAATATTGTACATTAGTAAATCAAAACATTAAAAAATTAGTATGTCGTTGTTATATTCTTCCAAGAATATTAAATTTCTCTTTAATAGTTTAGCGTAACTAACATAGATTTAAGTTTTATAATACACTTCAATATGTCCTCTTGTATTATCTCAAGAATAATACCCTTTTTTATAGTTTAGCGTAACTAACATAGATTTAAGAAGTATAATGTGTAGTACCCTAATATGTTCTTCGGGCGATTGTAAATCTCCCGCAGCTTTATAGCAATAGTTTCTCTTTTAAGGGTTAGGTCCAGAATCGCAGCTGGGAAGTAGTCACTTTCTCGAAATATCCTTTGTATAAATAAAATTTCTCTTTTGCTGCAGGAATGTATTTTGGCCACCCCATATATATAAAGCCTTCTTTTCGTAAAAGAGTTAGTCCAATTTTAAGTTCGAAGCTGCGTTGGTGCGTTAGCGATTTGTGTTTTTTAAGATAAGTTATAATAAGTGTAGTTATAATACGAAATAAACTAAATCCATAATCGTCGAGCAAGTCGTTTTATTTATTTTCCGACTTAAAAAAGAACCACGCTACCATCCTGACAGGAAAGCGTTTTCCATCCATAACAGAAAATAAATTGGTGTCAGAAGTGCAGATTTTATTAAACGTGGAAAAAGGGTGTAATTCAACGGAATCGCAGAATTCAACGTTCGACTACAGCATTATTCCAATCGTCAAATTCTTAATCAACCGTCAACTAATAATTCCATTAGGACGTGGCGATCAAGAAGAACAATTTAACCATCAACCTTTTGATCAACTTGGAAGATTTAATTCAGGCCTAATTCATTCTTCTACAAGGTTCAAATAAAGGTTTGGTACAACAATGCATCGACTATTAATGTAAGTTAATTTTTATATCTATCGACTAATTATTCTCAGTTATCTTAATTCAAAACCAAATCCTAATTCTCATATCACGTATATGTACTTTAACTTAAATTGCGACTCACATTCCCCCAAATAATTTAATCATTTTCTTTTAATATAAATCTAATTCAAGTGTCCAATTTTAAATAATTTAACAACAATCAAACTTTAACAAAATGGCGGAACCAGTTCCAAATTTAGTTCAAACAAATCAAGAAAACAATCTAACACATTTAAAATTGACAGATTTATTTGCGTTTATACCAGAATTTGATGGTTCGCGAGACAAATTAGCATCTTTCATTTCCGATGTAAACTGTGCAATTCACTGTGCAAGACCCGAACAGTATGAAATTCTTTTGAAGTATATTTTAACTAAGATTCAAGGCAAGGCAAAAGCTGCAATTTGTAATAAAACCTTTGTTAATTGGGACAGTCTTAAAGATTATTTAAAACTGTTATACCAAGACAAAAAACATTATGCTCAATTAATTTGTGATGTGACAAATATCGAACAAAAATCAAACGAAAACTTTCAGATTTTATTCAACGGGTCGAAACTTTAATCAAACGCGTAACATTAGCAATTTCTTCAAATAATACAGATCCTAGTTTATTAAGTGGTAGTTTACATTTAATGAACGAAGTAGCTTTACAAAGATTTATTCATTTCACACATCCGAAAATATCTGATCGATTAAGATCATCCACAATTACAAATTTGAATGAAGCAATATCGATTGCTCTTTCAGAAGAAAGTTCATTAGAAATGATGAATTTAAACAACGCGTCAGCGAAAAGTAATCACAACCAAAAACCTTTTTTTAATAATGATACAAATACAGTTTATCACACTCAAATTAGTAATTTTCCTAGATCTACATACGATCCAAATGTCATATGTAACTTTTGTAATATAAGAGGTCACCAAATTCGAGAATGCAGAAAACGAAGAGCATATGAATCAAATAATAACAATCGTAATTTTAATCAACCTGAATCAAGTAATTTCTATCGGAACACAAACGCAAATAATTTTAGACAATATAATTCAAATAATAGTAGACCATCTAACGCAAATATGTAATAATCAACCATCATTATTCCTAGAAATGAAACGAGTAATGATCCAAATCTAAAGTCAAGTCAATCAGAAAATTTACACTTCGTGTCCAACGACGAGCGCCAGTGCCGTGGACAATTAATTGACAAATCTGGCAATAACAATACTTTTCATAGTATCTCTACCCTTTGCGTTAATTCAAACAATATAACAGTTACTCTGAAAACTGTCGATTTTATAATAAAAACAAACATCTTACATTTTTATTGGACACGGGCGCTTCTGTGTCTCTAGTTAAAATCTCATCGTTAAATCGTAATTCAACCATTGATTACAATGATACGATTAATTTAAGAGGAATTAACCCTCTCACAAATATGTTTACTTTAGGCTCTATTATTTTGCCTCTTCAAATTCACGATAAAACGGTGAATTTCAAATTTCACGTCATTAACGACGCAACCAATATACCCAATGACGGTATAGTCGGTTCAGATTTTCTATATAAAAAACGAAGCTACTATCTTCAAAATGAAATATTTGCGAATACATAATGTTAGTATTCCCTTATCCGATAATAATAATAATAGTAATAATAATCAGGTTTCATTTGTGATCCCTGCGCGCACAGAAATGGTAATACCATTCCCAAGTAAAAAATCCCGAAATTAAAGAAGGATTGTTACCTGAATTAATATCAGAACCAGGCGTATTTCTGCCTCAACAATTAGTCGATGTTCAACCTAATGGCCACTGTATTGCCACGGTTGCTAACACATCCGAATTTTCTTATACTTACAATATAAATGAAGTATCTCTTTTACCGATCGAAACTTCCAAAAGTTTCCAAGTCTGTCATTTATCTACAATACCAGAAAATGAACAAACCAGACTTCAAACACTGAGCGAAAATACTCGCACAACACATTTGAATTGCAAAACACGCAATTCCTTATTAAAACTTTTTCGTGATGATGAAGATTTATTTCACCTACCAGGTGACAGTCTTCCATTTACCAATGTTATTCAACATTCAATTACTACTAATTCGAATGCCTCTATTGCAACAAAACCTTACAGATACCCAGAGGTTCACAAACAGGAAGTGAATCCTCACACTGCAAAAATTTTAGATCAACAGATCTCATACAAATCGGGAAAAAATCAACTCCAATGCTGATGCATCTTCTCGCATCCCCTGTCAAACTCTTAAGGAAAATCCTATTTTTCCTGTATTCAAATCTTCAAGTTCTCAAGATTTAGTAAAAGCGCGCAATTGCGAAGAAATTCGCCAACGAGCAATTACACAGCTCAATACATCAATCAATTCTGTTAAAAATCTAAGAAATATCCTAAATCAAATTTGCCTCATTCCTCATGTAGGAAAACAAATAGAATCATGCAACTTTTCAATAAAACAATATGAGTATAAACTCCCCTTGATAGAACAACGCTATCAAGAGATTTCAGAAATCCTTAATCATCAGCCTACGAATCTGAACCAACAGCAGAGGTTCAAACGATCGATTGATTTTCTTGGCACGATCTGGAAATTTATTGCTGGATCACCAGACGCCACAGACGCGGAATATTACAATCAAGCCATCAAAGATTCACAAAATGATCAATTCAAAATCGAAAGCTTAATAAAAGAACAAATTCAAATTGTTAGTTCAACTATTTCAAATTTTAATCTCACTCTTAAGAACATGCAAAATTACACATTAAAAATTAACGAAAACATTCATAAATTAAATGAGCTCGCGTACGACTTTTCGACCACCGCAAATGAGCTTTCAAAAGTCAACTTAGTTCACGATACTGTACTACAATTGAATTTCATAACTGAAACATTAGATAACCAATTAGAAATATTAGGCAGTAGCATTCTTTTTGCAAAACAAAACATATTATCACCTTCAATTTTAGGTCCATCGCAATTTATTCGCGAATTGCATAAAATTCAAAATCATTTACCAACCGGGAAAACATTTCCCATTTCCCCTAGATGTACGTAACGGTCACGTACTTCTGGAATTATCAAATTTAGACGTGTACTATCACGATAACCTTTTAGTTTTTATAATTAAAACCCCTCTTGCGGATTTATATTCCTATAATTTGTACAAAATTTTACCCTTACCTCTTGCTAATCCCAACAAATTTAACGAATTTGCCATTGTCCAACCTACCTATTCCTTTATCCTAATAACTGAGGATAGGCGTAGGTATATTACATTAAAAAACATTCAAGGATGCAAGAAAATCCAAAATCTTAAGTACCTTTGCACCAGTCAACAAGCCCAGCTACAAGGTGATTCCGAACCTTGCGAGGTCAAACTTTATAAGAAGACTTACATGAATCTGCCTTCTAATTGTCACATTACGATCGTTACGGGTAAAGTGTTGACATGGAGTCAGGTAAATGATAACCGCTGGATCATCACTTCTGCAATTAGTAATAACATTGACATAATTTGTCCTACATCGCAATCCAATCAAATGGTTAGCAATACGTTTATTTTAACATTGGAACCAAAATGTCAAGCTTTCATCGGTTCTCTTCAATTAACAGCATTCAACGAGGAAACTTCAAACATGTCATTGTTTATACCTCAAACGCCAATATTTGAAAAGTGTTGTCAAGAAGAAAGGAAACACGTAGAAACCCTACACTTCGATACGATCGAGCAAATCCCTTTCCATTTGGATGATCTGTGGCACGCAAAGCGAAACTTAAAGGAATTAAATGAAGATCTCGACACGCTTATGCTCCATAAACATCTACAAAAACATTATCCATGGTACACCTTTGTGACCATATTAGTAGCCTTTTTAGGGTCGCTATGTATTTGCCAATATTGTTGCAATTGTAATCTCATCTCGCTTATTTGGAAATTAATTGGAAAACATAAATGCAGCAAAACATGTTTTTCTTCTTTAACAATCAATAATCATGTCGGATCAAGACAAGAAGGGCGAACCAACATAAGGATGTCAGCGATTCGCGATCATTCTGTTTCAGGTTCCGAGGATGAAGCTATTGGTAGCAACGTTCCAGTAGCTCAACAATCACGGCGACAAACCAAAGTACCTAGTCGTCAACAAAGAAGCACATCTCCTCACACAATTCCTGCTGGTTGGAAAACGGAATTATAAATCCAATGGGACATTGGATTCTACCTTGGGAGGTGTTATATTCTTCCAAGAATATTACATTTCTCTTTAATAGTTTAGCGTAACTAACATAGATTTAAGTTTTATAATACACTTCAATATGTCCTCTTGTATTATCTCAAGAATAATACCCTTTTTTATAGTTTAGCGTAACTAACATAGATTTAAGAAGTATAATGTAGTACCCTAATATGTTCTTCGGGCGATTGTAAATCTCCCGCAGCTTTATAGCAATAGTTTCTCTTTTAAGGGTTAGGTCCAGAATCGCAGCTGAAGTAGTCACTTTCTCGAAATATCCTTTGTATAAATAAAATTTCTCTTTTGCTGCAGGAATGTATTTTGGCCACCCCATATATATAAAGCCTTCTTTTCGTAAAAGAGTTAGTCCAATTTTAAGTTCGAAGCTGCGTTGGTGCGTTAGCGATTTGTGTTTTTTAAGATAAGTTATAATAAGTGTAGTTATAATACGAAATAAACTAAATCCATAATCGTCGAGCAAGTCGTTTTATTTATTTTCCGACTTAAAAAGAACCACGCTACCATCCTGACAGGAAAGCGTTTTCCATCCATAACATCGTTACTTGTACTACATTATAAACTAACAAAATTTTTGAGTTACGTAGTGATTGTAATATTTGTACATTAGTTCAAATTGTGATAAACAGAGAGAGTTACATCAAAATAACAAAATGCACTCATTTGACTAGCGATTCTGATCTTAATTCATTCCATTTTAAACTATGACGCAGGGCTCAATTTATATGGACCCGGGTATACCTATTAATTACAGTTGCCGTGTTAAATGTTTGTTCTGTTATTAAATACATTGCAATAAATTATACAAGTTGGCAATAAGCCCTGCGCCGATAAAAAATAATAAGTCAAGTATAGAATGGGCGGAGCTTAAGCAACACATCATAGTGCATGCACATTGGAAAAAAACATTTAAACATTTTATTAAATATTAATTAGGAAAATTTATAATGGTACTAGCTCGATAGTTTTATTGTTGGTGTTACTGTTCATTTGTTATTAAATTAACAATAATTTAAAAATTTGGAGACATGTCTAAAATCCAATATTAGTATGGTACTTTAATGAGTCCACTACGAGATTCTTCCAAAACTGAATTATAGTTCCTTTAAGGGCACCGAAACGATCCTAGAATAGTTACTAATCAAAACAAATAATACACAAAGAACTCAAAGAACAAAAGAACCATGAAATATTTTTAAATAATTAATTAATTTCTTGCGAGCATATATATATGCTCGCAAGACCAAGCACCGGGTGACCTATCAGATGTCCGAATATAGCAAATTAATATAGGAAAATTGTTTTATTTTTCAATTCCTGCTTCCCACTTAACGGATTTTAATGAAAAATATATCAACATTATGTGATATGCAACATTTACTATTTTCTTATGTAATATTTGTACCAACTTATGTAATATTTTATGTTATAAAACAAATGGCTGCCGTATGCCGCGGTTCGGATTTCGCGTTAACAATGTAGGAGGTAACAAAAAAATAAAGATTTATATGCAAAAACTTATTTTATTAACCGAACACTCTGATGATTATCATTTAATTGCATAAAATACGATTTGTATACAAAAACCCAAAGTGATGTTAACTTGCTCCTTCCCCCTAGAACCAAAACGTGCGTAAGTCGATGTTAAAATTGTTGGTAGCAAGTTCTAACTTATTTACAAATAAAACTCAAACAATGAAAGCGGACGCTCATTAAAGTTCAAATGATTTTGAAGAAAATTTCAACTATCCGTAACTTTGTAAAAAATGAAATTAAAATGATGGAAATGGAAGCTCATTTAGCTCTAACGAAGCTCTAACGTTTGATACCAATTTCAATTAAAAATTCGAAATTAGAGCGAAAGTTGCAAAACATGTCTACAGCCCCCAGTAGTTTTTGCAATAACCAGAGCTCTAACGATGCTCTAACGTTTGACACAAAAATTTTTCAAAAATTCGAAACTGGGGGGGCCATCATGTCTACAGCCCCCCCAGTTGTTTTTCGCGAATAACCAAAAGGTGAATTTGGTAAATTGACAGGATTGGAGAATTTTTTTAAATCGTTTAAAAGCCTAAATTTATTTAACGCTCTGTGTACCTATAATGTACACATGAATAAATTCTAAATTATTTCCCAATTTCGCTAAAGAAATGGGAAATTCCATAAATAAAGTTTGTGCTTTGTTCTTAGCAGCTATTATGTTTACCGTTACAGGGTTTTTTGTTATCAATTCCATGGTTTTCAGGTAAAACGGGATAAGTAGGGTCAACCTGAAAGCCAAGTAGGTATAAAATAATAATTGAAAATCATTTGAACTTTAATGAGCGTCCGCTTTCATTGTTTGAGTTTTATTTGTAAATAAGTTAGAACTTGCTACCAACAATTTTAACATCGACTTACGCACGTTTTGGTTCTAGGGGGAGGGAGCAAGTTAACGGACATCACTTTGAGTTTTTGTATACAAATCGTATTTTATGCAATTAAATGATAATCATCAGAGTGTTCGGTTAATAAAATAAGTTTTTGCATATAAATCTTTATTTTTTATTGCATAAAAAAAATGAAAAAGAAAATATCAAAATCTAGATCGACGAAAAGTATGTCTGTACGTCGCGAATTGGAAAAAATTGAACGAGAAACTGTGTCTGATAATAGTTGCAACGATTCAAGAGATTTTGTGCTCGCTGGTGTTATTAGTCCTAGTGATGATAGTGGTGAATTATTAAATATCGACAAGTTGGAAGATGTGTTCGATTCGATAGAAAATGGTAGTGATATTGATGAACTAGACATTATTGACGAGTGGCCAGAAGCGTACAATGATTGTCGTTTTAGCGATTCCATAGACAATGTTAATGATAACAATGAATACAATAACGGCGAATTGGGAGAAGTGCACCAAGACAGTAGTTTTAGCGATTCGATAATAAGGAACGATATTAATAATTATGAATTAGACAACCAGTTCGATACTTTAAATTTTAATGAAAATGCTACGAGTAACATAAAAAAAATATTGAATCAGAACCACGTGGAAATAATTCTTTAGCAATGTTACTAAAAAATTGGGCAATTGATTCAAAAATCAATAATTTACAATTAGATAAATTATTAACTATTTTAAAGCCCTATCACCCAGAATTACCATTGAGTGCTAGAACAATTCTAAAAAACACCTAGAAAATGTGTAAATGTAGTTTCATTGCCAGATTCTGGTAGTTTCTATTTTGGAATAGCAACTAATTTGAAACAAAGTCTACATTGCGGCTTAGAAAAAGTTTTTCTAAATATTGGCAGTAATTCAATTGAATTAATATTTAATGTAGATGGAGTTCCAATTGCGAAAAGTACCCCATCACAGTTTTGGCCAATTTTATGCCAAGTTTTCGTTGAAGGTTTTCATACAACACCGTTTATTGTTGCAATATATTTAGGAAAATCAAAACCTTCGGATGTAGAGCAATTTTTTAGAAAAATTTGTAGAAGATATAAATGTGGTAATAACAAACGGCTTAAAACATAATAATAGATTCTACACTGTAAAAATAAAAGCTATTGTGTGTGATGCACCCGCTAGGGCATTTATTAAATGTATTAAAGGTCATAATGGATACTTTGGCTGCGAAAGATGTTTTACTAAAGGAATCAGTGAAAACCATAAACTTGTGTATTCGAATGAAATTTGTGAGCTAAGAACCGATTCAAATTTTCTCGATCAAACACAACCTGATCATCATTTAAAACAATCTCCTTTAACTAAAATTAAAGATTTTAAATTTATTAGTTATATACCTTTAGATTCTATGCATCTTGTGTTCTTGGGGGTTACAAGAAAACTTATAAATTTTTGGATAAAATCATCGTCGCAGTTTAGAATTGCTCCAGCTTTCAGAAAAGAAATGTCCACAAGATCATTAAATTGTTCTCCAACTGTTCCAAGTGAATTTAATAGAAAACCACGTAGTTTTGATGAAATTGATAGATGGAAAGCCACGGAGTTTCGTTTTTTTTTACTCTACAGTGGTCCAATAATTTTAAAGAATTTACTTTCTTTGACAGAATACAATAATTTTTTACATTTAAATGTTGTGTTTAGAATATTAAGTAAAGGAAACTATGAAGTGCATGAGAATAGGGAAAAAGTAGTTACACTGATTGAAAAATTTTGAAAAAATATATGGACTTAATGAAATGGTGTATAATATTCATTCAGTAAAGCATTTCGTGGTTGATACCGTAAATTCAAATTTGAAGTTAGAAACAATAAGTTGTTTTCCGTTTGAAAATTTTCTTGGTACGTTATTAAAATTATTAAGAACTCCTAACAAACCACTACAACAAATGATACGTAGAATTTATGAACGAGAAAATGCCAACTTTAGTTGTATTCCTATACCTGAATTTTGTATTAAAAGAATTAAATTGGATAAAAGAAATTGTTACATAATCACACAAGATCACCAGGTTGCCAAAGTGATTAAAATTTTAGATCAATCTTTTATAATTATTAATATTTTCAATAATATTACACACTTTTTTAAAACACCTGTTCCACCGCAGGAAGTTGGATTTTATCGAGTATCAAATTTAGGCCAATACGAATACACTATATCAACAAAAGAAATAAAATCCAAATGCTGGTTGACTCCATTTGAAAATTATTTTGTAGCTGTAGAGCTACTACACCAATTTTAATTAATTAGGTGTATTAGGTGTAAAAAAAATTTACACCCTTTTGAAGGTGACTCTAAAAATAGTGTTTTTTTAATTTTCATTTGGCTATTCTATTTGCTTTATTATATTTTTTATTACTGTAAATATTTACCTAATGTGTTTTTGTTTATTCTTCCTAAGTTTTAAATAAAAACAATTAAAATATCGTGTTGTTTTTCTTTTCTAGTCAAACAAATAATGGATAAAAATTAAAATGAAAAAATATGAAATATTCTTAGAACGGTATATTTTGTATGGCATACATAATACTCGTATGTATGAATAAATGCATATCAAATGCATTTTATTCTATTGGGGTTTTGAAAAATTCTGATTAGACATTCACAATCATGATGAAAACAAACAAATTTCAATAAGTAAGCTTTACAGGTAAGTGGTAACAGTGATAGGCTTCGTAAACATTGGAAAGGTCGGTCGTGAGTTCGAACCCCGGTAAGTACAATAATTTAATTTTCAAATTTACTAATATTCAGATTTATAAATTATGTAGGTTAGCAATTATGTAATGTTAAAAATTGTATAATAAATGTATCCAAAATTTAAAATATATGTATGTAGGATATGAAATAATATGTCGAAAAGAAAATAATGAAAATTTTTTTTAATTGTTTTAAATATTGGCCTAATATTGCAAATAAATATTGGTCCAATATTGCGAATAAATATTGGTACAATATCGCAAATAAATATTGGCCCAATATTGCAAATCAATGTTGCGCCAATATTGGGAAATCAATATTGCACCAATATTGGAAAATGTTCACATCTCGATATTGGCCCAATATTGCAAATAAATATTGGTCCAATATTGCAAATCAATGTTGCACCAATATTGGAAATCAATATTGCACCAATATTGGAAAATGTTCACATCTCTATATTGGCCCAATATTGCAAATAAATATTGGTCCAATATTGCAAATCAATGTTGCGCCAATATTGCAAATCAATATTGCACCAATATTGGAAAATGTTCACATCTCTATATTGGCCCAATATTGCAAATAAATATTGGTCCAATATTGCAAATCAATGTTGCGCCAATATTGCAAATCAATATTGCACCAATATTGGAAAATGTTCACATCTCTATATTGGTCCAATATTGCAAATAAATATTGGTCCAATATTGCAAATCAATGTTGCGCCAATATTGCAAATCAATATTGCACCAATATTGGAAAATGTTCACATCTCTATATTGGCCCAATATTGTAAATAAATATTGGTCCAATATTGCCACAAGATTTGTGCTACATGGGTAAGTACATCAACGAGTGTTTGTACTTAGTTCGCATATTTTGTATAAACTTTAAGATGAATAGTACTATTTTATTTTGTAGCTTTGTATTTTTATAACGTTGATGTCTGCAAATGATGCCAAGGTAGGTAATATTTAATTTTGTCTAATATCTATGTTTAAAACGATTTTAAATTTTTTACAAGCTAGGTGAAATTTAAGTAAACATATTTTTATTAAATATTTAAATGTGTCCACATACAATTTTTGTTTAAGACATCGTTGTTCAATCATATTTTGATTTAGAAAATCTCTTCAGTTAAACTTGGCCGTATATCATTGAATAAGAATTAAAATTCACTATAAAATTGAAATCATCAAAACCATCTAAGTATTTTGGAAACTTTAATATTAATTAAATGTCATAGATTTTGACAAACCCACATCGACATACTAGGTTCTCTTTCTAAATTAGATTCACAATAAATTGTGAATCTAATTTAGATTCACAATTTATTCACAAATAAATGTATAAAAAATATTTTAAAAAGACAGAAATTCACCAATTTTACAATTCATGGGTTTTGGACCAAATGAAATAAAAGGTTAATTCCATGCCTCTTTTCACAAAGATAAAATTTCGATAAAAAAAGAATTGTTGTTATCTTATTAGATTTTCATCAGAGCAACATGATCATAAAACTTTTAAAAAAATTGTACAAATTTTAAAATACAAGAAAATTCAAAAAAAGTAAAAAAAGAATAAAAATTTAAAAACACGAAAATGAAAACACTTTTTGTTGTGAATTAATCTGAATTTTTTGAATTTATTGTGAATTTAATTATATTTTATTTATTTTTATATTTTCAGGATACCTTTCCTGAAATATATAATCGTTTCTTGAAGTTGGAAAATGAGCACACATTAGCTTGTCGCCAAGAAAACAATTTATCTGAAGAAACCGTTCAAGCCATAGCAATCCAAATCTCTGAAAATGGAGTCATTCCGGAAAAAAGAGAGCATAAATGTTTTCTTACCTGTATGTTGTTAAAAGCTCAAGATATAAATGAAAAGGAGAACTTCTCGTGGATAATGTAAAACCACAAAGTGATGCTATTCATGTAACATTTTGGAAAAGCTCATGCTTGATTGTATCAGTAAAATCCATGAAACAGATCTTTGTGAAAAAGGTGTGCGTATCCAAGAATGCTTTGTAGAAGAAGTTAATCTTCAACTTAGCAAACAATAAATAAGTAGAATTATAAAAATTGTAATATTTTGAGAGTATGATTTTAGGTGATATTTTGTCATTATTAGCTTATGATATTATAATATATAAATATATTATGCTATAACTGTTGTGCCTAAAGAATTTGCTTTTTAATTGTAATATTAAACTAATAAATATTTTGCTAACTTGAGAGTTTAAATTAGGTTTTCAAATACCATTTTACCTTCATTACCCCATCAATGATTAATAGGAAGCCAGAAACAGAATCGAATCCTTCACCAGGTATTCATAATCACCATCTAAGGTTCGATTGATTGAAATGGAATAAAATTTAATTGCACGACACTAGATTTTACCACCCAGGTATCAATGTACCGACATTATGATGTCGATTTTTTGTGATCAGCTGACTTTTATTGACGAATTTATCGACATAAAATGTCACAGACTAGACTTTATTCAAAACGTGAAAAAGACGTTACATACTGACGTCTAAATAACGTTTTGTTTACTTTATATATCACTAAAACATAGACGTAATTGAGACATAAACAATACGTTACATATTGACGCTTATAATAATGCTTAATCATTTTTTTGAATTGTTTAGTATTTTTATAATAAATATATAGATACATATTGCAATGTTTGAAAACTTCCTTCTTTCCTTTTACTTTCGAAAATCTTATAGAATTATTAAAACGGAATTCCTTTATCAACTTACACCCAAAATTTTTATATTGAATTGCTCCGGGAAGCCTAAACACTCTCTATACTAAAACTGAAAATTAAATTGTTTGAAACTTATTAAATACTAGCGACCCGCCCCGGCTTCGCACGGTACCGCCCGCCGCAAACGCAAATTTTAAATTTGTAATATCTCCGAAAATATTTGTTTAATTTACATGCTGTAAGGAACCATATTGATCTATATTAATTGCACACTGTATTAAAGGTACTTAATTCGATAAGGATTAATGCCGTATTGCTTAAAATAGCTTCGTAAATAAGCCATTTTTTCACGTAAAAAGTAAACAATAAAAATGGTTAATGTGGGTTATCCCTAAAAGATAAACATATACCATCGCGGACTTTTTTGTAGACCTTTTTATGGTGTACAATACTGTAGTACATTAATTTGATCTAACTCGTAGGGTTTAGGCAGCGTTTTTGCTAAATTGCTAAATAAGCCCAAAAAATTACGACATCACGTTAGAAACGACATATGCATGTATTATACATATAAACCTTCCTCTTGAATCACTCTATCTATTGGAAAAACCGCATCAAAATCCGTTGCGTAGTTTTAAAGATTTAAGCGCACATAGGGATATAGGGACAGAAAAGGGACTTTGTTTTATACTATGTAGTGATTCTTGTATTTGTAAAATTTTAATTTTTGAAATACTTTGTATAATGGTTAAATAAAGAGAAATAAATGTTTAACTTTAAATGCTATTACTATTTCATTAGATTAAAATTTTTAAAAGTAATAGGTTAAATAAACAATGAAACGAAATTATTTGTGAGCTTTCAGTAATGGTTACTGCTGTCATCAGACGTTTAATAACGTCTGATATTACTATTTTATGCAACTTTATAATTATTTCTGTCAACTTAATTTCTGAAACACTGTGTACAAACATGCATTTCAAATATAAAAAAATAAAGTTTACTTTTTTCGGAGGTATCTATTTTGTCTATTTCAAGGTTGCTTCTAAATCTAATAATTGCGACAGTACAGCGACAAGAGCTAAGTTAGATCCGCTTTAATTTTAATTTGATTTGATTTGACTCCATTTGGTGTAATCAAATACTCAAAATAAGAAACTTCCTTTTGCAAAATTAACTTTAAAATTTTACAACCTGTCGATTGAATATTTCTTCTGAGGGGTCAACCACTAGAGGAAATCGCGTACAATTAACTTCACACTTCACGTACTTCATCATAATTCTCCATATTTCTTCGTACTTCATATAATTTAGCAGTAATTCACGGGAATTCACCGTACTATCACCTAATTCATCAATACTTTATTGTATTTCACGTACTTAATCGGTATTTCAGAGACTCCCCGAGATTCCAACACTTGAGCGCTGGACGGTGTTCCATACTCCCCGGATCGAGTAGTTTATTTTATATCAAAAGTAAACTGAAGATTTCCCGTTGCAGAGGCACTGAAAGGTGTTCCACACCCCTTCCCCCAGACCCTCCGAATTAAGTACTTTATATTTTATTTTGTTGGCCATAGCTAATTTTAATATACTTGAGATATGGTTAAATATTTAATTCACTTTTAATAAAAATAAATTATTTAAACCGGGGGGTATTGAACACCCTCCAGTGCCTCTGCAACGGGAGATCTTCAGTTTACTTCTGATAAAAAGTAAACTACTCCGTCTGGGAGTTCTAGGGGTTCTGCATGTTCTGCAAAGTTCTTCATTCCAAAATTTGTGCACTGGTGGGTGATCCCCCCCAGACCCCCCGGATTGAGTAGTTTATTTTTATTAAAGGTAAACTGAAGATCTCGCACACCCCCCACATTCCTCTGATCGAGTAGTTTATTTTTTATCAGAAGTAAACTAAAGATTTCCCGTTGCAGAGGCACTGGAAGGTGTTCCACACTTCCCCAGACCCTTCGGATTAAGTAGTTTATTTTTTATTTTGCTGCAAAGATCTGTCTCCAAGGGGGTAAGGAATTTATAATTACGCAATTTATAATTAATTGTCAGATTACGAATTAAACACATTTACTTGGCCATAGCTAATTTTAATATACTTGAGATAAGCTTAAATATTTAATTAACTTTTAATAAAAATAAATTATTTAAACCGGGGGTCTGGGGTGTGGAACACCTCCAGTGTCTCTGCAACGGAGATCTTCAGTTTACTTGATAAAAAGTAAACTACTCGGTCTGGGAGTTTTAGGGTTTTGCATGTTCTGCAATGTTCTTCATTCCAAAATTTAGGCACTGGAGGTGTTCCACACCCCCCAGACCCCCGGATTGAGTAGTTTATTTTTATTAAAAGTAAATTAAAGATCTCCCACACCTCCTAGACCCCTCGGATTGAGTAGTTTATTTTTTATCAGAGGTAAACTAAAGATCTTCCTTTGAAAAGACACTGAAGGGTGTTCCAAACCTCCCAGACCCCCGGATTGAGTAGTTTATTTTTATCAGAAGTAAACTGAAGATCTCCCGTTGCAGAGATCTACCTCCCAAGGGGTATGGAATTTATAATTATGCAGTTTATGATTAATTGACAGATTATGAATTAAAAATTTGAGATATACTTAAATATTTAATGCACTTTTAATAAAAATAAATTATTTAAACTGGGAGTCTGGGAGGTGTGGAACACCTCCAGTGCCTCTGCAACGGAGATCTTCAGTTTACTTCTAATAAAAAGTAAACTACTCGGTCTGGGAGTTCTAGGGTTTTGCATGTTCTGCAATGTTCTTCATTCCAAAATTTGTGCACTGGAGGGTGTTCCACTCCCCAGATCCCCGGATTGAGTAGTTTATTTTATTAAAAGTAAATTGAAGATCTTCCACACCTCCTAGACCCCCGGATTGAGTAGTTTATTTTATCAGAAGTAAACTGAAGATCTCCGTTGCAGAAATCTACCTCCCAAAAGGTATGGAATTTATAATTATGCAGTTTATGATTAATTGTCAGATTATGAATTAAAAACTTGAGATATACTTAAATATTTAATTCACTTTTAATAAAAATAAATTATTTAAACCGGGGGGTCTGGGGGGTGTGGAACACCCTCCAGTGCCTCTGCAACGGGAGATCTTGGTTTGGAGGGTGCGAAACACCCTTCAGTACCCAAATATTACAATGCAGGCAAACATATTAAAGATTTGAAAATTTAGAAGTAACTCTCCGCCACCGTTTGAGTTTTCTAAAAAAATTATGACATATTTGGGGGGGGCAACAAAAAGGTACAGCGAAAATAAATTATGTACGATCATGCGCCAACAATTATTAAGATTATTTTTAAAATTGAGAGAGTGGAGATAGCAGGTTTCCAGCTCGCCCTCCCCCCAATTAATTTTCTAAATAATTTGAAAACAAAAAGGTCCAGCCAAAAATAAAGAATGCACAATAGATTTTGACTTTTGAATTAAAAATTGCAATGAAAGGGGGGCTGATGATATGCACCTTATCCAATCCCATCTAATCAGACCACAATGAAATAACCAAGCAAAACAAAAACAAATCAAACACCTCATTGGTAATTTCGTCAATTTAACTTTAATGTATTTTAACTGATGATAACTATAGTTAAAGAAATCGGGCATAAGAAGATAGTTTAAATTGTATTATTACATTCTGGAGCCGTCTCTGTAAAACCGGGATTAATTAATTACTCACGACGAAATAATGAATTACCAAAGCTTTTTATTGAGCTACCAAACCTCCATGATATTCAAACAAATGAGCTAAAAAATTACAAAATTAACTAAAGAAATCTAAGTTTAATTTAATTAATTGATTAATATTAAACTAGCAACTACCAAAACTTTTAATTAGTAAAATAATGACCGCCAAAGGTTTATTCCACGTTTAAGATAAAAATTGCTAAAAAATCTACTGATGTAAGTTAATTTGCTATCAAATAATTATTATTGAATACACGTGCTTTATCTATGATACACATTAACCGTAGCGCATCGCATAAGCAAGTTCAACTTCATGTAATTTACCAAAAATTTACTCCACTTGTACTTCCATATACTAAACATGTATTTTATCTACTTTACAAGTACTTCATGTATTTTACCAGTACTTTATGTACTTCACAAGTATTTTATGTATTTCACAAGTACTTCATGTACTTCACATAAGATGTAATGTACTTCATGAGATGTGTACAAAAAACTTCACCAGCGGTTAACCCTCGATTTTTCTAATTTTTCTATGTGTTCTTGCAGCGATGTTGAAAATACAATTATATTATCCAAATAAACAATACATTTTTGCATTGTACATTAACTGTGATCCTTAAATCAATTTTCCCGTTCTTTTCTGTGAACAATTTTATTCCAATTTATTCACATCGTTGTACCTTAAATATTCCTGCACAAAGTTGAAACAAGCTGAAAAACCAAAGATACTCCGGCTAGCGTTCGGATAAATCAACGGTCGAGGGCCACGTTAGGTTCTAGATTAATTGCAATTAGGTAATAATTAATAAGCAATAAGGTTGAAAGGAGATATATTTACAAATCTGCTAATCACTGAATTTCAAATCCAAACATTAGACTTAATTTCAGTACCTTAAAAATGTCTCCTAAAGATCGTTAAATGTAATGCTGGAATTTCATGAAGTACGAAAGGAAGAATGTATGATTGCCCAAGAATTAATTTATATAATCGGGTCTATTGTAACAATCCCCCATCTCTTTAATAAAATCGGACTATCAGATGAAATTTGACACGCGGAAGAGCTTTCTAGCAAATTGTATTTTATATGAACAGCATATTTTTTATCACCTACTCCTTGGTAAATTTTTTTATATTTCATCATCATCATCATTTCCTTCATGGGTTATGTCATTGACCTGTTTTATATTTATGACTACTAATTCTATGTAAACAATTTTTATTCAAAACTTTGCTAACCCCTGGGTTGGCTTATAAAAGTACTACCTATGTCTATTATAAGGTATAAGTGACGGTTACAATAATAATAATTTAAAAGTTCATATTTTATATTCTTAAGTGGATTACATAATTTTAGTGACCAAAACGGCACTTGATTTTACACTCTTTAAATGTTACATTGATTTGTATGTTATAATTCTACTTATTTATTTAGTCTCTTAAGTTGAAGTTTAATTTCTTCTGAAAAACATACTTCGATAAGTGCACCTTTTTCACAAAAGTCGGTTTCATTGATTTTATTAACACAATCAAGCATAAACTCTTCCATAAGGTTTATATTAGCACCTTCAAGCTGTGCTTTTACATTATCCAAAAGAAGTTCTCCTTTCTCATTTATACTTTTAAGTTTTATCATCACACAGGTTAAAAAACATTTATACTCCATTTTGTCGGGAACCAGGCCATTATCGGAGAGACTGTTTACTACGATTTGTACCATTGCTTCAGTTAAATTATTTTCTTTGCGACAAGCTTCTGTGTGCTCTGGTTCGTACTTTAGGTAAATATTATATATATCGGCGTACGTAGTCTGCAAATAAAAAAACTGTTATTAAATTCTTTAATAGGAAAAGTAAAATGTAATTAAATTTATAAAAAGAATCCGGCTGCCAACGTCGTTGTAAACTCAATACCATTCAGAAGGTTAAGCTGTTGGAACCGTCTGTCCTTATCTGAAAATAAAATTCTAGCTCTTGTTTCAGATCAATGAGGTTGTTGTTGTCAGCTCGAATTAATAGACAACTAACTCGTTGTTCGACAACCAGCGCTTGAATTTTGTCTTCTGATAAGGAAGATCTAACTGCTTGACCTTTTAACGTTTTAAAAATATGCGTAAATGTAATTAAGAATAATAACAACTGATGATAACACATAAAATCGTTATCCTTAAAAAAAGAGTTTAAATTAGTTAATTTAAACAATGACATTAAAACTACAAAAAAGTTTATGGCAACAAAATTTTAATTAAATTTTATTAAACTTTAAAAACTCTTGAACCAAGAATATATAAATATTTACTAGTTATGTAAAAGCAAAATAAAAAGAGATATTTCGTGGTCATTATTAGAACATCAACCAAAACTAGGGTGAAAACTGCCCAGTGAGCTGTTTCAAAATGAAGTGTATATATGTATATACGTACATAGAGCAAACCCCACGTTAAACAGTAGGTCCTCTGTATATTGTAATGAACAGCTTGTTTGATTTTATGAATAATTAATATTAAATAAATTATGTTTTAATAATGTTTTTGATTGAATCTTGCCCTCACTGAATCTCGCCTTTATTATTTAATTCAATTTGATTGTGTTGAACCGTACTTACGTGCTGATTCCGAATAACTTTACTAAACTTGTATCCTCGATGGTGATCCTGCTCATTGTAAAAATATATTTGAATCGTTAATAATCAAAAAGAAAGACATCTATTGGTAATTCTGGGTTCTATTGTAAAGTAGGTCAAACTACAACGATAATCGTCACTTAAATGTAAGGTGTAGTGTTGAATGGTGTAATTATTTAAAACTAAATTGTCAAGTGCGTGAATGAACTAAAATTACTTAAAACTAATTATAATAAACAACGGTGCAATACATAATTGTTCAAATATTATACCAACTAACTTGTGCAATATCAGCTGTTGCATGCGTAGGACATCGACTCGACTTCGCGTACAGTGGTACCAAAAAAACGTGAGCTCGTTGTAATTCTTCCTTGACATTTCACAGGTAAATACAAATTTTTTTCTTATTTGCTTTTTCTTTTTTTCGATGCACTTTCTTCAATACACTTTTATTTATTTAGATTATCCATAACGTCACTAGTGATTGTAGATTTCATGTCGAAAAATTATTTTTCTAGGTTAACGTTCATAATTTAAATTTTTTTAGGAACACAAATTATTACGTGTTCACTGGACTAGTGAAATGAATCGAATGAACGTATTTTTCGCATCGCGAAGCCTATTAAATTGAAAATTCCTACTTTACCTCTGGGTTTTTCCAAAAAAAACTCGATTCCAATTGGCTGGGTGAACTTATCTACTGGATCTTCTTTAAACTTTCACGAAAATTAAAGTCTTCAAAACCGTCCCGCACAAAATTGTTAGAAAAATTCTAACTACAGCGGTTTCTTCATTATTGACTGTCAAAGTACGAAATCTTTCTTTGTACCCCATGTTAATTTTCTTACAGCTCGTCTATCCTAACCACTTGCATAACACTTAGTTTTTAATACCTCATCCTTCACTACTAATCTCACTTAAATCCTTATCCTATTAACAAAATTATTACTAAATCTAAATTTTTGACATTTTTGCAGGTTACAATTTCACATTTTTCAATGTAGAAGATTCAATTTTGCATCTACCATCCTCACTTGGATAGCAAATCGTTCTACAAATTACTGCGGTTCTTTTGGTATATAACTTGACCCAATTACAATTTTTTTATTACATAAATTTTTCTTTTTTAGGTTTCCCGTAGGATGAATTTTACTTTTGCTCATATTGGCATTATTTGAATCTTTTAGCTTTTGGATTCATGTGCAAAAATACCAAGAAATGTATACGCTACTATTCAATCTGCAAAACAATTCCAACTTTAATCTGTGATACCCGTAGAATGAAATTTAACTTTTAGAATGCTAACTGCTTCCGACAGCTTATAAAATGAAATTTTGTATTCAAAATGGCTCTAATGGCATTCCATGAACCTATTACAACTGCTACATGACAAATATTATCAAACCGTTACACAAATTCTCATCCGAGAATACAATTTTATTCACCGAGGTTACTGGTTTTCCTTCGAAGATGCAATTTCATTCTCCGAAGTTAGCGTAATGGCCAACTCACATACCACAGTGCAAATACAGTTCAACACGCAGCATTTTACCTCTTGACTACAACATTTGGATCTTTTTATCTCTTTTTTAGGCTTTCAATGTACCCCGTTTTGTCATGAAGTGACCAAATTTGGAAGCTATGCAATCGTAACATTGCAATATGTAATAACTATATTATATGAATGTCATATAACTCACTCACTCACACTCACAGGAGAAAAATTCGTCTACGTATTGTATAGGCACCGAAAGAAAGCAAAACAAATATTAATATTTTTCTTGAAGAGAAAAGTATTCCGTTTTGGGAATCATTGATTTGAAAAAATGTTATAATGAAATCGTTTGTCAGAGGTAGTACTCTGG
Organism: Lycocerus yunnanus; assembly: GCA_036346125.1. Lineage (NCBI taxonomy): Eukaryota > Metazoa > Arthropoda > Insecta > Coleoptera > Cantharidae > Lycocerus > Lycocerus yunnanus. Next base: position 30,444 of record JARFIX010000293.1, on the reverse strand, counting down.
TTAGAAATTAATTTCTGCTTAAACTCTTAAAAATTATGTTACGAAAAATTAAAAAATTACCTACCTCAGCATTTGCAAAGATCATCGTTGAAAGAAAAACGAAGCTACAAAATAAAATTGAATTCATCTTAAAGTTTACACAAAGTGAACTTCAAACATCCGTTGTATCTTATTTATGTATAGGCACTTTACAATAATGAATTAATTATATAAATAAATTTCATGGATATGCACATGGTATAATTCTCTTCTATAGAGGATTTTTGCCAAAAAACACCAAATTTAGTTCTGAAATTCTTATTAATTTTTGAAATATTTAATAAAAACTAATATTAAATCAAAAGATTAAAAAAAAAATTGTTTCCATGAACCAATTTTAACCAAAATTAAATCAGCTGTAAATCTTACCATAAAGATACGAAATCTCAAATTTGGTCTTAGTTTTGAAACTCTTAGTTTATAAAATATTAAATAAACACTAATATTAAATAATAAGATTTAAAAAATTAAAAAAAAATAGTTTCCATGAACCAATATTAACCAAAATCTAATCACAAATTTTTTTCCCAAACAAAAGCGCGGAAAACAATAACGCCAAAGTCAAAACGCCAAAAACACCGATTATTAAACAGAATACATTTTAAAAAATAATATTACTTTAGGCTCTTGAAAAATTAGGATTCAATGTCAAAAAACTTTACTCATTCTTCTTTCTCTTAAATTAGGACTAGGTCCTGTAATATCCAACAGTAACCTTAACAAAGCTACTGCTAGTATTGTGAGAATATTATTTGTTTTACATCTGAAGTAGCTTGCTGACTGGCCCCAGATGTGTCTGTTACCCTATATCATTGTTAATGATGGCAACTTATTAACATATGAAAACCACCGTCATTGGCCTGGTTGTTAGCACCATCAAATGCTAACGAAAGACGCCTCGGTTCGAATCTAGGTAGAGCTCACATTGCAATGCCGTCTCCGTGCTTCGGAAGGCACGTAAATCCGCATAGTGGTAGGTACTACTTAAAACAAGTTTTACCACCCTTTTCGGGAGGATTATGTCCATGACCTCTGTAAATGCTAAGGTAGGAAATTTTAAATTATTTTCTAACATATACTTTTTAAGTATTAGATACAAAAAGTGTTTAAATAATTTTTCTTCAACTCAAAATTAACTATCGGAAACTGCTGAGGTATATTTTTTATATCTAACTTAATCGGAAGTGTACATGCATTTTTTTTCAAATGGCAACATGTCTTTTTTAACATTTTCGCAATCAGCAGTTTTTCTCTATAAATGCATATAAATTATTGTCGTAAGCTTACATAGAAAATTATTCCATAAAATTCTAAATTAACAAATTATAATAATTATTAATTATTTACAATAAAAATGAGTGTTCCATGAACCAATATTAACCAAAATCTAATCACAAATTTTTTCCCAAACAAAAGCGCGGAAAACAATAACGCCAAAGTCAAAACGCCAAAAACACCGATTATTAAACAGAATACATTTTAAAAATAATATTACTTTAGGCTCTTGAAAATTAGGATTCAATGTCAAAACACTTTACTTATTCTTCTTTCTCTTAAATTAGAACTACGTCCTGTAATATCCAACAGTAACCTTAACAAAGCTACTGCTAGTATTGTGAGAATATTATTTGTTTTACATCTGAAGTAGCTTGCTGACTGGCCCCAGATGTGTCTGTTACCTATATCATTGTTAATGATGGCAACTTATTAACATATGAAAACCACCGTCATTGGCCTGGTTGTTAGCACCATCAAATGCTAACGAAAGACGCCTCGGTTCGAATCTAGGTAGAGCTCACATTGCAATGCCGTCTCCGTGCTTCGGAAGGCACGTAAATCCGCATAGTGGTAGGTACTACTTAAAACAAGTTTTACCACCCTTTTCGGGAGGATTATGTCCATGACCTCTGTAAATGCTAAGGTAGGAAATTTTAAATTATTTTCTAACATATACTTTTTAAGTATTAGATACAAAAAGTGTTTAAATAATTTTTTTCAACTTAAAATTAACTATCGGAAACTGCTGAAGTATGTGTATTTTTTATTTCTAACTTAATCGGAAGTGTACATGCATTTCTTTTTCAAATGGCAACATATCTTTTTTTTAACATTTTCGCAATCAGCAGTTTTTCTCTATAAATGCATATAAAGTATTGTCGTAAGCTTACATAAGAAAATATTCCATAAAAATACTAGATTAAGCAAATTATAATAATTATTAATTATTTACACATAAATATGTGAGGTGCTATAAAAAACAAAAAAACATCACGGCATTGGTGTGTTATTAAGTACTCCATGTGTTTTATTTTGTTTTTCATAGAACTAGCACTCCACATATGTATATCTAAGCGTAAATAATTAATAAATATTATTATTTGCTTAAATCTTGTATTTTTCGGGAATATTTTCTTATGTAAGCTAATGACAATTTTAATGAAAATGTTTATTTAATTTAATTGAAAGCGTCTAATTAAAATTTTTAAAATTAAAAGATTAAATAAACAATAAAACGAAATAGATTTAATTTTAAAAAATTTTAACAAATATTAATTTCAGAGATTAATAATGTATATCATTTCTATTATTATTTTCTCTTATTGAAATCGAATTGTTTAAATAAACTGATTTAAATTCTGTTTTAACAATTAAAATTTTCCTGTATTCCTTGATTATATCTATAATACATACGTACATATTTGTAATAAATAATGTATTTTTGAGCAAAATTGAATATTTATTAAAATTACGTCAAACTAGCATAATTACAGAAGTAAAACAACTGAAAGTATTTAAAACACGAAAATATAAATACTTTAATGAATTTGTAAGTGAGAAAAAATTAAAAATCCCAAAGATAATGCAGTAGATAATAATTGTCGATATTGAAAAATTGTTTTAATTTTCACGTTTAACAATTTTTTTCATTTTTTGTTTATTTTATTTATTTTTTGTTTTGAAATTTAATTTTATGTAAATTTTTTTATGATGTACCTACTCTATATTTTAAATCAGGGTTCGAGTATACCGATAAATAAATATCGTCGTAAGACGAAAGAAAACTGGAAGACCGTTAACTGATAAGACGTGTTTTTGAAATTCTTAATCTCCAAGTGTTAAAAATTAAATTAATAGATAAGTCAGTGTAAATCTAACAAGTAGATATCTTTTCACAACTCATTACTAACAAAAAACAAATATTTAATTTCTACAAAATCTTACTGCATGACCGCGATTTAAAACCAAAACTTTTTGCAACCGTCTTCTGCGAATACCTATCATTTTGACGATTGTGAAATTGTTCAATAGTAAAAAATTTTTTAACAGTAAAAACGAAGTTTTCCCATTTTTGAGCAGCGGTGCAATATAGAAGAGCACGGCATTGTTGAAGTCGTACTCCCTTGTTTTCATCAGTTAGCATTAGGGCTTTTTGCAGCTTATAAGGCTTCTTCTTAAGTTCATTTTTAGCTATTCGTCAAGCCAACTCTGTGTGATTCCGGTTTACGAGCCACTTTTTGCATCGACAGTCTCGGATTTCTTTGAATCCAAAGTTTGATGATATTGCGATTCCGACGAGTGTTGGCGGAACATTTTTTTCTCTTCCGGGTCGGTATTCCATATTTCCAAGTTCTTCGAATCGTTTGATGGCGTCGGAAACGGTTTATCGAGAAATTTTAAGCATTCGAACTATTTCACATTGACGATTTCCAGCTTCAAATAACGATAAAATTTCGGCGCGACTTTTTGACTTTTTGTAACTCACAAACTGATTGTTTAATTTTTTTGTTTTGTTGTTTTTCTGACTTCTATAGTTCCTAGAATGGGATTACTAGATTATTTTTCAGAAAAATTAAGTGATTTTCGCGAAAAGAGAAAAACATGTTTGTCCGGGGTCTTGTGGGTCACGCTGTACTTTCTTTTTCAAGAAATTTAATATTAATTCAAGGATCGATCATAAAGATCGATAGAAGCATTTTATGTCTTAAGGTAACAATCACTGACGTTTGTTGTTTTTCAATAGGGTAATATTTTAACATTAATATTTATTACTTATAAATAATAAATTTCATTATAAAATTTTTTGTTCAAAGTTTTTCATCATTTTGTTATTATTATAATTATTTTTAACTTAATTTGCATTGTTCAAATCAACCGATGTAAACTCTGGTTTAAAAATTGTTAACAATAGTTTTTGTTATCCTTAATTAATAATTACATTCATACATACATACATACATACATAATATGTACGTTTGATAAAGTTTTTATCAAAATTAACATTATTCATGTGCTGTTTACAATTTCTTGATTGAATAACAGGTTTTTTATATTTTAGTTAAGTAATTTGTCCAAAATACAATAATTACCATTACAAGTACATTTTTTTATTTCATTTTAACGTCAATGCAGGAAACCAGGAATTAAACTAAATTATAATTCGAAAAATTTTAATTAAATTAAATTTAAGCTATGATAATTTGCAAATTATAAGAATTTAACAAAAATAACTTAACTAAACATTAAAATTTAAATACACGCAAATAGTTAAAAATACTATAATATGTATAAAATTAACGAAGTTTAAAATACAATAGATTATAACAATTGTTGCTATTGTAATACCTGGTTCGAATTCCGGATCGGGATTTTTACCACTTTTGAAGTGGATTATGAAAGATAACGGTCTAATTAGTGTATAAAAAATAAAATTTGTGGTCGGTTCACACATTTTGAAAAAACCGGCTTTAAAAATGTATTAATCATGCAATTTACTCATTGGCTCTTTTGAAGTGTAACCCCGCCCATCAAAATTAAAATAGGTTGTGGCCACAATAAAGATACCAGAATCTCAGTTTTACAACAAATTATGAAAGATAATGGTGTAATTAACTAATAAAAAATTAAATTTGTGATCGGACAACAAATTTCGGAAAAATTACTTTTGTGTGAATCCGACCTTGATGTAGTTGCGCTGTCAAAACCGCTTGTAGCGCCTGGATACCAACATCCCCAAGCACCTCCAACTTGAAAAGTATGGGTGTTGACGTGACGAATCTCAGCGAGCGACTGGTATCTCCCCACCGCCATTTATATAGGAAAAGTATATTTTCGATTCCGGTAAATGGAACTCTACCCGTAATACCTTGTATATAATGTATATAATGACATTGGTAATCATTGATTTACAAAGAATATTGCAGTAAATGTAGAGGTGGCGTATTGTTTAAAACAAGTCAAAAGTTGTAAATAACTTTAATTAAATGAGTGAATAAATTGAAGTAAATATGCCAATTAAAGTAAAAATTACGGGAATGCATTCAAAAAATTCCCAAGTTAAGTCGAGCAAAGCAAAATACAACTTACCTTTTCCAAATTCAAAGATGCAATTTTCAAATATTGTGGAAATTTAAGAATTAATTTAATCAAATTTGATCATCAGGGTAAAGGAAATTTTACCAACGATCTCTTATATTAAAACCATAGAACAGAGAAAATTTTTTCAAGTTTTTGATGTTGACAATTAAACGATTTTTTTTCATGAACTTCAGCAATGGGTTTTTGCTATGATCAGATGTTTTATAAAAAATGAATAGTTGAAGTTCATGAAAAAATTCGTTTGATTGTTCAATGCAGCTTATTCATTTTTAAATTTTAATTATTTTAAGAAACTTTGCTTTCGGTTCAAAACACAATGTACTTCCTTGCAAATATTAAATTATGTAAACCTGACTCTAAAATTCAAACACCTTAAAATGGCCGTGATGTAAATAAGACAGGGATATTTTAAAATAATTTAGCGATTAATTAATAATCAAACTAAATAAAGACACTGCTTTCAATACATCGTTCATCACATAACGCCGCACAGCCAGAAAAATTTAAAACAAAATTAATTTTAATAAAATGCAAATTTGGGTTGTTAACTAACCCTGACTCGAAAATACATTTTCTCCTATAAAAATTGCTTCACCAAACGAAAGAACTATACAAGCTGTTTAAGGTAATGATGAATTTAGTCGGAGTTGTAATAAGGTCACAATTCAATTTTGAAAATTATGATTTTTTTCATAAAAAAAAAGGGGAAAATAAATTGACAACAGCTTCATTCGAATAATTGGTACCACCGAGTAACATTTGAAAACTATAGTTTAATGAAGGTACATATTGCTATAATATTTTTGTAAAAAGTTTAAAATTTGTTTAAATAATTTATTTTTGATATTAAATTAATTTAATTTTGTTTTATAAATTTATGGTTGTACATAACATTGGTGATAAAAATATTAATAAATTTTTTATCTTACAGATGTCTAACAAAAATTTAAGGAAGCCAGTAGAAATACTATTTTAAAAGACAAAAGGTCGATGAACTTATCGCCAAAGATTGGCACATTAATTATCATTTTTATAAAAATAAGTTTTATTTATTAATTTAAGGTTTCTTTCTAATAAAGTTTTTAAAATAAATGTATCCATTATTTAAGGTTAATTCTGATATGGCAATATGTGATTGAAATTATAAATTATATCAATTTTGAAAATAACGTGATATAATTTTAATTTTTTTTTAGTTTAAATAGTTTAACTTGTCTAATTTAAACTCTGGTTTAAGAATTACAATTTCATGTAATTTTACCAGTTACCGATGACTTAAATTAGATAATTTAAATAAAATTTATTGTTGTTATTATTTTTTTATTACATTTATGCATATTTTTGATAATATATAATATAATTAACATATATCCAAGTACACTTTTTAAAACTTCTTGATTGTATAATATATCTATTTTTGAGCAACTTTGAATATTTTTTGGATTCACGTCAAACCAACATCTCGTAATCACAGAACTTGAAAACAAAGCATAAAATTTAAAATCTAAAAAAGTCAAAGAAAAAAAAATTTTGAAAACACCAAAATCAAAATACTTGTATGTCTTGAAAAAATTGTTATGATTTTCATGTTTAATTTTTGTTTTTCAATTTTGAATTTTTTTATTATAAAATATTGGATTTGTAGGGTTTTCTTGTCTCGCTATCATTAAACATTTCTGTTGCTATTCTTCTCCTGTTTATATCTAAAATACTAAATTTTGTTGTTTTTTTCACCGGAATAGAACATCATGGAATTTTTGTGTATTTATTTTGCTTTGTCGGATATCCTGTAATGCCACACTCTTTTGTTAAAATGATTTTCCAATTAATGTTCTAAACTGTGAATTCATTCTTCTATCAAAACTTTTGCACATAACATTGTGTTTTTCTTTACAAGAGCAATACTTTTACACTTGTAATTCATTGTTTAAAACATTACTAACTTGAGCAAGTTGCTGTCACCATGTAATCACAACTATCTTCTAAATCACTTGCTTTTAGTACTGGGTTTTAGTAACTTCCCTAATAGCATTGTACGGTTGTCACAAGGTTGTAACAAGCTTGTCAAGCAGGTGACAATATTGTGACAATTTTGTCAAAACCTTACGTGCTATCTGGATTGTACAAGTCGATATCCTCGTGTGCATAAGCCTTTAAATTCGCAGAGGATTGCGTCTTATTACTATTAACCTCACCCTCGATTGATTTTTGAATAAATAGTTTTCCGAAAAAGTTCATTCTTTTTTTAAGTTTCCAACCATTTTACTCTATATTCTACAGCAGCGGATTTTACGCTGTAATACTGCCTGCACTACTTCGCACTCCAAATTAACTAAAAAAACTATAATTTTTTTGCATCGAATAAAATAACGCGCTTTATCACTATTGCCAACCAAAATTTTTTTTAATTTCCAATTTTCTGCATTTTTTTATGCTATAATCCATTTAATTTTAGCATTTTTATCACTTTTTTTTATATTTTATTTATTTTTTAGCCTTGATAATGTAAATAAAACCAAAATTTCAGACAATTTATAAATTGTTTTATTAACGATCATTAACCTCAATTAATTTATACTAATTACTATGAAAAGACAACTAGAAATTAACCAATTATCCAATTAGAGACACCAGAATTTGTATGGCCACCATGAATATTCTGACACACAATTCAAAATGTAACCTCTCAAAAATCTTTTAAAACTGCACCGGGTACATCTCTAAATACTAACAGCCTATGAATAGTCACAAAGTTGGCTTTTACCACGCTACTAACTAACTAGTTAGTAGCCAACTATGTAAACTGTGTGCATAGCAGCGTTAAAAGGCTTCTATCGTTAGCAGAATACCAAAATTGTTAGTTGGCTACTAAAAATTTTAGTGTCTCTTCTGGGCATATTTAAGACCATTTTAAGCTTTATTTTTAAATATAAGTAAACAATTTTGCATATTTTGAAGGTTAAATTTTGTTACGTTATTCTTCCAAATAACATTTATCTTAATAATAATAATGCATTTTGTGCAGAAAAAAAATTGAGATTTTGATGGATTTACATTTTTTGAGGTCCCCTGAGTTAAATAAAACCATTTCCAAAAAATGTCTGTGTGTGTGTATGTGGTCAAATTTTGTGTGCTTTCTACAGCAAAAAGTAATAGGAATTTTGAAACCAAATTTGGGATTTTGTATCCTCATATTACTTACAGCTGATTAGGTTTTGGTTAAAATTGGTTCATGGGAACTATTATTTTTAATTTTTTTAAATTTTATTATTTAATATTAGTTTTTAATTAATATTTCAAAAACTTACGCAAATTTCAAAACCAAAGGTTCCAAGATCCAAAATTTTGAAGGTGCTACTAAGCCGCATGTGGTGTGTGAATAGGTGTAAACTTGTTTGCGAATGAGCTCATTTCAAAAGTGAACTTAAGGATATAAAAGTGGAAGAAAAGTCCGAAGAATATATCTGACGGTAATCCGAAGGACTGGAAAAGAAGCAGGAAACATCAGAAGGTACTGTAATAGAGTTAAACCGATTTCTAATAGAAAATTTTTTAGTGAAATAACCGAGGAAAACTTTGGGGTTATCAAGAGGAAATTTCCGAGGTGTTAAACCTAACCAAATTACCGTATGAACGTGCTTACTACTTTGGAGAATAGGCAACACAACATACAGCTGCAAAATTGATATAGAACAGTATAAATCAGCAGGCGGAAATTATTAAGAGTGCAATCAAACTAAATGAGTGGCAGGGGAGAATCAAAGATAAAAAGAATAAAAGAAGGAAACCGCCAAAAATTGAACAGTGCAGGAAACCTGGACAAATACGTTAAACAGAAGATACCATAATCGAAAAAGAAAGTTCCGGTAACATCTTCAAAATAAGTAAGAAAACCGAAAGATCACCTACTAAGAACAGCGAGAGCAACATACCGATTACCCTCGAGATGGATGAAATCAGAAGGTTTATGGAAGATATAAGTAGAGAAATAAAGCAAGTAAGAATCGAAAATAGTGATGTTAAACGGAAATACGAGAAAACATCACAAAAATCCATGAACAGATAGAACTGCAAGCGGAAGAGATAAAAATGCTGAGAGAGAAAATAAATCAAACAAAAGCCGACTGGAAACATGAATGAGAAGTTACCAACGAAAAATTGAGCAACTTGAAAGCAAGAAAATGAAACTGAACTTAAGATGGAGATTCAGGAGAGATCAAAGAGAAGAAATAAAATTGATCGTCACAGAACTAAACGTGGTAGCAGAATACGATCAGAATAAAATTGTCATCTTGCCCGGATTCGTGAGCGAGATGCTCGGCATAGGATTTGACGCACTCAGGCGTTAGGCCGTGACCGTTTTAATGGTGATTAATTAAATTTGTCAGATAAGAGTGCCATTATATGTATTAGTAAATATTAATATAATATTTTTCAAAATGTAACCCGTAAGTAGTTTTGTAAGGTGGCTTTTGAATGGTCGATAGGGTGGTTTAATTATACAAAGTTAAACTTTCTTAAATTACTAATAACACCATTATCTTTTATATCAATATTATCACTTCTAAATTACAACCAATTTTAATAATAAAATTACTAAAATAACTTTATATTTTCATAATAGCATTTTCGATGCTCTGATTCAAGGCACCGATTGCAATTATTCCACTAATAAATATGTGAACAATTAACTGCTTTGCTTTCTCAATATCTAAAAATAAATTAGAAAATTATTTTGCAGTTATTAAAAATTAATAAGGCAAACCCTCTTTTCCAATATTTTTTTTCGTAGCTGCCTGAACACCTTCTTGGAATACAATACCACCCTTAATAGTTATTTTATGACAATTTTCAATAGCATCCAACATTTTATTCATAGGATTGTCGAAACGCACGGTTTCTGTAAGACCGTTAATATAATCGATAGCAAAAATATTTATAGTTTTGAAAGCATTTGAGGTATCATTTTGAAAACATTCAGTGTTTATCTATGGAAACAAAATTGGATTTATTAAACCGTCAGTAGGTATTTACTTAAATGCACTAACTTACCAATTTTCGCATATGATTCAATGCGTTTTCTAATTTCTGCATGCTATGAAGGGTATAATGCGAAAAATCTTCAGTTAGCGTTTCATGACCGGTTTTGACCTGAATGAGATTATTCTTCATTTTCTCGAGTACTCCATGAAGTAACCCTTCCAACTCGAGAGGACTTAAATAAGAATGTTGGAAATATAATTTCAAAGCCTCAACAGAGATTACCAAATCGAGTTGACAATCCAAAATTGTTTGTTTGTATTCTGTTTGGCGAAAATTTAGTAACGTTCTTATAATAGTCAAATAACTTACCATGCAGATTATCGTATTCTATAATTTTTATAAGCTTTTCGATCTGAGGACCTACGTCGATAATAGTGACTTTCAATTGGACTTGCTGTTTTCCTATTTCCAAATTTAGAGACTCTTGGACAAGGAGTATTATTTTATTTAATTCAGTTATAACATTCTTCAAATCACTAACGCATTGGTCAGCATCATTATTAATGTTAAGCTAAAATCGTGTAACAGTAAAGTATAGATTTTAGAAAATATTTTTTAATTTTCATCTTACCACGACTTGTCGTAATTGAAAATCACTGCGCACAGATCATGATAATAATGGTTGATTGCAATAAGATGTAATTCTTTATCTTCATTATTAACAATTTTAACTCTGTCGAATGATATTAAAATGTCGTCAATTACTTTAGTAGCCCGAACGCGAGTTTTATTAGAAAATAGTTTTTTATTGTTAAATACCTCTTGTTGCGAAAGCTTTGAGTAGATCAAGAAAAATACTGGTTAATATAATTATTATAATAATTAAATAATTTTTTACCTGAGAATTTTCCATTGTAAATTTATTTGATTACAAATCAAAAGTAATTTCTTTATACGAAATGAAAGGTATTTATTAAATACATTTTTTATATTTTATTTGCAAAATCAAAAAATAATTTTTGTTTACTAAATTGCATTAAAAATATTTTATTCTTATATCTTTTATTATTTTGTTTATTGTCGGTCGTTTATGATTAATTCAGTTTATGATTAATTTTTGGATTATAAATTAAACACATTTACTTGGTCATAGCTAATTTAAAAAAACTTGGATATGCTTAAATATTTAATTCACTTTTAATAAAAATTAATTATTTAAATTGGGGTGTCTGGGGGTGTGGAACAACCTCCAGTTCTTCTGTAAACGGGAGATCTTCAGTTTACTTCTGCTAAAAAGTAAACTACTCGGTCTGGGGGTTCTGCACGTTCTACAATGTTCTTCATTCCAAAATTTGTGCACTGCAGGGTGTTCCACACCCCCCAGACCCCCCGGATTGAATAGTTTACTTTTTAATGGATGTAAACTAAAGATCTTCCGTTACAGGGGGACTGGAGGATGTTCCACATTCCCAGACCTCAAATTAAATAGTTTCTTTTATCAAAAGTAAACTGAAGATCTCCCGTTGCAGAAGCACTGGAAGGTGTTCCACATCCCCCAGACCCTCAAATTAAGTAGTTTATTTTTTATCAGAAGTAACTACTCAAGTAAAACTACTCAATTCGAGGGGTTTGAGGGATATGGAACACCTTCCAGTGAATTGATTAGTTTACTTTTTATCAGAAGTAAACTGAAGATTTCCCGTTGCAGAGGCACTGGAGGGTGGTCCACATCCCCCAAACTCCTCGAATTGAGTAGTTTATTTTTATCAAAAGGAACTACTCAAATAAAACTACTCAATTCGAGGGGTGTGAGGGATATGGAACACCTTCCAGTGAATTGATTAGTTTACTTTTTATCAGAAGTAAACTGAAGATTTCCCGTTGCAGAGGCACTGGAGGGTGGTCCACATCCCCCAAACTCCTTGAATTGAGTAGTTTATTTTTATCAGAAGGAACCACTCAAGTAAAACTACTCAATTCGAGAGATCTGGGGGATGTGGAACACCTTCCAGTGCCTCTGCAACGAGAAATCTTCAGTTTCCTTTTGATAAAAAAAACTATTCAATCCGGGGGGTCTGGGGGGTGTGGAACACCCTCCAGTGCACAAATTTTAAAATCTTGGTAAGTCTCTGAAATACCGATGAAGAACGTGAAATATAATGAAGTATCGATGAATTAGGTGAATTACCGTAAATTATTGATGAATTACGGCGAATTACTGAAATCCTGTGAAATCCGTGAATTACTGCTTAATTATATGAAGTACGAAGAAGTATGAAGAATTATGATGAAGTACGTAAAGTGTGAAGTTAATTGTACACGATTTCCTTTAGCGGTTGACCCTTTGTTTTTTCGTGTGTCAAATGGCATAAGTCAGCCTTTTTTTATAAAATGTTTTTTTTTGCCAATTTTTAAATAAAAAATTAAATTATGAAAAATTGTAATCAATACAGCATAAAATTGTCTACAATAATGTGCTTTAGCTGTTATTGTTCAGCCGATTTAAATTATTAGAATTAACGAGAGCAAGAACATTAAAACTGCGTTAACTTAAAATTCCCATTTTAGACTTATACCCCTTTGCAAGTGCATGCCGCAAATGTCAACTGAGAAACATTACATCTCAAGTTTTCAGTTTTTACATCTTAAATACTTGGAATATTTTTGGCCATGTGACTGCAGTAGTTTTTACTGATCTTGTATTGATCGAAATAATAATTAGCATGATGTATTACATCACTCAAGAGAGCTAATTTTCGTATTTGTTGGACCAACATCTGGCTTCGAAATTTTTCATCAACTGCATGTTTTTGGAAAAAGCGCAAGGTTGCGATTTTTAAGTTTATGCGCAGACCACGCCATAGTTATCTTTTGAAAGTTACTTATTTGTGCTGTGAGTGGAAAAATATTTCCTAACATTTAGTTCAACGATCGACGCTCATTATTTTTAACGCCTTTTACATGTCGATTAATACAATAACTTCAAATCAGCGAGCGTTGGTATTAAATTCAAGCGATCTGTTTTTAATTATTTTGATGCGCGATAAGAATAATTCAGTTCTTGATATCAGGCTTTTCCGAAGTGTTTTTAACGTCGCAATTATCACCTTGAGTGCGCCGTATAGTGTCTTTTTCCGTACTGGAGCAGCGACATCTTCCGCCGAAGGCATCAATCTTGTAAACGAGATAACCCAGTGTAGTTTGTGTTTGTTCGATTTCAAAGTTCACCGAGCAGCTGCCAGCAACTGTTCTTTAAGTACAACCCATTGTCTTCTTATTTACTTTGTAAGGTAAATTTTTGCTACTTAAGGTACCCGTTGCTTTGGTTATTTTAATTTTGAAAATTTGTGATCCATTTGCACTGGATCAATTATTTTGTTTAACAAAGATTGTTGCACTTAGTTATTTTGCAATCTTGTATACGCACCTGCAGAGATTCTGCCATCTTATTTTTGTTAAATAAACGTTTTTGTTTTAATCATTTGAGTTTTATTTACTCATCACTTTTAAGGAAGTAAAAGGACAACGTAAGCTTAACGAACTCAAGACTCTTGCTGCCGCTACAAACAAAGCTAGTTCTAAAAGACCATCAGGGTAAAACACGTAAAAATAAATTTGTGTTATTGCGACATATCAAGTTTTTTACACTCATTTTAAAATAAAACTATAACAAACGTTTTAAAAACTAACAATACAAAGTCACAATAGACATAACCTTAAACGTTAATATTTTATTTACAAGAAAGAACACGGAAAATAGAACCACAGTCAAAATAATGATAATTATCGATCTTTATTGAGAGTTTTAACCAAAAAAGATAACTAGGGAATTTAATTTCCATATTGATAAACTTCTGTATTTTACAATTATTGATCGTGATCCCTGAAGCACATTTTAACTCAAAGTTTAAATTATCGAAATCATTAATTAATTCATCTTTCTTCTTCTTCTTCATGTGCCATATCCGATCACCCGGACGTTGGCGATTCAACTTGGCCGAAGCCAAGATGAATTTACCAGGAGTATAATTTATGGGGTGGTTTCCCGTTGCCTTCCCCATAGTCCACAGATCGATATTGGACTTTTTGATCACAACAGTGTATCTAACGCGAGTAGGGTTTGAACCGCGACTTACCGCGTCGTAGTCAACCCGTGTATGCTTCGCGCTATACTACTGGTTCATCTTTGGATTAGTTTATTGGTGTTGGTATTTACACCTGCGTTATGAATTGTGTTTATATATTACTTTCTCTAATATTGTACTTTAGTATTCTGTTAAAGAATATTTACAATTTCATTAGTCTATTGTGACAGATTTATATAACAGTAATGCCCGTTTTCACAAACCAATTCTTAACGTTAGGAGTTCCCTAACTTTGAGATAATTTGGTTTTCACCAAGTGCTAAGAATTCCTTAAGGCGTTAAGATATCCCTAGCCTTAGGTATTTGTTACGAACAGTACCAATTACATATATAGTATTAGACGCAAAGCTATTTATGAGCCAAATATATGTTTATCTATTCTTTATTATCTATGTTCTTAGTTATTATATTATCATTTACTTATTATGTGTAAGTATACGTATGATCAGAGTCATCTGTTAGTAGTGTTTGAAAATGATTGATACTTTTTGCCACCTTAAGTTTTAAAGATGGTAGACGACGTAATAATAAAAAAAAGATTTAACAAAAAATATTTATATATTTTATACATAATTGTTTTTTATTTATTTCACAACTTCAAGTTTATTATGTTGTGTATTCTCACTTTGCAAGCGTTGTTGTTTTGATTACATCGCTAAAATTGTTTTGACCCACTGCACGGCGATTATCAAAAACAAAATAGTGCACGTCAAAATGTAGTTTTTCATTTCCTGTTTGCGAAACTACTTTTATTTTTTAAAATCGTATTTTTAATTCGATTTAATGTTTATTTGTGATTGTTTTTCAATTTTTTGGGTTTAATAGATTAGAGATTTTCTATAGAGCATTTGAATATCTACAAATTATGTTATAACCTCTTATCGCCTAGAATCAACAGATTTCGAGTTATGAATTAAATTAAGAGAAAAAATGTCAAAAAATTCCGAGTTTTATTTTTTTTTACTTTTCTTGCCAACCCCGTATCTTTTAAACGAAACGTCTTAGAAAAAAAACTAACGGTCCAAACCGGATAGGAAATTTAACGGGCTACAACGTTGGTCTAATAATTTTTTTTGGAAAACCAACCGTTTTCACATAAATTACGAAAATAATGAACAAGGTGTAGGTTAAAAAAACTAAATAAATTCACAAAATTTATTTTAATAAATTTTCAAAATGACCTCCCTCATTTTCAGCACACATACGTGACATTGTTAAAAGAGACATTGTTTGAAAAGAGACATTGTTGTTATTGTTCGGATTTCCTGTTTTGTTTCTCGAATTTTTATCTACATATTTGTTTCTTTAAGAAACAGTTTTGATAAAAATTTAGAAATAATTTTGCTGACGTTACTTTATCATCTTGTA
Organism: Lycocerus yunnanus; assembly: GCA_036346125.1. Lineage (NCBI taxonomy): Eukaryota > Metazoa > Arthropoda > Insecta > Coleoptera > Cantharidae > Lycocerus > Lycocerus yunnanus. The sequence continues at coordinate 14,533 of JARFIX010000293.1, read as the reverse complement.
TTTGTTTATTTTTCAAAATTTTGGTTTTTAATGCCATCAATTTATTGTTATTTTCTTTGATTAGAGTTTTTATAGATTCTTGAAATTGTTTAATTTTAATTGTAAATTTTTAGTTTTAGTTCTTAAGTTGTGTTGAAATTGATGAACTGGGTTTTGAATATTGCCGTTTTAAATTTGAAGTTTCCAATAGTTTTGTTTTTAATCTTTCTTTATTTTCAGTAATTGTATTTGGTAGTAAAATTGACTTATGTTATTTTATTCAATTTTAATTGATTTTAAATTTTGATTGATTATTCGGACTGTTTCAGTTCTTTTTCAATTTTTTTTTCTCACGTACTTTTAAACATTGATTTTATGACTAAAAAAATTAAAAAAATAAAATTAATTGATGTTTAATATTATTGTATAATTCTCAGGGTTTCATTGATCTCACATGAAAATGAAAAGTTTTGGCTTTAAAAATGTGTCCCTGAACATTTAATCAAAACCTATTAGAAATTTTTGAATTTTTGAAAAAAGTTTTGAAGTTGAAATCCTCACGCTGCAGGTAATTTATAAAATAATTATAATTAAAATAATTAATATTTAATTGAATTGTTTAATTTTCAGCGTTTCCAGGGTGATTTGAAGATGGACCAGTTAATAATTTATATTGTTTAATTAAATGTAATTAATTATTCAGCAGAACATGTGAATAAAATATTAAGTTTATAATGATTTTTTCTGTAAGTATTGCTAATTCAAAATGATTAATGATTTATGCATTGTTTTAGTAATGTATTCAGTTTTATTTTGTGGATACATTACTGGAACATTTTATTAAACAATAATCATTTTGAATTAGCAATTAAAAATTGTTAAATAAAAAATTAAATAGAACGTATAATGCCATCTATTATTTTTTTTTACCTATTTCACTGCGTACTATGGCGGTTAGATGGCGCAGAAGATGGTTTTTATTTTTAACCTTGTAATATTTGGTCCCACACATTCGAAATTCGCGCCACAAATTTCGAATCCCAACCTAGATAACCCTGGCCTAACATCGTGATCGTCAAGAAAACCCCACACGTTGTGTAAATCGTAACCCAACTTCTTTAAACAGACGGAAAACAAACAGTAGTTGAACCAAAACAACCCAGTGGCGTCCTAAAAAACCAAATCTGCTCACCCAGTGGCGTCGCTGCTGACCTAAACATATAAGCAAAAACACATAACATAAACGGAGATGGCTCGGTGCTTGCGTAAACCTTCCGAAACCCAAATCGGACACTAAAATAACCCCATTTGAAATAAAACACAAGTCAGTTAGGTTTTGGATATTTTATTAAATATCTACCTCACGGAAAATCGAACAAACTCAGAGAGAGAAAGACAAACCTAGGTCATCATCTGTGAGACCCGTTATTCAATAAATAAAATAGTGTCAATATCGACTTGATTTAATACTTGGTATGGCTTTGATCGCAAGCTACATATAAAAGTAAATGTGAGAACAAATTGTCCTTAAATAATAATAACATTATGATTTCAGTTGTGAATTGTTACTATGCGTATGCAGTATTCGTTTGCTATATTTTAATTGCAACTGCTATGCTGTTATTGTTACTTTGTTACTGATTTTCATTAATCTTGGTTTTGTACAATGTGCTTAAGCAGATAATTAAAATTCCCTCCACCTAAGTGTTGGGGGGGAAACTTTCAAATAAGTAAAGTTGATAACAATTTGTAGATAATAGATATAGATAATAATAGTGACGGTGACCCCTAAACATAAATTAACATGTGCAAAACCCCAAACCTAAATAATACCTAATGATAGAAATTAAAACTAATGATTTAAATAATTTTATTAATTAAAACCTAAATGACCTAAATAATACCATAAAGATTGCATCTAATTAATTCATCACCTCGCAAGGATAATTAAACCAAAATCAACAAGAACCTAATTATGCAACTTTCACACACTATCACAGAAATTGTACCCCCCTGTTACTATTGTTTTATCTTAAATAGGGAGCATCGCTTGCAGTCGAAACCTATTAGAGTTCACATCACTATGTGCAATTCTTAGTCGTAGGGACAATAGTACAATCAGACGAAATCACATTCATTTAGATAATTAAATTAATTAGATGTCTATCTCTTGGCAACCTCGGCCCTTTTGTGTAAAATCCCTTAAGACGCCCCTGACCTTAAATTTACATTTGTCGACCCCACATAAAAAAACCTTAATTAATTGCATAACCACCCCAAATTTACAAATAAATCACAAATATAAATAACCAAATCACAGAATTTATAATACATCATCAAAAGATAAATTACCTATAGAAACAATGGGCACCTGCGATCCAATAACCAATCAAGCTTATAAACCAATAAATAAATATTCATAAATGACAAACCCGATTTGAAATGAATTAAATTAATGCCAATTCACATTTTAAACAAAAACCACCAAGCCATTTTAAAACATCAAACAAAACACGTACAAAGCCATTTCAAGCACCCACGCTAAACAAAATCAATATGGCTTCCTCACACGAGGTTGAAATTAATAATCGATATTATTGACTTTTTGTTAATATTATATAAATCGTACTTACACAAGTTTCATTGCAATAATTAAATATTTTAAATTTTCTTACTTGCAAATTATTTGTAAATGAATAATTTTACATCACAATTATAGGGATGCGGTAACCATGCGTGTATTATCTTCAACCACCACGTAACAAGTGTCCGACCGTCTCCGACGCAGGTAAAGACGCTTTTTCCCCTATTCCGCCCCGAGATGGCGTAATTTCACGCGCTACATTTTTAAATTTAAACACCGCGAATATTTGAATATAAAATAATATTACAACCTTGAGTTTCCATTCTATTGTTATATTATATTCTGTGGAGTTTACAAATCAAATTGTTAAGGTATAATCTGGACTAGTGCCCACGATTAATTACCATTCTACTTAAAGACGCACCAGTGGCGCCCAATATAATCGAGATTAACGACCTTTTGTTCCGTATTAACATCTTGGGGGACAAACTTGCAAAAACCACCCAAAGCTTCCACAGATTCATTCCGAAATCACCCACGGCCTTTCTGACTTAGCGAAACCAACCCTAAAATTTGTTACCTACAAACGAGCAGTGTCACAACGGCACGTTTGTGGCGTAACAATCTACGACCTTAAAAATAATTTAGATTTGACAAGTGAAACTACTAATTATGCGTCAAAATATTTATAAAAACTTTGGTATACAATGTAATGCACTAACGATTTTATGTTAATATAATAATTATTACGTCAATAAACGTATTTTACATTGAAATAAATCTTAATAGTAAGAAAAAAATTTCAGGGAAATATCCGAGTTTTTTACAATATTTTACGAAGTTGGCGGCCTTTACCGATCTCCCCCTTTCAAAATGCGTACAATACATCATAAGATACACGGGATTTTTAAGTTCATTTTGCGTAAGCTTCAAGATGAATTCAATTTTATTTTGTTGTTTTGTTGTTTTTTCAACGATGGTCTCTGCAAATGCAAATGTAGGTAATTTTTAATTTTTTCCTAACATAATTTTTAAGAATATATCTATCCACAGTTTGAGCAAAAAACAGTTTGAGAAAAAAATGACAAAATTCTACGAATTCGTTATAACAGTTTTTTGTCCAAATCGTTGATTCGCATAACGGAATATTCTTCTCTTCAAGAAAAAAACGCATTAAGATCCTTTATTTCTTTATGTAATACGTAGACGACCTTTCTTTTCCTGAAACTTTCATATAACAGCATTATTACCCAACCAGGGGACCTACTGTTTAACGTGGGGTTCAAACTACGGAAGTTATTTTATTTTAAAATATTTCAGAAGGCAGTTTTCATCTTATTTTTTTTTTGTTGGGGCACTAATCATTTTCACTAAATATCTCAGCAGTATTAAGTAATATTAGTTTTATTTTACGTTTACATAACGAGTAAAAATTATAATTTATATACTTTTAGTTCAAAGGTTTTAATAATTAAAAATTTGTTGCTATAACATTTTTTTTTTAATTTTAATGGCATTGTTTAAATAAACTAATATAAACTCTTATTTAAGAATTACGATATACGTGTCATTCAGTTGTTGTTATTCTGAACTACATTATACATATTATTCTTGATAATGTTTTAAACACATTCTGTTTTCAGCTCTTGTTTACCTCAATTATCTATCTCAACATCAAAATAAATATTTAATTAACTGATTAAATTTTTAACAACTCATCCAAGTCCAATTTTCCCCATGAAATTCATATTGTTATTGTTTTTAACACAATTAACATAATAGATTTTAGATTAAAATAATAGGATGCACTTTTAAATTTTTGATTGTATAATACATCTTTTTCGAGCGACTTTGAATATTTATTAGGTTCACGTAGGATCGGCATAATAATTAGAAACGTGAAAACCAAACACAACTTTAAAAATAAAATACTTTTTTATGTCATGTTAAATTTTACTTTTTGGGCTTTTATTGTAGATATTAAAAAATTTGTCGAAGTAAGACTAATTGTTCTTGAATTATGAAAGATAAGGGTGCAATTAACAAATAAAAAAATAAAATTTGTTGTTGGTCAACAAATTTCGGTAAACATTCATTTTTAAGGTGAATCCCAATCTTGGCGTAGTTGGCGTAAACACTTTCCCCAAGCTGCGCTCCGGGTGCTACAAACGGTTTTGACAAGTGCTTTAGTTACTAAGAATATTCTCCAAGAACGGTCCAATTCGGCAAAGTGTGGATGTCAGGAAGTGACTGGTATCTCCCCACCGCTAGTCGCTGTCAACCCAGGCACAGCACCCGGACTAGTGATAGAATGGCGGCTTTAATGACGTAGTACCTCGCAATAATACCGTATTTCTTATAGGAGCATTGTAATTTTCAAATTTGAATTGTGGCCTTATTAGAAGTCCGACTTAACAATTCGCATTTTTATACTCTTTCGTTTGGTAAAGCCATTTTTATAGGAAAACGTGTACTTTCGAAGACGGGATTTTTACCTCGACTCGTGATTTGTTTATCTATCTCTTGATTATATTTGTCTGACTAAAATCTAATAATCAAGTAATTGGTAAGCTACCACAGATTAGTAAATTGAGTGTAAATAAATCAATATGAATAGATAATAATTAGCGTTGGTGGGCACTGTTGTCCGACAAATATTACTTTTATTGCAAGTTTAAAGGGAAAAGCTTCAAATTTAAAAAACTAATTTTTAAATTCACTCAAAAAAAATCCGTTTTTATCAGTTAGAATATTGTTCTTGAAATTGACCCAATCATCCAACGTTTTTAAATTTAAAAAAAATTTAAGAATGTCGTTCTTAATAAAATCTTAATTTAAGAATGCTTTGTTTGAATTCAAGAACGTTGCCATTATTGGATCGATTTCAAAAACGGTAAGAATGGATTTCTTTGCGTGTAACTTACATACTCCTTACTTCATACATTTTCTAGATTTTTTTTATAAATTCAATTATATTTTACTTCTCTTAAAGAATTTAATAACAGTTTTTATATTTTCAGGATAATTTCGCCGATTTATATAAGGGTTTCTTGAAGTACGAACAAAAGGAGACAGAAGCTTGTCTCAAGGAAAACAATTTATCTGAAGCAATGCTACAAGTCTTAGCAGATAGTCTCCAAGAATGGAGTGGTTCCCGACAAAAGAGAGTATAAATGCTTTGTAACCTGTGTATTGATAAAATCTAAAAGTATAAATGAGAAAGGAGAACTTATTGCGGATAATATAAAAGTATATCACGAAGCTGCTCATTTACACTTTTTAGAAAAATCTATGCCTGATTGTATTAGTAAGATCAATGAAACAGACTTTTGTGAAAAAGGTGCACGTATCCAATCGTGTTTTGTAAAAGAAATTAAACTTCAAATTAAGTGACTAAATAAATAAGTAAGATTACAAAAACTAATTATTGTAACATTTTAAGAGTACCAGATTATGTTCTGACCTTATTAGCTTATGATTTTTACATACTTAAGAATTCAAAAGGTGAACAGTTAAATTATTATTATTGTAACTGTCAGTAATTTACTGACATATTTTTATAAGCCCACCCATGGGTTAGGAAAGTTTTGTATATAAAATTGTTTATCGCATTTTGACAGGTAATGTGCTATTTTACTAAATTCAAAATTATACATTAAAGTGCCGTTTTACCGCATAGATACGTCACTTTACTTTACCACATAGATACGTCACTGTCAGTAAAACAGTTTGAAGTAAACTCGAAGATGCTTCACGGGCAGCATTTAAAATGTCTTCAGAACAATTTTCTAAATTGTTTTCAGCAACGAGACTCATTTTTATAATTGATTTAATTGAATTTGATTGAAAATTGAATTGATGTAAATTACACAAAACTCAAATCAAATTGTTTACTGTTGCTAATGTAAATAAACAAAACCGTGTCAGGTTACTAGATTACGGAAATTATTCGCAAGTACCTATTATGTAATATTTTGAATTAGCAATAACTCGAAAACGGCGATAGATATCGAATAAACTGAGCAAAAATTTCCCCCTCGCCCCAGACCCTCCCCGGTGATTTATCGGTAGGAAGGCATATGCAAAAATTTAGATCGATTGCGTGCAAAAAAAATTTACTCATAAACGTCAAAATTTGTATTTTAGATTAGATTTTTACAAAATGCGATAAAATTGTATAAACAAACTCGTAAGAAAAGCAGTTTCACTAAACTCATATAGTTTGTTACTCGCTCGCTGCGCTCGCTCGTACTCAAAAGCTATATTCGTTTAGTAAAACTTAGCTTTTCTAAACTTATTGTTTAATATACTATTATCCAATACCTCATGATAATAGGCTCATAACTATGGCGATTTTAAACCAATAAACTAACGTATAAGTCACGGAGTGAGCTAAAACATTAAAACTCACGCTAAAATGCTTTAGCTCACTCAAAGTTAAAAATAAAACACTCGCGTACTAATACATTTTTATTAATTTATATTAAACAGATCAACGTGATTAATTAATATTTACATTAATCTGGAAGTTAAAGGACATCGTTCTGTTATTGGTTTCAGGCTGATTTGGGTTATTGGACGTTATAGTTGTTGTAGTACTAGAAAGCATATTTGACGAATCATGAACAGATCCAACCGTTTGATCAACAGTAGTCGAGGGTGAAGAATAATTTGTTGTTTGTTTAACCGGGCCCTGTATCTTCTTGGCTATATCAATCTTGTTGGAAACTGAATCTTGTACATAACCTTCCGCCACCGTGGATGATTTCCAACCACCGTGACGTTTCAATGTTAAAATATCAGCCCCTGCGTTTGCCAGAAGAGTAGCTGAAGTGCGTCTCATACTATGTCCTGTATATAATTGAGCTTCAGGCAGGTTCAAGAAAGACGCCACTTTTTGAGGTATCTTAGATAAGGTGTTAATGCCAACTGGTTGGCTAGTACATTTTTCATTCTTGTAATTCAGAAAGAATCTTCGATGTGATATAATTTGGGGTCTTAAAGATACGTATTTTCTGTAAAGTTCAAGAACATTTAACGAAAACCCTTCAGTAACAATCGTGAAGCTTCTCGATACGTTTGTTTTGTATCCAGTAACATAACATACAGATATCCTCCCTTATCTTCTACATCATCAACCGTCATCTTTGTAATTTCGTCACATCGACAAGCCCTGATATTCCTATTATTAATGCAACCTAAAAATAATAACAAGTAAATACTTCAGTAAAACAATAATAAATATGTAATACCTTCATCATCAGGTATTCACTGTTAGGTGCCTCAGTCAGAAACTTTTCAACGTGTTCTCTTTCCAAGATTTTCGCTTTTTAGGCTTGTAAGGTTTTGCTACACTTTTCAAATAGGCAATCAGTTTTCCGTATTTTGATATGTCAATATTTTTTATATTTTCAAAGTACTTCTTAGCATGGAATATTTCGTCCACATTGCATGCCGTTTCTAATTTTTTTGCAATTATAAAATAGGAATATACTTCATTAACTAATTAATTTGTTACCCATTCATTAAATTTGTTATAAATTCGTTTTTCTGTAAATTTAACGGACATTTAAAAACCTTACATCGTGCAGCTTCTTTTTGTTTTGAGAATATAAATATTTTATTTTAATTCAACCATCTTTATAATTTGTCAATTTGAAATGTATTTATTTTTAATGCAACTTAAGGATAATACAAGAATACTTCATTAAACTTATTGTTAATATTACATCATCATACATTTAAATAGAAATTTTAACTTTCAAATTTCAAATTTTGTTTAGGCTGAGGTTTTGACACAATAAGTAGCACTAACAGCAAATTTTGAGAATGAAATAATTTTAAATTTTAAAGTATTTACAAATTTAGCAGGGAATATTTCACATTGTGAGGGTCTAATTTTTTCGAATCTATAAGAGCAAGCCCTCTTCTCAAAGTACAAAACTCCAATTCCTGATCTTAAAACTGAAGTTGCAATTATGGAGTTGAAACACTAAAGTTGAAAGAAAAGGTCTTGGCCTAGTAGTTAGAGCGATCAATCTCAACATCTTGAGGGTCATCAAAGGCACCCGTTCGATTCTGAGAGGAGTCTAAAAGGAAATTTTTCTTTCTGACTCACTTTCATCTATAACCGTCTTCCATGCTTGGGAGGGCACTAAATCCGGTAGTCTCCTGAGTTTATGACTGCCAACATCAACAAAAAAAGGGTTACAGGCATATTCCACAACCGCTCAGGGGAATGCTTAAACTTTTAAAAAAAAGGAAAAAAAGGGGTTTCCAATTTAAAATATGAAACAAAATAATAATTTATTATAAAATTACAATTTATCAATTTAGTTAACCATTGATTATCACATAATTATAACCATTGCGTGATAAATTATCACATAATTATTATAACCACATTGAAATAAATTATCACACAATGGTTAACTAAATTCACACAAACTGTAATTTTATATCTAAAATTATTATTAGCATTTTGTTTTATACGGTAATTTTAAACTGTATGGCCATAATTTTTCTATATTTGTTAATAATTGACTGTTACCTAAAGATGCTGAAAACAGACATTACCGTATTTGCAGAGTAACAGAGGTTTCAATTCTCCTGTTCTCACTCTTCCATTGGTACCCTGTTCCATCTAATCTGACCCATATTGTTGTGCTAATTAGTTAATTCTTCCGTGATATTCCCATTTTGTGCCAAAGACACTTCTTCCAAACTTTAAATAAATAGCTTCACTCTGTGCTTTTACACTATCCAAGATAAATTCTCTTCGAGATTACAGCAAATTGATGTATAAACAGTTTGACCTAATAATCGTAAACCTGCTAAAACCAGAAGCTAGATCTTCAAGCCACCACTGATGATATAGATACTATAACCCATACGGATATCAAGAGGCAAAAAAAGCATAACAGAGTAATAATTGAACTAAAGTGTTTCCCAATTGGTCAAGAATTAATTTTATAATCGGACTATTGTAACAATTGTATCTTTTAGGTCGGTAAAACAAAATCGATGAAATTAGACAAGCGGAGGAGCTTTCTAGAAAATTTAATTTATATATGATTAACATATTTTCCCACTTATTTTACAAAATGATTGCATTTTGATACTTATAACTATTAAATTATGGGTGTTCATTTTAAAACTTCCAGCAATTAATATCTCAAAACCAAAAGTCAGATGAAAAATGTTTCGAACAAAAGTTGTATGATAGCGAGGGGACAGAATATGGCATAATTGTTTTCTTAATTTATTAAACCTTTTCAAGGTCATTTGAAGGTCAACTTTGGTTTTTAAACGGCACCTTAATTTTTTAGCAGATTCATATTTTGCATGAAAAATAAACAACTTTGTTGGAAATTTTTTTATCCCACATTAGGATTTTCGAGTAAGATGCGTTGAAACAAAATAAAAACATTTTAATAAACTGCAGCTGATTACATCGAAATTTTTTTTTTAAAAGTTAGAAGGCTGTTATTGCTTTTGTTATTATTTAACTTGAAAAATTTTTAAAGGACAATGAAAACAAAACACTGTCAAAACAAATAAATTGACATTAGTTTCTTCAACTATTGTTAGTTTTGTGATTTTCAGTGAGTTTTATTTTTCCCGTTCGCTTTAGATCTGATAAAAGTTCGCAATTAGATCATTAAAATGGTTTATACTGTAGAAGAAAGAATCGAATTAATTTTCTTGTACGGAGCTCAAAATGAAAATGCTGCAAGAACTGCAGAATCTTATAACGCGAGACAACCTGGTAGAATTGTCTCTCATAGGTATGTTATAGACCTTGTTTCAAAATTTCGGGAAACAGGATCCGTAAAAAATAAAACACGCAAGAATTCTACTAGAATATTGGATGACTTAGCTCAAATTGAAGTTATAGGCCATTATGCTTCAAATCCTAATAGTTCGGTGCGTGAAGTTTCTGCTATTAGTGGTCTATCAGTGGGCACTGTTCATAAGGCGCTAAAATTGCATAAATTTCACCCATATAAAATGCAGATTCATCAAACTTTGACCGAGGATGATCCAGACAGACGAGTGGAGTTTAGTGAAGAAATGCTTCAATTATTAACTACACATCCACATTTATTGAAATCGACTTGTTTTTCTGATGAGTCAACCTTTTTTAAATGGATTTGTCAATAAACACAACTGTCGATATTGGTGTGATGAAAATCCTCATGTGTTTACTGATGGACATACACAGTGGCCGCAGAAGGTAAACGTGTGGGCTGGTATACTTGGTGATACAATTATTGGACCATTATTTATTGATGGAAATTTAACAGGTCAAAAATATCTAGAAATGCTTGAAGATACAATCTATCCTTTAATAGTTGATGCGTTAGAAAGTCAAAGTGACGAAGAAGGACACCTGGAGCTCGATGAAACTGTTTTGCATTTTCAACAAGATGGCGCACCTCCTCACTATACTATTCCTGTTCGAAACTGGTTAGATGATAAATTTCCAGGGCAGTGGATCGGCAGACGAGGACCGATAGAATGGCCAGCTAGGTCCCCTGACTTAACTCCTCTTGATTTCTTTTTATGGGGACATTTAAAATCTGTAATTTATGATACAATACCAGCTAATATTGAAGAGTTAAAATTTCGAATCACAGTGGCTTGCAAAAATATTACGAAAGAAACTTTTGAAAATGTTAGAAACGAGTTTCAACAAAGGCTGTATCATTGTTTAGCTGTAAATGGGAACATTTTGAAAACTTGTTATGAAAACACTCGCTTACAAACATTTTTCTACTGTTTAATACTAATAAATAGCCTTCTAAAACATGTAAATATTAAATTTTGATTAACAATGGTTAGTTGATAATAATGTTTTTTGTTTTTTAAAATTTTGGGTTTTCCAACGGATTTTTTCTCGGAAAAAATTATAAAAAATTTTTCCAAAAAGTTGTTTTTTTTCAACGTGGGAATCGGATATGGCACATGAAGAAGAAGAAAACTAAGCTAAAAGTCAGAACATCACCTGGTGCTTTTAAATATTAAAATTGTTTTATGTAATTTTATTTATTTATTTAATCAGTTAAGTTGAAGTGTAATTTCTTTTACAAACATAATTGGATAGTGCACTTTTCAAAAAGTCTGTTTCATTGATTTTTAATAAATCAGGTTTTCCAAAAGTATATGGACTGCTTTTATCCACAAAAGTTCTTTTCTTATTTATTTTTACAAATGAAAGAAATTTAATTTTTCTGGGCCTTTCAGAGACTAATTACTATCGTAGCATTTTCAGATAAATTGTTTTCTTGAGACAAGCTTCTGTCTGTTCTTGTTCGTACTTCATGAAACCATTATACATATCGGCAAAAGTATGAAAATGTAAAACTGTTATCAAATTCAAACAGGTAAAACAGTAAATATAATTAAATTTATTTAAAAAACTATAAAATCTTGTGGGAAGGAATTTGAAATTTTAAACTGTATTTAAAAATACAGTTTTTAAAAGTGAAATTTTTTTAAACTTTCAATTAAAATAATATCTGTCAGGTTACGAAATGTACCCACCTTAATTATCTGGTCTTTTAGATTTATTTAAATATTCAAAACTGCTCAAAAATTGATACAATCAAGAATTTAAAATTTAAATTTTTACTTTATCAAAATTGAAAGTATTGTTTTCGTGCAAAAAAAATTTGAGATTTTGATGGATTTACACTTTTGAGGTCCCTGAGTAAAATAAGACCTTTTCCCAAAAATGTCTGTGTGTGTGTGTGTGTGTGTGTATGTGTGTGTGTGTGGTCAAATTTTGTCCACAGCAAAAATAATAATTTTCAAAAAAATTTTGGATTTTGTATCCTTATTCAGTGCTGATTAGATTTTGGCTAAAATTGATTCACGGAACTATTTTTTATTTTAATATTATTTATTATTAGTTTTAAATTATTTCAAAACTAATAAAATTTCGAAACAAAATTTAGGATTTAGTACTTATGTCGAGATTTAAAACTGATTAAATTTAGTTAAAATTGTTTTATGAAAACTATTGTTTTTAATTTTTAGGTTTTATTATTTAATATTAGTCTTTATTTTACTTTAAAACTAACAAAATTTTCTAAACCAAATTTGAGATTTCTATCTTTAGTGATTAACGTTATTTAAATTTTGGTTAAAATTTTTCATGTAAACAAATTTTTTTTAATTTTTAAAATCTTATTATTTAATATTAGTTTTAATTAATATTTCGAAAAGTAATACGAATTTCTAAACTAAATTTCGGTTTTCGCATATTTTAATCAATATGTAGAACTGATTAAATTTTAGTTAAAATTTGTTTATTAAAACTATTGTTTTTATTATTTTAAATTTTATTATTTAATATTAGCTTTTATTTAATATTTCAAAATTAATGAGAATTTTAAACAAAGTTGGTATTATATTTTATATTACTTAGAGCTGATTAAAATTGGGTCACATTGGTTAATAAAATATTTTTTTTTATTAAAATTATTTTTAATATTTAATAAAAATATGATAAAGTCATGGGAAATGATTTTTTATGCAACATTAAGGTTGCAATCTGATCATGCATTTTCCTTAAAATGTGAAAATCTAATTTATATAATATAAGTTTACAAGTTTTGACAAAATATATAAATAGATTCGTTGATTTTATAATACAATCAATTTGGAAGTTTATCGAATTAAATTAAAATTTTAAAAAATTTAAAAAATGAATAAATTTAGTTATTTAATACATTTTAAGTTTTATAAAATATTTACAGAATTTAATTTTTCAATTAACCATTTTTCAATTATGTTTAAAAATATTAATTTTGAATTAATATAAAGGTTGGTTGAAAAGTACTAAAGCGAACCTATTAAGCAGTAGAGGAATCAAAATTCATACGTCATTTTGATATTTGATCTTTCATATGAACCTATAAAAATTTTATTTTTATCTGTCAATTCATTCATTGTTTACAAGCCATTTGAAGTCGACGTGTCGGTGTATTTTTAACAATGGAAAAACTGAGTATCGTGCAGTGATAAAATTCTTTGTTTTGGAAGGTTTATCAGCAACAGAAATTCATACAAAATGGTAGCGTGTTAAAAGAATCTGCTCCTTCATTTCCAACTGTACATCGATGGGTTTTAGAGTTTAAACGTGGTCGTACAAGCGTTGAAGATGAACCACGTAGTGGACGACCAAAACTGCAACAACACCAGAAATCATTGAACAAGTACATAATATTGTTAGTGAAGATCCAAGTTTGACTAAGCGTGAAATTGCTAATACCATAGGCATCTCGACGAACGAGTACTCTATATTTTACATAAAGAATTACGTATGAAAAGCTGTTTGGAAAGTTAGTGCCGCATTCGTTAACAATTCAACAAAACTCACACGAAAGCAAATTTCTCAGCATCATTTGAATCTTTTAATAAAATAAAATCGATTTTGTGCGTCGTTTTGTAACTATGGATGAGACTTGGATCTACCACCATGATCCTAAATTGAAACAAGAACGATTACAGTGGACTGAGGCTGGTTGTTCAGCTCCAAAACAGGTGAAGTCAGGACGATCAGCAAAAAAGGTTATGGCATCAGTTTTTTGGGATGCAAAAGGATTTTATTGATTGATTATCTTGAAAAGGTAAAACAATTAACTCTGAATATTATTGTAACCTTTTGGATCAATTGAACGAACAAATTCGTGAAAAGAGACCCGGTTTGCAACATAAAAAAATCATCTTTCACCAAGACAACGCACCTGTCCACAAAAGTGTTTTAACAATGGCAAAATTCAATGAACTAAAGTACGAATTGCTTGAACATCCACCGTATTCGCCAGATTTGGCTCCTAGCGACTACTACCTCTTCAGAAACTTGAAACAATTCGTTCGTGGAAAGCGTTTTCATCGAATGAAGAAGCTATTTCAGTCGTGGAACAGTATTTTGCAGAGCTTCCAGAAAATCATTACAGAGAT